>CM041634.1:14583926-14618193 GCA_023333625.1 Bothriochloa decipiens
AACTTGCTTGGGACTGACAGGCTTGGTTGTTGTTGTTGTTGTTGTTCTATTCTGTATCACTGGACGTGTCTGTTCTTGAGTTGTCTTAGGAGTGGGCGTGTGTTTTTTGTACAGGGTTTTCTAAACCCCAGCATGTTCCTTAATATAATGATATGCAGCTGTCTTGCGTGTTTGAGGGAAAAAAAGGTGCACTGGAATGGTGGTATGGATGAAAACACCACACAACACGCTATATGTAGAACCAGACCCCTATATGTCACTGGCACAGACTAGTGGTATCAAATGATGGTATGGATGAAATTATACCAAGCAAATATTACCTCAACAAAAATAGTTCTGGTGGCAAATAAGGAGCCTTATTAACAAACTACAGGAAGTCAAAAGTGATGAGTCAGCTCATAATGAACATAAGTAAAGAATGAAAGAAAGGAATAGGAAAAATAAGAACCTTTAAGAACTGATCTCTTGAAGAATGTGAGGCAGAAAGTGAAGCATGAAACTCCTGCACATCTTTTAAGCAATCAAGATCAGGAAGTGGTTCTAACTCCTGTAAGACCATTCAAAACAAAAGAAACAAAACGGGAATTACCCATAAGAATAACACAGATACCAGTAAAAACTAAAAATAGTAAAGAAGATGAAGCATACTCTTATGTAATCATAAAGCAGAGGATCAGCCTCCAATGTCAATTGACGGAGTAAAGAAATAACTCTTGATGAATCTTCAGTACCACTTCTTTCTTGTTTCTCATTGATTAGGCAGGAAATAACTAATTTTGGAACTACTACCTGTGACAGTTCAGTTGAAAGTGCTGAGTACACACAAGTTTATTAAACAATTGGTTTTCCGGATTACTGTTTGTAAAATCCACCTGAAGCTGCCTGCCAAGCACTTCCAGGGTTTCAGCAGAGGTGTTCCCATCAAAAGCAGCCAACAATTTAGACAAAATATTACAGCACTGGCCTTGCAGTGGTTTTTGCTGGATATAGTTCCCCACTATAGAAATAATATAGCTGCAGTAGAAACATACAATATCTCAAATGTTCAGATTAATATAAGATGATAACACGCAATAACCTCTTAACATGTTTGTTATGATGTCAATATAACATAACAATTAACATCTATACTTACTTTTGCACATATTCCAAAAATCCATAGATCATAAATCTTACCATCGCCTTTTATTTTATTTAAATAAAGAAATATTAATCAGTAATAAATAAATTTTAATAAATTTTAATCAGTGAATAAACTAAAGCTCATAGGATGGCCCTCTCACCACAAAGATGTTAAACTTCATGAAAGTGCATCTAGCCCTTTAGTGGGTTTTGGTGAATTGATTGACAACATAATTAAGGTCTAATGATTCTGCTAAGTGTTGGACAGGAAATTGATTATCTCACAAGTACTTGATTAAAGTGTATAAAGCCAAAATGATGTGTCATTGTTGTATAAGCATAAGACAACAATGCAAATAGAATTCATATAAAGGCCTATCTATTGTGAGATTTCTATGATTCATGTGGAAGCAAGCACACTGAGTTAGATAATGAGACATAAGGGATTGCATATGGAATGGTCTAATATTTAAAGCTTGCTACATTGAATGAAAAGTGACTTGGTATATTTGGATTTACCTATATTTGATGAATAGAATCAAGTCACGTACTCAAGATGACATTGCTCAAGAAGAAAAATCAAAGTTGGAACATTATATCTACTTGAAGTACATTGAAAGATTTGAACGATGATATTTGGTGATCCTAGCACCCTAAAATTTCTTCGGATGGACGACGTTTCTACTCAAGAGTGCCCTCAATTTTTATCTTTACTTGAGTTATAGAAAACGCCGTATTATCAAAAGGGATACAAATTAGGTTGGTAATTCGAGGTCTAAAAGTGCTCAAGTCTATATTTAGAGCGTTTAGAGAGTCACCGTTGCACTCACATCACTTAGAAAAGTCCTTTGCTTCAGCCAACCTGACCTACCGGAAGTACCGGAAATATTGGAGTTTTAAACCGGAAGTATCCGTGCTATTTTCTCAGAAAGTCGAGATGTGCAAAGTTGAACAAACTTTGTACTACCGGTAGTACCGATTCCCCAACCGGTAGTACTGGTGCTCTCCGGTAGCACCGTATTTTATTAAAATTATTCTCCAGAAGTATCGGGCATATTTTCCCAAAGTCGAAGTCTGCGAGTTGGCGTAGTTGTGTACTACCGGTAGTACCGCTGGTGGTACCGGTAGTACTGGCTATATAAAGTCGAAGGTGCCCAGTTGCGCAGGAAATGTACTACCGGTAGTACCGGTCCTACTTCCGGTAGTACCCGTATGACTCCCTCTGCACGTTCTGACACACGACAACGGTCACATTTGGTGAGGTACCGGTAGTACCGGTGGTTCCATCAGTACTACCGGTAGTTGTTCTGGACAGACCATATATATATATACCCCTCACCTCTCTCTTTTCTTCAGCTCTCGCCATTTCACTCATTCTTCACCTAAGAAAGAAAGCTCCCAAGCACCAGCTCGCCTGCTCTCTCTCCCCCTTTGCTCCCAAACTTCAACCCCTCAAGGATTCAAGCTAGGGACATGAGATTAGAGAGTGGGAACTTCGATCTACGAGTTGAGCACTTGGATTCCTTGTCTTGCCGGCTTGATTTGTGTTTGTTACTCTTGGGTTCTTGGAACCCTAGCCGGCTAGGCGTTCTTCGTGGCTCATTTGTGAGGGCGCCCCGAAGTGTTTGTATTACCTTTGATTCTTAGTGAATATCTCAAGTTTACCTTCGTGGTTGCTTGAGGGTGGAAACCTTTGTGGTGACCTCAACAACGGGGACGTAGGAACTCCTTTGTGGGGGTTGCCGAACCTCGGATTAAATCGTGTGTCTTGCTGTGGTGGTAGCATCGACTACCCTTGTTCTTCGTGTTCTACGTGTTCTTTATCCCTATCCCCAAGTTCTTAGGTTGGAGGACTCGATCTACGATTTGGTCCAGTGAAAAGCTCCAAGAAATTCAACATCTTCATCAGCAACATCAACAGGATATGAATTTACAGCTCATTTTACTCTGATTTCCATTTCGATTTCGTACTTTCGTAGGCTACCGGTAGTACCAGAAGTTTGCATCGGTAGTACTGGTTTTTGTACTACAGGTAGTACCGGTGCTACTTCCGGTCCTACTACCGGTTGATATTTAACTTCCGCAGTTGAGATTTAAGTTTCAGGTTTTCGATAATCGCCTATTCACCTCCCCTCTAGGCGACATCCTAGGTCCTTTCACTTCATACACGAATGCAAAACCAAGAAAAATATTACTGATGTTACAAAGCAAGCTATTTCTCCTCAGAACACACTAAGGGCATGTTTGGATCTTAGGCGAGCACCAGCCTTGCCTCACTCAGAAGCAAAAAAGCATTTGGTCGCATCACTAGCTTGCTCGAGCAAGCGAGCCAATTCGGTTCGCCTCCACTGGCAAGGTTAGCCTTGCCCAGCAAGGTGAGGCGAGGCAAACTGCCAACAAATCCAAACGTGCCCTAAGGCCCTGTTCGAAAACAAAGTATTTTTGGAGATTTCAAGCATAACACGGTTATACAAAATACTTAGGTATTGTAAAGCAAGGAGGGGTTTGGATGACACATTTTGTAGTTAGAAAAATTTATTGCTAGGAAGAGCTCATGCTCGATGCATGCACCTCCTTGCTTCTTTTATCAGAAATAACATCAAGTAATTACTACAGTATTGTAAGCAAGGGGGTGATGCACTTGTTGACTCTTTTGTCAGAATAGTATCCACATGTTCGTTTGGCCATGTAATTGCATAAATGCAGTATTGTCAACCTTACAGTGGCACAAACAATAAAACAAGAAATAGAAAGAAAAACACTCACAAGCAAGTGCTCTCAAGAGTCACCCTGTGTCCAAGTACATCTATTAAAACCTCAATTGCACAAAGACGATGACCCATGTGCCTGGGGTGGCTAGCATCTGCAACTTGCTGATGTATTGACAACAGGAACTGCAATAGATTAAGAGGACAGATGGAACTTGGTCACAACCACACCAACACTGTTTGTGAAGAGAGAGGAATGAGATAGAAAAGCTAAAAAATATTCAGGGAAAAATCATTTTCTAACAAAGGACAAAAATATGTAATTATTCTAATCCCAATGTAATCAAACCACAAATACAGTTTTTAAGGCTGGTGTTTAAATGTATCTGGCAAAAACAATTGGATAACGATCTCTATGTAATCAAACCATAATTATCATAAGAAATTGGCTAATGATGAATAGACAACTTATTATTTAAACAAACCATACAAATGGAATGGATTTCCTATTGATGTAGCGTATTCTTAGTTTGATGTTGAAATATTCATTGCTTCTCCCTGAATTGTCACTAGTTTATCATCAAGTGTGATATATCCTAGATGACAAATTCCATATCATCTTTCTTGCACTAGAAAAATAAATTTAAAGCACACATAGGATACTAAAAAAAGAATCCTTAGTTTGTGCATGGAGATATCTGGGAGCATGCATTGTGATTTTTCTCAAGCTCCACAAATCAGAAAAGTAATGGTGAAACACAAAGGGCAGGGAAACCATGGCTGATGTAGCCCTACACCGAGCTTTGCTCCTGGGAAAATGTATATACGGCATAAACTTTTGGATGGCTATTTAAGGAAAAAGTACAAATGACTCCCCTCAAGTTTTTACTATGTCCAGATATCCCCCTAAAGTAATGTTTGTTTCGATTTACTACCCCCAACTATTTGAGTCGACTCAATTTAGACATTAACAAGATTTCTTATTGTTGTTTCTAAGCATAGAAGTTGAGTTTTTATTTCAAATATTGTGAGGCTATATAGGACATCATACTTTATGTTAAAAGTAAACACATCTTAAATTTTTTATCATCATTTTGATAGCTGTTGGAATACGAGAGTTGGCCCATGTGGCAAGGCCCATGAGGCCCATGTATGGTATACTATATTGCTACCCTTCTAGGGTTAGGCAAGTAATATGGGATAACAATTTCCAATATGGTATCAAGCTAGGGTTCCTCTCCCTCCCTCCCTCACCCACCCAGCCGCCAGCCGCCGGCCGGCTCTCCGCCGCCGCCATGGCTGGCCGGCCTCCCCAGCCTCCACCTCCCTCCCCAAGCTACCTCCACTCCTTTCCCCCTCTATCTCCCAACTCTTGGGTGCAAGCCGTCACCGGATCGGACGCCCCCCGCCCCCTTCATCCCGCCGCCGCCCTGGGCTTCTCCCGCGCCGCCACACCTGCGCTCGTGGCGGCGGGCGCAGAGGCACCGGGTGCGGGCGCAAGCGCGCCAGGCACCGGCGTGGGCGGCGGCGCCCCACCTGCTGCGGGCGCGGGCGGCCTGCCAGGTGCAGGCGCGGGCGACCTGCCAGACGCAGGGACGGGCGGCCCAGGCACCGGGGACGACGACGCCGACGCCCTGGCCGCCGCCCCTCCCCTGGGCATGCCCCCATGGACCCCCACTCCTCACCATTGGAGGGGGCTCAGGGGCCGGGGGCTCCGGCGTGACCCCGTTCCCCGCACCACCTCCGCCCTCGCCGCCGCCCTCGTCGCTGCCTGGGCCGCTGCCGCGGAGAGCCAGGCGCGGGTGCGCACGGCCGCTCTTGCTTGGAAGCGCGAGCGTGATGCGGCCGACGCCCTGGCCTGCCAGATCGCCGAGGCGATGCAGCTCCTCTCTCCCGGAGCACACGACGTCGGGGCCACCTCCTCCGGCGCGACGGACACCCGCATGTCCCACACCACGGTCCTCTGGCACGACCCGGCCGACCCGCTCGTGGCGCAGCTTCACTACCAGGCCGGGGGTGTCCAGAACATCCGACTGCTCGTCCCGGTTCCACGAGCCCGAGTCACCCTCCTACGCCCATTGGCGGGACCTGGTCCTCTTCACCCTCCGGCGTTACGCCCTCGACGACCACGTCCTCGCGACGCCTCGACTGCGGTCCCGACCCCCTCGTGGCTGCGCCTCAACAGCATCGTCCTCTCCTGGATCCTTGGGACGATCTCCCTGGACCTCCACGACCTCGTCCGCAACTCTCCGGACGCTCGCCAGGCCTGGCTGGCGCTCGAGGGCCAGTTTCTAGGCAATGCCGAAGCCCGGGCTCTGCGTCTCGATGCGAGCTTCCGCACCTTCGTCCAGAGTGACCTCTCCGTTGGCGACTTCTGCCGCCGGATGAAGGGCATGGCAGACTCCCTCGGCGACCTTGGCTGGCCCGTGGAGGACCGCATCCTCGTCCTCTGCGGGCTCAATGACCGCTACGCCCACCTCCGGACATGGATCACCCGGCAGCGGCCTTTCCCCACCTTCCTGCAGGTCCGTGACGACCTTGTCATGGAGGAGCTCACTCAGGGTATCGCGCCTGGCTCCACCTCCGCGCTGGGGTCCTCGTCTTCCTTGACTGCCCTTGCTGTTGCTACTCCGCCACGTCCGTCTGCTCAGGCGCCCTCGTCTCTTCTTGATTCTCCTCCCCCCGGGCCGCGCGGGGGTGGGGGGGCCGTGGCGGCCGCCGTCGCCGCGGCGGTGGACGCGGTGGGGGTCAGGGCTGTGCGAACAACCAGGCGTAGGCGACAGCGCCTCCACGGGGCGTGTCCTGACCCTCCTTCCACAACCCGTTGTCGGGGCGCATCTCCATGTGGCCTTTCCAGGCTCCTAGCAGTGAGCCTCGCCCGCCGGCGGCCATGCTCACGGGTGCTCCTCCGGGGTTCCACTCACCGACTCCATGGGCTTCACCTCCTAGCACCTCGCCCGGGCTGTCGGTTTGACTCCGTGGGCTACACCTCCCGGTACCTTGCCCAGGGCTGTCGGTTGGGACCCGGCGGCCATGGCCAACTCTTTCAGCACCATGGCCCTAACACCACCCGTTGGGCCAGAGTGGATCGCCGACTCGGGAGCCAGTTACCACACCACTCCCGACCCTGGTATACTCTCTTCCGTTCACCCTCCTTCTTCCTCTCTTCCTTCGTCCATCATGGTCGCAAATGGGTCGTGTCTTCCTGTCACGTCCGTGGGTGCCGCCGGCGCTCATGGCTCGTTTCGTCTTCCTGACATTCTTGTTGCACCTTCTATGGTTCACAACCTTCTTTCTATTCGTCGTTTTACAGCTAACAATTCCTGTTCTATTGAGTTTGACTCTTCTAGTCTTACTGTGAAGGATTTGGCTTCCCGGCGTCCTCTTTTCCGACGTGACAGCACGGGACCCCTTTACACCCTTCGGTTTCCGGTGTTTGTCAGCTGCCTTCGCCGCCACACCTTCTTCCACTACTTGGCACCGTCGTCTCAGCCATCCTGGACGTGATGCTCTGATGCAGCTTAGTCGTCGTTCCGACATTAGTTGTATTCGGGCTCACGATGAGCACTTGTGTCATGCATGCAAGCTTGGCCGTCATGTTCGTCTTCCTTTTCATTCTTCTAGTTCACATGCGACTCATGTGTTTGATCTTGTACACTGCGACCTATGGACATCTCCTGTCATCAGTATTTCTGGCTATAAATACTATCTTGTGGTGGTTGATGATTTTTCTCATTATTCGTGGACTTTTCCCCTGCGTGCCAAGTCTGATGCTTTTCCCACTATTCTCCACTTTTTCGCTTGGGTGTCCACTCAGTTCGGCCTTACCATCAAGGTCGTCCAGTGTGACAATGGCCATGAGTTCGATAACTCCACCTCCCGTATCTTCTTCCTCTCTCACGGTGTCCAATTGCGCATGTCTTCCCCGTATACCTCCTCCCAAAACGGCAAGGCTGAACGCATGATTCGCACCACGAACGACACTGTGCGTACTCTTCTGCTCCAGGCGTCATTTCCCGCTCGCTTCTGGGCAGAGAGCCTGCACACCTCCACCTATCTCCTTAACCGCCTTCCTTCCGCTGCCTGCCCAGCTCCTACGCCACACCACGCTCTTTTCGGTACCCCTCCTCGGTACGAGCACCTTCGTGTCTTCGGGTGTGCGTGTTACCCTAACACCACAGCCACCACTCCCCACAAATTAGCTCCGCGTTCGACCCTGTGTGTCTTCCTCGGGTATTCCCCAGATCACAAGGGTTACCGGTGCTTTGACCTCACCTCTCGTCGGGTCCTCATCTCTCGCCATGTGGTGTTTGATGAGTCTGTCTTCCCCTACTCCACCACCACCACACCACCCCCGGAGCCTGACCTCTCCTCTCTGTTTCCCACAAACACGGTGGTCCCGCCACCTTTGTCGTTTCCTCTTGCAGGTACAGCTCCACCGTGCCCTTCACCGGGCCCGTGCCCTGGCTCGCCGCCCACCAGTGACGCCCCTGGCCCTGCGCCCTGTCCGGGTCCGGCGGCGTCGCCCTCCGGTGCGGCCCCTGCCCCTACGCCTGACATGGGTCCGGGGACGTCGGCTTCCGCACCTCCCGCGCGTTTCACCCAGCCGGTGCACGTCTACCAGCGCCGTGCACGGGCGGCTCCGCTACCTCAGACGCCACCGGTGGCCTCTTCTTCATCGTCGACACCTACACCACCGGTGGCCTCTTCTCCACCGGTGGACGCCTACACCGCCGCCGCGGCCACCGGTCGGCCGTGTCGTGTCGCCGGTCTACCACCCTCTGCTACTTCACCGACACCCGCGGCATATTCACCCGATGGTGACGCGGCACGCGGCTGGTACCCTGCCGTCCCAGGCTCTCGCGGCGACGCCCGGAGACGCGCAGGTCTCTCCTGTACCCTCTTCCGTTCGCGACGCCTTGTCGGACCCTCACTAGCGCCGCGCGATGGAAGAGGAGTACGCGGCTCTCCTCGCCAACCAGACATGGGATCTGGTGCCCCGTCCGCCGGCTCCAACGTCGTCACCGGACACACAAGCGGCGGGCTGATGGTACCCTTGAGCGGTACAAGGCTCGTTGGGTGCTCCGGGGTTTCACTCAGCGCCCTGGCGTTGACTACGATGAGACTTTCAGCACGGTGGTCAAGCCGGCCACCGTCCGCACGGTGCTCTCACTGGCTCTCGCTCGCTCCAGGCCCGTGCATCAGTTGGACGTCAAGAATGCTTTTCTGCACGGGACTCTTACTGAGACAGTCTACTGCAGCCAGCCGGCGGGGTTTGTTGACTCTTCTCGTCCTGACATGGTCTGCCGGCTCAACACGTCTCTCTACGGCCTCAAGCAGGCCCCTCGGGCGTGGCACTCTCGGCTTGCTACTTTCCTGTTGACACTGGGGTTTGTGGAGGCCAAGTCAGATACGTCTCTGTTTATCTATCACCATGGAGCTGAGACTGCCTATCTACTGCTCTATGTTGATGACATTGTCCTCACAGCTTCCAGCCCGTCACTACTCCGCCGGATCATCAGCTCTCTCCAGCAGGAGTTTCCTGTGAAGGATCTCAAGGTACTCCACTTCCTCGGGGTCACTGCTGAGTCTCGACCCACCGGGCTTCTTCTTCACCAGCAGCAGTACACTCTTGATATCCTGGAGCGAGCTGGGATGACTGACTGCAAGCCCTGCTCCACTCCAGTTGACACACAGGGCAAGCTGTCAGAGGCTGAGGGCACCCCAGTGGCAGACCCCACGGCTTACCGGAGTCTTGCAGGTGTGCTTCAGTACCTTACTTTCACCAGGCCTGACATCACCTATGCGGTGCAGCAGATATGCCTTCACATGCATGATCCCCGGGAGCCCCACCTCACCGCTCTCAAGCACCTCCTCTGCTACCTCCGCGGCACTGTCGACTACGGCTTGCTCCTTCACCGGTCTTCCTCCTCCGAGCTTGTCGTTTACACGGACGCAGACTGGGCCAGGTGTCCGAACACTCGGCGTTCTACCTTCGGCTACGCTGTCTTTCTGCGCGGCAACCTGGTGTCCTGGTCGTCCAAACGCCAGCCGGTGGTCTCCCGCTCCAGTGCCGAGGCGGAGTACCGCGCTGTTGCTAACGGCGTGGCGGAGGCTTCCTGGCTCCGGCAGCTCCTCGCCGAGCTCCACAGCCCTCTCTCCCGGAGCACACTTGTCTACTGCGACAACGTCAGTGCGGTCTACCTCTCCACCAACCCTGTTCAGCACCAGCGGACCAAGCATGTGGAGATCGACCTACACTTCGTCCGTGATCGAGTCGCCATCGGCGATGTTCGGGTCCTCCACGTCCCGACCACCTCCTAGTTTGTCGACATCTTCACCAAGGGCCTCCCGTCCTCGACTTTCACCGAGTTTCGCTCCAGCCTCAACATCACCAGTGGCTAGTTGAGTCTGTGGGGGGATGTGTGTGTGCTTCTTTTCATGTCCAGTCTGTAACTCCGCTGCGACGGTAGTTCAGACTGCGGGGGATTGTTGGAGTATGAGAGTTGGCCCATGTGGCTAGGCCCATGAGGCCCATGTATGGTATACTATATTGCTACCCTTCTAGGGTTAGGCAAGTAATATGGGATAACAATTTCCAACAATAACTTAGCAAACTTAATAATAAATTAACACTAGAGATATAAAATACTACAAAACAGTATAGAGGGGGGTGTTAAGGTATAATGGTCAAGAGTATTAGTGTAATCTCCTTGTCTAGGGTTTCCCTCTTGTGTCTCTCATGTACTCTATATATAGTAGTCCTATTGGGCCTCAATATTCTCATCCAATTCAGCCCATATTATTCCTAACAACTAACTGCTACCTGCTCATTGTCCGGTGCACACTAAAAACTCGACCCGCGAGCGAAAGACTGCCCATGGCTTTGCACTAAGTCAAACCAGCCAAGAAAACCCCCGATCCCTGGGCTCATCCTATTGGTCCGCACCATAATCCGGGTGGCGACCACTGCCACTATCCCCAGGAACAGCAGCAAGGTTACCATAAGTCCACACGCTGCCACTATTTTTTTTGGATGAAGCACAGTATGGTTTTTTTCTTCTTGCAAGCTGGGATCTGAAACCCGGTATTAATAGTATTATCATATTTTGCCACTTCCTCAACTCGGTAGCTGCATTCTCCAGTCCTGCTGGTAGTTGGAACCCTGATCCACACCAACAAAGATAAAAGCATTGTAGCAGCTAGGGGCTAGACAGTGACCTCAAAAGAAAACCTGGGGGCTAGACAAATCCATTATCCTTTGCAGATTTTGAATTCATAAAAAAGACGACAAACAGAATACCTTAAATACTCTGTCAGCACGGAATATATTAATTTTATCAATAACAACTGTATCAGCCAAATTATCATCCCTGAAACATCAAAACTCAGTCATGATACTGGAATAACAATTGCATCATAATGTAAGCATTATAACACATAGGGCAAAAGAATGAGGATATACATTGTGTCCACAAATCCATCAACCACCATTCTGACTGAAAGTGCAACATTCTCCTTGGAAAAATGTGGAATTTGTGGCCCATGAGAAGATGATGAAACAGAGAGCAAAAAAGCAACAATCGCAACCTACAAATAGAAGAATGAGTACAATAAGGAGCCAAAGTTGAAATAGCTTTTTACATAATCATATATCATAAGCAGGAATGAAACTGGGAATTGACAATACATGGGCATTGAACACAATTAGTAGTAGCACAAGCATCATATATTCTAGAAAGCTCTATCTTAGTTAGTAATTTTTGGTGTTGGCAGATGTCAACAGACAGAATAATGTTATCTTATTAGCTACAGCTATAAAGATATTGCAAGCTAGAATTCGCAGTCCGGAATCACTTCAACAATTCTAAAATCTCTGCTCTACTTACTACCAAAATAGTCCAGCACACAGTATCATGGCACAATACTGATAGGGCTTGTAGTTTTGAATCACATAGCAATGGAACATCACAAAGCACAGGCAGATTAAGAGATATTCTAATCAGGAAGCATACCATATGTTTTTTAATGAGATTATCACGCTCAAGCTCAGAAATTTCACCAAGCTGCAAAACTGATTCACATAAGACAGTTTCAGCTAAGTCCTTCTCTGGCCCTGCCCCACATCTGACAGCAATGCACAATCCAAAGATTGAAACGAAGTATTTCTTGATAATGATTGACAAAGGTTGAGATAAAATCTGAGAAACAAATATAAGTACAAACAAAAGAGAGATTAGAGCATGGAGACAGCACTGTAAACACAAAAGATGTAAAGAAGGGTAAAAAATGCTGTACTTAGTCTTTGATATTTTTCTTTCATGGGATGGGAAATTTAGCTGTTGATATGCATTTTAAAAGGTTTTATATGACCTACATGTAAACTAATGATATATTATGTACTAAATATCTTTTTGGAATAACAGTAAACATTCACCTTTGATATCCAATTCATATCAGCACTATCACCCCTGAGAATGAGGAAAGGGAGAAGCCATGAGCTACAATGTTCAACAAAGTTCTTTGGCTCAGCAGACCCATAACCAAACATTTCTTGTACCTGTTGCATTAGCAGTATTGGACATACAGATTAAATACAGAAAAACAAAAAAGAGGTAATCCTTAAATATAGTAATAAAAAATTTGACTAGCTTATGGACAATGTGTCAACACTAATTTGACTTGTATGTGTTTTGAGTTTCGCGTGAGGATGGATGTGTTTAATCACATCATTTTGTTAGACATGTTGCATGAGCATGTTCCTGAAAACATGACGTGTTGACATTGATGCCGTGATGAGTTTATGTTTCTCCGCCCAGTTGCCAGGTATGGTCGAAGATTTGGTGCAGCTTTTTTTCTCAGCTACGGGTACAGAAATGCAGTGTCATGCCCATCCAGTGCTCTGAGGACGAACTGGCAATGGTGAATGCTCATCTCCCTTGCAAGGTCCAGGAGTTCCCTTGCAAATAGCTCGGACTCCCTCTCTCCATCAAGAAGTTGACACGGGCACAACTCCAACCACTCATTGAAAAAATTGCAGAGACACTGCCAGGGCGGAAGGCAGACCTGATGAACCCAGCAGGTAGGGTCGTATATGTGCAACATGAGCTCACAGCCATGCTGATTTACGTTGCTACTGCCATTGATCTGCCCCCTTGGTGTCTAAAGGCCATTGACAAGATTCGTCAAAACGTTATGTGGCGAGGAAGGAAAGAAGCTAACGGAGGCATTGTTTGCTGGCATGGCCCAAGATCAGCAGGCCTAAGGAACTGGGAGGTCTTGGGATCTTGGATTTACATCGTTTTGGGTGGGCTCTTAGGGTGAGATGGCTGTGGCTGGGAAAAACCGAACCAGAAAGACCGTGGAGTGCCCTCCCAGTCCCGGTTCATAGCTGTGCTCAAGCCCTGTATTCTACTGCTGTACAGTCGAAAGTGGGTAACGGTGCTTCCACAAAAGTTTGGACTGACAGATGGTTGGATGGATGCTCCATTGAGTTGTTGGCTCCCCATCTTTTTTGCTTGTGTACCTAAAAGGAGAGCCAGTAAGAGAACTGTACAGGAAGCTTTGATAAACAAGTGGCTTGAGGACATATAAGGCCACCACTCGGTCGCGCTACTCTCTGAGTTCTTGGACATTTGGGATTTGGTACAGGATGCGATCTTTCAACATGAGGTTAGAAAAAAATCCACAAATGGCGCTTTGAAGCCTCAGGTGAGTTTTCTACCAAATCAGCATATGAGGCCTTCTTTCAGGGGTCAACTTAGTTTGCACCGAGTAAGCTGATTTGGGGGACATGGGCTCCAAGGAAATGTAAATTTTTCCTTCGGCTAGTTGCTCACAATCATTGTTGGGCGGCGGACAAGCTCACACGATGGGGCCTTCCACATCTGGAACAATGTCTTCTATATGAACAGGAAGAAGAGACGATCAGTCACCTATTGGCATGTGTATTTGCCCGGCAGTTTTGGCATTGATTACTAAATGTTTTCAGTCTTCCAGATGTTATACTTCCACTCAGCAGTACCGACTTCTACTTATGGTGGCAGCAGGCTTGTGACAGTTTGAGCACTGGTGCAAGGCGTGTTCAATGGGGTCGCTCCTAATGTTGACAGGGCCCTCCTGCTCGCGCGGGAGGAAGCTGAGCTCTGGATGCTCACAGGTGAAAAGGGGCTAAGTGCTGTGGTAGCTGCTAGGCTACCACTACCAGTTTAGATTTGTACTGGCTTGCAGCAGGTTTGGTTGTGTTGTTATGTGTTGCGGGCGCATGTTAGTGTTGATGTTGTTTGGGTAAGTGTTTTGTGTGTGTTGTATGGCTTTTTAGCCTAACTTCTCTTCTCTTAATGCAATGATATGCAGCTCTCCTGCATATTCAAGAAATCTAGTCATGTGCACACATGAGTCAAAATGCTAGCCAGGTGGTTAGGAGTTTGATTAGTTAGTACATGCATGTGTTAGTGGATCTAGTATGTATGTCAAGTTGTTAGCTAGCTTTGCATTGTTTCAGTGTGAAATCACTAGCAGAAAACTAAAAAAAAAAGGTTTGTGCTGCCGCAACTACTCTTGCTTGCGTGTGCGTGTGTGCACACACGTGTGAACAGTGAGTTAGCATCTAACTTAGTCAGATTGTGAGAGTGCTAAGGTTTGTCACGTGAGTTTGATCCTTTGGCTGGTTCCAACATAACATAATGAGATCAAGCATAAATAATTTGGTTCCTTTGATTCCAATTTTTTTCAGCTATTCTAAGAGTAAAGGAAAAAACAGCACACATGCAGAGGTCATGGAAACGTACAGCCAGAAAACAGCACCCAATGCAGAGGTCATGGAAACATATTTTAGTAGAATAGAAAAAATATTGGACACTTCAAAAAATGATTCGTCTTTCCAAACCTTCAGAATGATGATATTTTTCATAACTTCACTCCCTAGTATGACAATTTAAATCAAATTGCAGCCAATACAGAAAATACAAGTAGCAATCTAGTTTGCAGCTGAAAGGATAGGATTAGGGATTTGACCCGACCTACACTGTACATATGGGCCATGGATAACAAGCAATTTTTGGCTACAAGTTATCAAACATTCAAAAAGGGTGGTCTATCCAGCTCAGGCCAAAGTACAAGGATCGAGCTCAAGAGATCACGGGGATTGTCCTCTGTTTGATGAAGGGCTTCAGCCCATCCACCTTAGACGTGTCTGATATTGGTGAAATCTAATTGTAATAGGATAGCTGTAGATAAGTTTCTGGGTGCTTTTGTAAGCTGGCAACCCCAGCCATTCCTGGTGAATGTTATTGTTCTATTGTTAAAAAAAGAAAAATCAAAAGTATCATATGAATTGAGTTAGGCAAATCTCACAAAGAGGATCATTTATAGCACTCCACAGAGAAACCTCAAAATCATATTGAGAATTCATGCTGATATTTTTCGTTTTTTGAGGGAGAATCCTTTTTGAACAAAATTTTGAGGGAGAATCTATGGTGATATAAGAAACATATTCAGCAATAGAACTAAATGTTACCTCAACAAGTGAAACTAGATTCATCTCACAAGCAACCCATCGAAAAAGAATCGGGCCCGTCACTTGGTCCAGATACTACATACAAGAGAGGTAACCAAAATATGTAAAATGTAATATGTCAAAACAAATCATTCTCTTTTATAATAATTACAAGAAATTATCTCAGATTCAGTTGGCACATTTTCTACACTATGAAAAGCAGAAAACAGAAATTGTGCACACTACAATAAAGAAGTGTCCAGTCACCTTGCTTCTTGAAGCATAACCGAGCCTCCTTGAAATGGAATCAAATAACGCATAAGCTAATTCTCTGAAAAGGAAGAATTATAAAAGTAAATCAAGCATCAAACTGGTTTCCCTTCATTAATCTTAAAAATTATTTATGTACACCAACATAAAGACAGTTCATTGGAAGACTTTCTTGAGTCGTTTCAACATAGCCGGTCCCAAGCCCGGATAAAGGAGGAGGGTGTGTTAGGTTAGGCTAGCCAACATTTCAAAACCAGCCACTCTCATGGATATGAAACCCACAAGAGATTCGTTGGGGCGTAACCCTCTTAGCGACGCGCTACATCGGAACCCGGGTGTAGTGTCAAATGGGCAAGGGCCGGGTCGTCATCCCCTTAGTGGCGCGTCGTATCGTGATCCAGGTACGATGATAAATGAGCAAGGGTCGGGTCGTCGCAACCTTTGTGACGCGCTACATCTGCGCCCGGGTGTAGTGAAAAATGAGCAAGGGTCTTCGCACTTCCCTCGACGAGTGCGAAGGGTAAGGAAGCTAGCCGAGCCAACTAGGATTCGTCTAGGTAGCTAGAATGTAGGGTCCCTAACGGGTAAGTTAAGAGAGCTAGTCGGTACAGCAATTAGGAGGCGTGTAAATATTCTATGCGTTCAGGAGACTAAATGGAAGGGTCAGAAGCCGAAGGAGGTGGAGGATACTGGCTACAAACTTTGGTACACGGGGACAACATAGGGTAGGAATGGTGTAGGCATCTTGATCGATAGGAGCCTTAAGGATAGAGTAGTTGAGGTGCGGAGGCAAGGCGACCGGATTATCCTAGTCCGGTTGGTAGTTGGAGATTTGGCTCTGAATGTGATCAGTGCCTATGCCCCACAGGTAGGTCTTTGCGAGAGCACCAAGAGGCAGTCTTGGAAAGATCTCGATAGCATGGTTAATACTGTGCCTATCAGCGAGAAACTTTTCATAGAAGGAGACCTCAACGGCCATGTGGGTGCGACTAATGTAGGTTTCGAGCAGGTACATGGGGGTTTCGGGTATGGTAGTAGAAATCAAGAGGGGGAGGATGTTTTGAACTTCGCGTTGGCCTACGATTTGTTGATAGCGAACACCGTCTTTAAGAAGAGGGAATCCCATCTAGTGACCTTTCGTAGCGGACAACACCTGAGCCAGATCGACTTTATCCTTGCAAGGAGGGGGGATAGACGTGCTTGCTTAGATTGTAATGTGTTATCTGGGGAGTGTGTTATCCCTCAACACAAGCTTGTGGTGGCGGATTTTCGCTTTCGGGTACGTGTCCACGGGACAATCGGGCCAAGATTGCGACAACAAAATGGTGGAAGCTTAGGGGAGAAGCAGCGCAAACGTTTAAGGAGAGGATGCTAGATGAGGGGCCGTGGGAAGAAGGAGAAGATGCAGATGACATGTGGCTAAAGATGGCAACATGTGTTCGGAGGGTGGCTTCGGATGTGTTTGGAGTGAGTAGGGGAGGCAAACGGGAAGCAAAAGACACCTGGTGGTGGAATGACGAGGTGCAAAGGGCTATTAGGGAGAAGGAGTGGTTCAAGCGCCTCCATCATGACAAGAGTGCAGCCAACTTTAAGGGCTATAAAATAGCGAAGAGGGCTGCAAAACGAGCGGTGAGTGTAGTAAAAGGTCAGGCGTATGATGACTTTTATCAGCGGCTAGGCACGAAAGAAGGGGAGAAGGACATTTATAGGATGGCTAGGATCCGCTAGAGGAAGACGAGAGACATCAACCAAATCAAATGCATCAAGGACGGGATGGATCGACTTTTGGTGAGGGATAAGGAGATCAAGGACAGGTGGAGAGAGTACTTTGACAAGTTGTTTAATGGGGAGAATGAGGGTCCTACCTTGGAGTTGGATGACTCATTTGACAATACCAACAGCCGTTTCGTGAGGAGATTTCAGGAGGCAGAGATCGGGGAGGCTTTGAAGAGGATGAAGGGAGGTAAAGTGATGGGCCCTGATGGTATCCCCATTGAGGTGTGGAGATGCCTAGGTGCCAGAGCGATAGTATGGTTAACTAAGCTTTTTAACCTCATTTTTCGGTCAAACAAGATGCCTGAAGAATAGAGGAGAAGTATATTAGTACCGATCTTCAAGAACAAGGGAGATGTTCAAAGTTGTACTAATTACCGTGGGATTAAGTTGATGAGCCATACGATGAAGCTCTGGGAGAGGGTTATCGAGCATCGCTTAAGAAGAGTGACAAGTGTGACCCAAAACCAATTTGGGTTTATGCCTGGTAGGTCGACCATGGAGGCAATTTTCTTATTACGACAGTTGATGGAGAGATATAGGGAGCAGAAGAAGGACTTGCACATGGTCTTTATTGACCTCGAGAAGGCATATGACAAAGTACCGAGAAATGTCATGTGGTGGGCCTTGGAAAAGCACAAAGTCCCAACTAAGTACATCACCCTCGTCAAGGATATGTACAGGGATGTGGTGACGTGTGTCCGAACATGTGATGGCGACACCAGTGACTTTCCAATTAAAATAGGACTACATCAAGGGTCAGCATTGAGCCCTTATTTATTTGCTTTGGTGATGGATGAGGTCACAAGGGACATACAAGGTAATATCCCTTGGTGTATGCTCTTTGCTGATGATGTGGTGCTAGTGGATGAGACTAGGGCAGGGGTTAATAGGAAGTTAGAACTATGGAGGCACACATTAGAGTCGAAATGGTTTAGACTTAGTAGGACCAAGACCGAGTACATGAGGTGCGATTTCAGCGCGACTAGGAATGAGGAGGGAGACGTTAGCCTCGATGGGCAAGTGGTGGCCAAGAGGGATACTTTTCGGTATTTAGTATCGATGCTACAAAAGGATGGCGACATTGATGAAGATGTTAGGCATAGAATTTCAGCCGGTTGGTTGAAATGGCGTCAAGCTTCAGGCGTCCTCTGTGACAGAAGGGTGCCTCAGAAGTTAAAAGGTAAGTTCTATAGGATAGCGATTCGTCCGGCGATGTTATACGGTGCTGAATGTTGGCCTACAAAAAGGCGACATATCCAGCAATTGAGTGTAGCAGAGATGCGTATGTTACGATGGTGTTGTGCGCACACAAGGAGGGATAGAGTTCGGAACGACGATATTCGGGATAGGGTTGGGGTGGCACCAATTGAGGAAAAATTGATTCAACACCGGTTGAGATGGTTTGGCCATGTCCAACGGAGACCTCCTGAGGCGCCGGTGCGTAGTGGGGTTCTAAAGCGGATCGATAATGTAAAGAGAGGTAGAGGTCGACCTAAACTGACTTCGAACGAGTCGGTTAAGAGAGACCTTAAGGAGTGGAATATCTCTAAGGATTTAGCTATGGATAGGAGCGCTTGGAGATTAGCAATTAACGTGCCTGAACCGTAATCTTTTTTTTTTGTACCATTTATGTGTTCTTTGTTTTTATGCCTCTTTGGGTTTCATCTCTAGCCTACCCCAATTTGCTTGGGACAAAAGGCTATGTTGTTGTTGTTGTTATAACATAAAGACAGTTCATTGCTTGTGAAAAAAATACCGCTGAGAGGGCTCTATAGCAGCAGCAGCAGAAATCATGAACACACACTGCAACATCAGAAGTCAGAAGACACAAAACTCAGTTGATTGAACAACTAAAATATGAACTGCACAAGCATATAGTACAAATTACTGATTGAACCAATACTTCTGAAACAATTCAATGTAAGTGAGACCTTGAGACAACACATATTCTAGCAGAGACACACAAGAGATTTTCTTCAAAAAGAGGAAAGAAACACTTTCAACCTTAATCACCACAGACATGTTATAGTAAAAAGTGTGTTGGGTCGGTGCCCATAAAATTACTTATGTATGCTGCATATGAATTCCTATAAAACAACACACCAAAAGGCCACATGGCAAACTCAACACTCACAGTGCTAGCTATTGTAATATAACATTATATATCAAAATTGAAACTAACGTTAAAGCTTCCTTTCATACCAAAAACAATTTGCAGAGAAAAAAGATCAATTATACAAAATAGACTAGCACATAGTTCTGTGTTTCTGTTGTACAATACAAGGGGTGACCACAAGGACATACCTCAACTTCAACATCCTCGCTATGCAGAGCCAAATGAGCTATTGTAATGAGAGCTGTTTCAATTACGGGAACAGATTGTGGACCAGCAGCCAAGACTTCTTTAGCTGTAACTGGAGAAATATCTGAGAACTTCACCATCTTGGCACCAATGCTTGAGCTGATATTGGCAAACATTGTTAAGCTAACAATCACACTAAAGAGTAATAATAGTTAAATGTCACATTATGATTCTTTATCAGTTATAACTTCCGTCTTGTACAGAAAATTAGGAGATAAATGTAATGGAGGTAGGGGTTGGATGGATAGATAACTTCGACATGGTCCTAAGCAGTAGGCCACAGGTTATGGGCCAGCGATGAAGCTCTAGTTTGAATTATTGAAATTTCTCGTCCAGATGTGGGAAACTAGGACGATACTAAGTTAAACAATCACCTACATTCTACCTTCTATGTACAAAATGAATACAATATTAAAATGTCAACTGAATGTCCACCTGGCGCCTTTTCAGAAGGAACCTTTATTAGCTCTAGGAAATTAGTAGTGATTAGCCAGAATATTATCAAGAAAATTGAGTAAACTCCTTCATGTAGAGTAGGTACCTGTTAGCACTAACTGGACTGGCATTTTTTTAGCTTTGCTGTAATATCACGGTTTGGAAAAGGCTAAATCTACTCTCTAAATTAAATGCTTAAGATGATTGATAATGAGTCATAAGTGTTAATCATATGAATATCTATCTAATTCACTTCTAAAAGTTAACACAAAACCATCAAATCGTAGTTGTCAATACCTACCAAACATCATTAAATAAATCATTGTGCCCTTCCCATGTTTGGAATAACACGAAGATTTGCCTAGCCAAATATAACCTGACACGATAATCAGCATCATTCAGCATGTCAAGCAAACATCCGATCAAATCCTGCAATTATAACAATCATATTAAATAACTGATGTAATGGAGTACATTTCAATGGCAGTTTTCTCAAAAGATATAAGAATCACCTGGGCAACATCAGGGAACAGGCAAACAAAGGAGCAGACACAATCAATGAGCTTGATGCGAGAAAACCAATCTATGGAACTTGTCTCTGTAGCCTTATTTACCAAGTCAAATATGATATCCTGATTCTGCAGATAGTGGGAACATATCTATCAGTCAGTGGGAGGATTAAACATGTAAGCCACTCACTTACTGAAATTAAAAGCCAACCCAAAAAATTGTGCTTCCCTTGTAAGCCACTCACTTACTGAAATTAAAAGCCAACCCAAAAAATTGTGCTTCCCTTGATCAGTGAATATTTAAAGATTAAAGAAATCACAGCCAAGTTATCACATGATTTATTGTGACTGTTAGATTTCTATCGTCTCACTCTAAGATCAAAATGTTCAACCAATTAAAAAAAAAGGAACTGCACCAATCAAGTCTCTTATTCAGTCATTCAAACCTTGAATGTATAAATAAAATATCACAAGAAACAATAAATTATAGCACGTGTAAAATATGTAAATACCAACCTCGCTGTGAAACACTTTGCAACCTGGTGGCTTTCCATCAGCATTTTGCCCACCATCACGGATAGCTATCAATGTTTTTAATAAAGCATGTATATGAGTTAAGCACTCTGCAGGGCCAAGTAATGAACTTGCACCTCTGTCCCTCATATCAACTATAAGATGGACCTGCATGATTGATGTCTAACATATTAAAATCACATAAATGCCTGATTGGATTAAACACATAAGACAACAACATAAGTACTGATTTTTTTAATTAAAGAAATGAGCCAGAGAGTACCACTGAAGATACAGCTTTAGATGACGCTGAGATGTTTCGGCAAAGGTTAAGCAAGATGACCTGACGAACCTGCAAAATGATACCAGGTATTACAAGGATAGCTTCAAAGTAAAATAACAACAATATTAAGCAGCTATCATAAAAAAAAATACCTTCACATCACTTTCTTTCTCCACCAAGCTGTACAAAATTTTCCATGTATGAAGTGATGAAACTGAGAAAAAAGTTGAAATAATGCAAACTAGATCTAGCTTCCACTCCAAAGGTCGCAAGAAGCTACCCATACTTCCACTCGCACTAGCCATGACAGGATCTACTTCACTAGAGTCCATCACATCAAGATCCATATCAGCAACACTACTATTACAGTCCAAAATAGGATTTAGGTCCACTAAGTTGACACTGGATGTTGGTAGTACTTTACCAGTACTCTCTGCATCAAAATTGCTCACTAAACTAGAGATCCGACAAAACAGCTGAGAAATTGCCACCAAGAGCTCATCAAGTAATTCGGTAATGCTTTTGATAACCACAGAACAAACTCTATTATCAACTCTTGACAGATTAAATATTGGAGAAGACAGCAAGCTCTTGATCGAGGATAAAGCAGAGCCCGTTGTATCCATTGCTGAACTTAGGTTAGTAAGACCATGAGAAAGTTCATCATTCTTCTTCATAACAAATGACACAATATGTTTTAAAATACTGGTGATATAATCTACTGCCTCTTGCAAAAGCGAAGATTTTTCTTCCATCGACCTGAGAAAACCTCACAGAACAACAAAAGTGTTAGAGTATGTGAGTATTAGGCCCATGAGGCTAGGCCCATGTGGCCCATGTATGACATGCTATATTGCTACCCTTCTAGGGTTAGCCCAATAATGAGAATCAGAAATTCTAACATGGTATCAAGCTAGGGTTTCCTCTCTCCCTCCCCTCCTCCTCCCCAGCCGCCGCCAGCCAGCCGGCGCTGCTGCCATGGCCGGCCGCCCTCCTCCCCCACCTCCCTCCCCCTCCTATTTCCACTCCTTTCCTCCTCTCCCCGCTTCCACGACATGGGCGCAGGCGGCCCGCCCTCCTCCCGCCGCTGGTCCCGGTGCTCCCCGCGCCGCTGCGACAGGCGCGGGCGCAGGGGCGGCCGCGAGTGCCGGGGCCCCTGGCGCGGGCACGGGAGCCGGGGTCCCTGGCGCGGGCGCGGGGCTGGGCACCGGCCTTGGTGCAGGCGCGGGCGCGGGGGCTGGTGCCCAGGACGCCGACCCCCTGGCCCGTGGCGGCCCGGGCGCGGGCACCGGCGGCGAGGGCACGGACGCCGTGGCAGCCACCATCATCACTCCCCCCTGGGCATGCCGCCGTGGACTCCCACCACTCTCCACCTGGCGGCGAGCGCAGGGACTAGCGCCACTCCCTTCCCCGCCCCACCTCCCCTGCCGCCCACTGCGGAGCGCCCCGACTCCGCCCTCGCCGGTGCCCTCGTCGCTGCCCTCGCCGCTGCCGCGGAGAGCCAGGCCCGTGTGTGTGCGGCCGCCCTCGCTTGGGAGCGCGAGCATGAGGCGGCCGATGCACTGGCCCGCCAGATCGCCGAGGCGGAGCAGCTCCTCGTCCTCCCTACCTCCCACGACGTCGGGGCCACCTCCTCCGGCTCATCGGGCCACCGCGTGTCCCACACCACGGTCATCTGGCATGATCTGGCTGATCCGCTCGTGGCACGGCTCCACTACCAGGCCGGGGGCGTCCAGAACATCCGGCTCCTCGTCCCGGTCGTCCTCGAGCCTGAGTCGCCCTCCTACGCCCACTAGCGGGACCTGGTCCTCCTCACCCTCCGCCGCTACGCCCTCGATGACCACGTCCTCGTCGAACGCCTCGGTCGCGGTCCAGACCCCCGCGTGGCTGCGTCTCGACAGCATCGTGCTCTCCTGGATCATCGGGACGATCTCCCTCGACCTCCACGACCTCGTCCGCAACTCCGTCGACGCTCGCCGTGCCTGGCTCGCACTCGAGGGCCAGTTTCTGGGCAATGCCGAGGCCCGGGCTCTGTGTCTTGATGCGAGCTTCCGTACCTTCGTCCAGGGTGACCTCTCCATCGGCAAGTTCTGCCGCCGGATGAAGGGCATGCCGACTCCCTCGGTGACCTTGGCTGGCCCGTGGAGGACCACATCCTGGTCCTCAACGTCCTCCACGGGCTCAGTGACCGCTACGCCCACCTCCGGACGTGAATCACCCGGCAGCGGCCCTTCCCCACCTTCCTGCAGGTCTGTGACGACCTTATCATAGAGGAGCTCACTCAGGGCATCCAGCCCGGGTCCACCTCTGCGCCGGGGTCCTCGTCTTCCTCGACTACCCTTGCCGCTACTCCTCCACCGCGTCCGTCTGCTCCGCCGCCGTCTCTTCTTGGTCCTCCTCTCCCCGGGCCGAGCGGGGGTTGGGGGGGCCGTGGCAGCCGCCGTCGCCGTGGAGGGGGGGCGTGGTGTGGGTGCTGGCCGTGGGAGCAACCCTGGCCCTCCTTCAACAACCCGTGGGCGGGGCGCATCTCCATGTGGCCCTTCTAGGCTACCGACAGTGAGACTCGCCCGCTGGCGGCCATGCTCGCCGGTGCTCCTCCAGGGTTTCACTCAGCGGCTCCGTGGGCTACACCTCCCGGCGCCTCGCCCGGACCGTGGGTGACACCTCCTGGCGCCTCGCCCGGGCCCGTCGGTTGGGACCCGGCGGCCTTGGACTCCACCTTCAGCACCATGGCCCTGACACCTCCTGTCGGACCAGAGTGGGTCGCCGACTCGGGAGCCACGTACCACACCACTCCCAACCCTGGTATACTATCCTCTGTTCACCCTCCTTCCTCTCATCCTTCGTCCATCATGGTCGCAAATGGTTCGTGTCTTCCTGTCACGTCCGTGGGTGCCGCTGGCGCTCACGGCTTTTTTCGTTCTCCTGATGTTCTTGTTGCGCGCTCTATGGTTCACAACCTTCTTTCTATTCGTCGATTTACAGCTGACAATTCTTGTTCTGTTGAATTTGACTCTTCTGGTCTTACTGTGAAGGATTTGGCTTCCCGGCGTCCTCTTCTCCGATGTGACAGCACGGGGCCCCTTTACACCCTTCGGTTTCCGGCGTTTGCCTCGCCTTATTCACCGTCCACTTTGTCAGCTGCTTTCGCCACCACTACTTCCTCCACCACTTGGCACCGTCGTCTCGGCCATCCTGGACGTGATGCTTTGATCCAGCTTAGTCGTAGTTCCGACATTCGCTGTACTCAGACTCATGATGAGCATTTGTGTCATGCGTGCCAGCTGGGCCGTCATGTTCGTCTTTCTTTTCAGTCTTCTTCGTGTTTGATCTTGTACACTGCGACCTATGGACATCTCCTGTCATCAGCATTTCTGGCTATAAATACTATCTTGTGGTGGTTGATGATTTCTCTCACTATTCGTGGACGTTTCCCTTGCGTGCGTAGTCTGATGGTTTTCCCCCACTTCTCCACTTCTTCGCCTAGGTGTCTACTCAGTTCGGCCTCACCATCAAGGCCGTCCAGTGTGAAAATGGCCGCGAGTTCGATAACACCACCTCGCGCGCCTTCTTCCTCTCTCACGGTGTCCAGTTGCGCATGTCTTGCCCGTACACCACCTCCGATAACAGCAAGGCTGAGCGCATGATTCGCACCACCAACGACACCATGCGTACACTTCTGCTCCAGGCGTCCCTCCCTGCTCGCTTCTGGGCTGAGAGCCCGCACACCTCCACCTATCTCATTAACCGCCTTCCTTCCGCTGCTTGCTCAGCTCCTACGCCACACCACGCTCTTTTCGGTACCCCTCCTCGGTATGACCATCTTCGGGTCTTCGGGTGTGCATGTTACCCTAACACCATTGCCACCGCTCCCCACAAGCTGGCTCCCCGTTCCACTCTGTGTGTCCTCCTCGGGTATTCCCCTGATCATAAGGGTTACCATTGCTTTGACCTCACCTCGCGTCGGGTCCTTATCTCTCGCCATGTGGTGTTCGATGAGTCCGTCTTTCCCTTCACCACCACCACCACCACCTCCACCCCTGACCTTGACCCCTTCTCTCTGTTTCCCACTGACATGGTGGTCCAGCCACCTTTACCGCTGTCTCCTGCAGGTACTGCTACTCCGTGCCCATCACCGGGCCCGTGCCCCGGCTCGCCGCCCACCAGTGACGCCCCTGGCCCTGCACCCTGCCCGAGTCGGAGGCGTCACCCTCCGGTGCTGCTCCTGCCCCTACGTCCGACGCGGGACTGGGGACGCCGGCTTCCGCACAACCCGCGCGTTTCGCCCAGCCTGTGCACGTCTACCAGCGTCGTGCGCGAGCGGCGTCGCTACCTCCGTCCCCACCGGTGGCCTCTTCTCCACCGGCGACGCCTCCACCGCCGGTGGCCTCTTCTCCGCTGGGGACGCCTACACCACCGCCGTGGCCGCCAACTGCCCGGGTTGTCCCGCCAGTGTACCACCCACCGCTCCTTCACCAACACCCGCGGCATGTTCATCCTATGGTGACGCGGCACGCGGCTGGTACCCTGCTGCCCCGGGCTCTTGCGGCGATGCCCGGCGACCCGCAGGTTTCTCTTGTACTCTCTTCCGTTCGCGACGCCTTGTCGGACCCTCACTGGCGCCGCGCGATGGAAGAGGAGTACGTGGCCCTCCTCGCCAACCAGACATGGGATCCGGTGCCCCGTCCGCCCGGGTCCAACGTCGTCACCGGCAAGTGGATCTGGACTCATAAGCGACGGGCTGATGGTACCCTTGAGAGGTACAAGCCTCGCTGGGTTCTCCAGGGTTCCACTCAGCGCCCTGGGGTCGACTATGATGAGACTTTCAGCCCTGTGGTGAAGTCGGCCACCGTCCGAACGGTGCTCTCATTGGCTTTAGCTCGCTCCTGGCCCGTGCATCAGCTGGACGTCAAGAATGCTTTTCTCCATGGGACTCTCAATGAGACGGTCTACTGTAGTCAGCCGGCGGGGTTTGTTGACTCTTCTCGTCCCGACATGGTCTGCCGGCTCAACAAGTCTCTCTACGGCCTCAAGCAGGCCCCTCGGGCATGGCACTCTCGACTTGATGCTTTCCTGTTGTCACTAGGATTTGTGGAGGCCAAGTCAGATAAGTCCCTGTTCATCTATCACCGTGGAGCAGAGACTGCCTACCTGCTGCTCTATTTGATGATATTGTCCTCACAGCCTCCAGTCCGTCACTACTCCGCCGCATTATCAGCTCTCTTGAGAAGGAGTTTCCTGTGAAGGACCTTGGTGTGCTCCACCACTTCCTCGGGGTCACTGTTGAGCCTCGACCCACCGGACTACTTCACCAGCGGCAGTACACTCTTGATATCCTGGAGCGAGCTGGGATGACTAACTGCAAGCCCTGCTCCACTCTGGTTGACACACAGGGCAAGCTGTCAGAGGCCGAAGGCACCCCAGTGGCAGATCCCACTGCATACCGGAGTCTTGCCGGTGCACTTCAGTACCTCACCTTCACC
The DNA here is from genome assembly GCA_023333625.1 of Bothriochloa decipiens. Lineage (NCBI taxonomy): Eukaryota > Viridiplantae > Streptophyta > Magnoliopsida > Poales > Poaceae > Bothriochloa > Bothriochloa decipiens. The sequence continues at coordinate 14,610,885 of CM041634.1, forward strand.
AGGCCGGACATCACCTATGCAGTGCAGCAGGTATGTCTTCACATGCATGATCCCCGAGAGCCCCACCTCACTGCTCTCAAGCGCCTCCTCCGTTACCTCCGCGGCACCGTCGACTACGGCCTACTCCTTCACCGGTCTTCCTCCGCCGAGCTCGTCGTCTACACTGACGCCGACTCGACGCTCCACCTCCGGCTACGCTGTCTTTCTGGGCGGCAACCTGGTGTCCTGGTCATCCAAGCGCCAGCCGGTGGTCTCCCGCTCCAGTGCCGAGGCGGAGTACCGCGCTGTTGCTAACGGCGTGGCTGAGGCCTCCTGGCTCCGGCAGCTCCTCGCCGAGCTCCACAGTCCTCTCTCCCGGAGCACGCTGGTCTACTGCGACAACGTTAGTGCGGTGTACCTCTCCACCAACCCTGTTCAGCACCAGCGGACCAAGCATGTGGAGATCGATCTACACTTTGTCCGTGATCGAGTTGCCATCGGCGATGTTCGGGTCCTCCACTTCCCGACCACCTCCCAGTTTGCCGACATCTTCACCAAGGGCCTCCCGTCCTCGACCTTCACCGAGTTTCGCTCCAGCCTCAACATCACCGGTGGCTAGTTGCGTCTGTGGGGGGCTCGTGTGTGTGCTTCTTTTCGTGTACGGTCTGCAACTCCGTTGCGCCGGCAGTTCAGACTACGGGGGGGTGTTAGAGTATGTGAGTATTAGGCCCATGAGGCTAGGCCCATGTGGCCCATGTATGACATGCTATATTGCTACCCTTCTAGGGTTAGCCTAATAATGAGAATCAAAAATTCTAACAAAAAGGATGTTAGGCGTACTGAGAGACTCATGGGCACTATGTGACACTCAAGTTATAGCTTGAACCATAAAACCAGACTGATAGCAATCAAACAAGAACCAATTTGTGCAATGATCTAATTTGCCAGAAAGACTGGCCATGCGTGTGAACCTGGAATAAATGGGCTGAATGCCAGTTTTATATGGAACCACTGAAAAACAGCCTATTGAACAACCTGGTCTACCAGGCTGAGAGCCATGTGAACTGCACCCAGCCTAGGCTAAGACTTTGGGAAATAGATGCATAGGAATAGAAAAATGAAGGAGGATGGATCCCACTTATGGGGTATTATCTCCCGATTGCAGCAAAATTTATGAATTTGAACACAACCATATTGCTGTCAACTCAAGACAAAACTAAATTATCAAAATATAGTACTTAATTTCATTGGGTGCAAATTTTTCCTAGAGATGTAAATGTTGTACCATTGACATATTAAAATATAAAACAGACCAGGAGATGAAAATAAAACAGATACCTTGACAACAATGCGCAATGAATTAGATTGCAGAGAAGAGAACAAACAAGAACAAGATTATTCAAGTCCACTTTCTCAAACTGCACATCTGAGACCACAAATCCTTTGATGAATTCCATGAGCTCGAGGAGCATTGGTTGCTGGATAGTCCCAGGAATATGTATACGGTGGCATTTATGAGACATAACCTGTAACCAATAAAGCATCTTCTGTGACTTTATCAGTAGAAGTCAAAGTTTCAAGAATAATCACTAGGACCACCAAAGTCTGACTTATTAAGACAATAAACTATGGGTTCAACCACCACTTAACTTTATGGAACCATTCAAAATACCAAGCATTCCAGATGGAAACAACTACTATATTGGTGCTTGCAACAAATGACAGTATGACACTAATAGGCACACTGAAAAGTTCAAAGTCTTTTTATTAAACTGCTTCTATGCTAAAGTGGAAATTGTACATTAGTTAGTGTCATGGTGAGTTCCAGGTTTGATGATCTTTTGTGTGGAGGAGGCGATGCCTAAGTGTACCATAGTCCAGCTCTTACCATGTACAGCAAAAAAAGGGAAGAAAAAAAGGTACATTGCTCAAAGCATGTTTTCTTTTTAATCAACGTGTGGGAAGGCTTTATATCATTTCAGTGATTTAGGATATTCTAGTTACAACATGAAAGACCTAGTTGTCAAAAAATGCTTCATCTCCAGGTTCAAACCAAACAAAGGAGTGACGAGGAAAATATAAAAGATTAATACTCCCTCCGTTCCAAATTATAAGTCGCTTTGACTTTTTTGGTACATACATTTTTCTATGTATCAATGAGAGCAATTAGCCTCGAGATTAGATGATTGATTATGGGGTATAGGGGTATAATTATATAGGCAAGGATCCCTAAGGGTTTATAGAAACACCCAATTAACGGTGATCCTTGCCTTACCAATCTATCTTAATCCCTAAGGTGCTAAACCCGCACCGGCCCATTACAGCCCATTAGGGCGCCTATTGCTAACACTCCCCCACAGTCGAAACGTCAGCCACTTTGCACGTTTAGACTGGACCTAAACTCAGTGAACACTGAGGTAGGCAGACCTTTGGTGAAGATATCAGCATACTGCAGGGCGGTAGGAACGTGCTGGACTCGCAGGTCACCAATGGCAACTCTTTCTCGGACGAAGTGAAGATCGATCTCGATGTGCTTGGTACGCTGATGCTGCACCGGATTGGAGGCCATATAGACGGCACTGATGTTGTCACAGTACATCAGTGTGGCGCGTTGAAGAGGGGCATGTAGCTCCAAGAGAAGCTGACGCAGCCAGGTCGCCTCTGCCACTCCATTAGCCACTGCGCGATACTCAGCTTCAGCACTTGATCTTGATACTGTATTCTGGCGCTTGGAGGACCAGGAAACGAGATTGTCTCCGAGGAACACTGCATAACCTGAGGTGGATCGGCGAGTGTCGGGACAACCAGCCCAATCAGCGTCGGTATAGACAACAAGATCAGTCGAAGTAGACGGTCGCAGCAGCAGACCGAGGTGGAGTGTGCCCCGAACATAGCGAAGAATCCGCTTCAGGGCAGCAAGGTGCGGCTCTCGAGGGTCATGCATGTGGAGGCAGACCTGCTGAACAGCATATGCAATGTCTGGGCGAGTGAACGTCAAGTACTGAAGAGCTCCAGCAAGACTGCGGAAGTCTGTAGCATCAGACACAGGGGCCCCCTCAGTTGCAGCAACCTTGGAGTTGGTGTCAACTGGTGTAGAGCACGGCTTGCACTCAGTCATTCCGGCGCGATCAAGGATATCCAGCATATACTGTCGTTGTGAGAGGAGTCCATCACCACGTCGCTGAACATGCATACCAAGGAAGTGATGTAGTTCACCTAGATCTTTCATGGCGAACTCTCGCTGAAGTGCTGAGATAATCCGCCGAAGAAAATCTGAGGACGAAGCTGTGAGGACAATATCGTCGACATAGAGCAACAGGTAGGCTGTGTCGGATCCGCGCTGATAGATGAAGAGTGAAGTGGCTGACTTGGCTTCAACAAACCCAATAGACAGCAGGTAAGAGGCCATCCGGCTGTACCAAGCACGAGGAGCCTGTTTCAGGCCATAGAGCGACTTCTTCAAAAGGCATACAAAATCCGGGTGAGCAGAATCTTCGAACCCGGACGGCTGCTGGCAGTAAACTGTCTCAGTCAAGTTGCCATGAAGAAAGGCGTTCTTCACATCGAGCTGGTGAATGGGCCAGTGGCGAGTGAGCGCCAAGGAAAGCACCGTGCGAACAGTAGCAGGCTTCACCACAGGACTGAAGGTCTCATCGAAGTCCACACCAGGCCGCTGGGTAAAACCACGAAGAACCCAACGTGCCTTGTACCGCTCAAGGGAGCCATCAGACTGAAGTTTGTGCTTGAAGATCCACTTCCCAGTGACAATATTGGCTCGAGGGGGACGAGGCACAAGGTCCCAGGTGCGCGAGCCAGGGCGGCGTCGCGAGCAGCCTGGCGGTCGCGCTCCAACTTCTGGGCAGCGGCAGCAGCCTCATTCGCCTGCTCCTGGGCCAGGCGCTTGGCGACCTCGTCGCCCTGGACAGAGACGGAAGAGCCGTCGAGCTCCCCGTCCTTGGGAGTGGACGACATGGCGACGTTGGGCGAGCGCGCGGAGTCGGCGCGGTCGGGCTCGCGAAGGGGCGGCGCGGTCGGATGGGGGGCGCGTGGCTGGCGGCCGGCGCGCGGGAGAAGAAGAGGAGGCGTTGCGCGGCTGGCGGCCGGCGCGCGAGAAGAGGAGGCGCTGCGTGGCTTAGGGCCGGCGCGCGTGAGGTGTTTAGCGGAAGCTGATCTAACCTAAGCTTTGATACCATGAGAGCAATTAGCCTCGAGATTAGATGATTGATTATGGGGTACAAGGGTACAATTATATAGGCAAGGATCCCTAAGGGTTTATAGAAACACCCAATTAATGGTGATCCTTGCCTTATCAATCTATCTTAATCCCTAAGGTGCTAAACCCGCACCGGCCCATTACAGCCCATTAGGGCGCCTATTGCTAACAATCAAGAATATAATAATATGTCTAGATACATAGCAAAATACATGTACCAAAAAAGTCAAAGCGACTTATAATTTGGAACGTAGGGAGTAGATTACATTGCCAGATACAGTGTATTTTAACACTCACAACAGCTAATAGAAGAGCAACTGAGAACAATAAGTAAAGCACCTTGGTACAAGTATCCAGAGTGATTTCTGATAAAGCTTCCACAGAGTAGGGTAGTTCATCTTTGAGAACCCAGTTATCGTCCTCATGAGACATCTAAAACAAATCAAATTGGCACCAAGTAAAAAAAAAATACATAAGTTCAGAAATACTTGACTGTAATCTGTAAAATCTTGTGATGACAACAATATACCTTGGAATGAGTTTTAAAATCACCAAACAGTTGCAATACATCCGATGAATCAATTACTGATGATGAAAAACCAGCACAAAGCGAGAAAATAGCTTCAGGAATGATAACAATATTTTGTTCATTCAAAAGAGAGAATTCCTGTCACAAAAAATGAACCAGTGATTCAGCTTGCAAATCTCAAGGAAGAAATAAATGGGTGACCCATTCCACATGAAGCTTACCGTTACCGATGAACATAGTGGTGCATAGCATAACCACAAAAGGCAACAATATACACTATGGAGTCAGGTGAACTGAAGTCCATTTCACACCCAAACTTTTTCTTGGCAATTAAACATGCAAACACACATTTGCCACTAAACATGCACAGCAAACTCACCAATCCAGTCATAACCCTAATGAGAAAACTGAACACATAACAAGGGAACATTCTTTACCCTAAATTGACCCGCATGTGTGTAACGGTGCCACCAGGTGGAAACAAACTCACAAATCAACTAATCCTGGCTCCCGATGCCTAAACCATAAGCAGTATGGTAGTATATACAGCCACCACTCCCAAATTTAGGATATTTTAGTTTTGTCGTAAGTCTAACTTCTCTGACTTTGACCAAGTTCATAGAAAAATGCACCAAAATCTACAACATCAAAATAGTTTCACACCATGAAATATGTTTTGATAGTGCATTTATTTGGTATGGTAGATGTCAATATATTTTTCTATACACTGTTAACTAGTTCCTTGGAGCATCAGTGGACCCTAACAGACAGGCTTATCTCTTTTTCCCCTCTTCAGCACTGCCCGCTCCGCACGCTACGCACCAGCGCCGCCCACCCACCACCCTTTCATGAATTTCCTGGTGTTTGGAATCGAACCCAACCCCGATGAGAGCAACGTCAACTTTATTGTCCTCAAGACCATTTATCCTTTCACAATTAGCTAACACAAATAACTGTGTAAAATATGTAGTTCCTTCTTTAAAAGAATAACTGCACAAAATGCTTCACAATTTCAGATCCAAAGGAAAGAACTTTTACAAAACTGACTTATTCGTTTAGAACTTGTATTTGATGAACATATGGCATAAACAAAGGGATACTCAAAATGAAAGGGAAAAAAGACTTTCTTTTTGAATTGGTTGGGTCCTAATGCCAATGAATGAAAGAAAAAAAACAATTGTATGGTATTATTCAATCCAGAGGCTACTAAAAATTCAGAAATTTTACCACGTATAAAATGTGCAAAATAAACAATTCGATGCTTATGCCTATACACTGTTTTACCTTTTGCCTAAATGTTGCACTATTGCACATCAGTTCATTTATATACCACCATCGGAGACATGAATCTACACTCTAGTAGAACATGAAGCAAAATAATGAACTTGTTTCTCAAGAAGCTCAGAATACTTGATCAAATTTGGAGCCAAAAAATAACAAAAAAAAAAGAAGTTGCTTGAAAAATATCCAAAGATCACCTTTGAATGAATTAACTCCAAAGTTGACCTTAGCAGAGTCTTCCGAACAAAGATAGAATTGGATAAGTCACCCTGCAGGATGTGATATTAAAGAATGGAATCACTTTTTGCACATTTGAAATAAAAAATAGATAGATAGTAAATAATCCACAAGTGAGTGCAGTTGGAACAGGGCAATGTGATCAGATTATCAGAACTAGTATACCAAACTATTAAGGAGATTCGGCTTTTTGCTTTCAGTTATTTCTATTGATACACATTGCCACATTAAATCTTATATGCACTGATTTACAACAATCAGTTCAAGATTTATTTATTCTGCTAAGTGTGGTAGTGCACAAAACCCAAGAGCTCAAGTCTAAACTTTTTTCTCAAGCTTGATGATGGACAAATTAGGCAAATAATAACAAATGGCAGCATAGGCATTGTTCAATAACTATGAAAGCAGCTAAGTGTACATGATAGCTCTAAAATAACCAGCAATATATCAGTGATTTTTTTTTTGACTGCCATGTCATCAGTGATTGCTGAGCCATAAACAACCAAAAAGGTAAAATGATAAAATTTCCATTTGGTAATAGCAGATTTGGCTAAATAATCACATGAACTGAAACTATTGCCGACACAAACTGCAACATCGGAAAAATAGTCTCAGAATGTTCTCTTTTATGTCCAGTCCTGGTGACTTAGGCCAAATTACAGGAGTAAGATTTAGGAGTATTTATACTTTCAAAATAGAAGAACAGTTGAAATAACATTATGAGAAGTACTAGAATTTTGCCACCCTACCATAGAGGCCCAAAGGAGCAAAACAAGCAGTACAAGGTAGCTAACATACCTGAAAGCCTATCCTTGAGAAGTAACAGGCAACAAAATACAGAGCAGACCTGAAGGAAGAACAAGGAGCAATAAATACTGTAACATAACTTCTCCGGTAACCAAAAAGAAAAAAAAATTAACTCGGTATTAGCAAGAACAGTGCAAATGACTAGGGAAAAACAAACATATCAGTAAAGTACTGAAGGAAAGGCAAAGCCAAGATATCAGACAGATCACAGAATATATTGTTGGCATCAGGACTCAATCAAGACAGGTAATTGGGACTGATAA
>CM041634.1:14618203-14634671 GCA_023333625.1 Bothriochloa decipiens
CCGCTCTTATAGGCAAAGGGTTTATCCTAGGGGAGAATATGCTGGAAAGTAAAGTAGATGCTCTAGGGAAACTTGGCAGCCAAGGGGCTTATCTTCTTGACCCCCAAGCAAACCTTTACAGCTAGCTAATGATGAAGAGCAAAAAAGCAAAACAGAAAAGCTAACTACTCTAATGATAACTGGATGCAGGACCAACTTGTATCATATATAAATGAATTGATGAATTGATGGATCTATTACGCTGCCACAAAGGTGGCTTCAGCTGTTGCAAGGAATCAATGCTCAATGAGCTATTTATTTCCAATTGCGCCAAACCATTCAGTTCTTGGAGCAAACAAACACTTCACTATAAGTTTGCAATTTCAATGTTGGTTCAAAGCCTTAAACTTCATTGAATCTATAAATTTAACTAGATCAACTTAACTTTCAGTTTCAAGTTTATGAGATTAAATTTCTTCATCAGTTACTAGGAAAAGAAAAACATTGCCTCCATTGACTTGAAGAACCTAAATAGCTGACAAATTGGTAAGGTTTACATTCTATTCTCAATCCAATGATAAACCCAACCCAACTCATTAGATACGCATACCCCTAGTAATTATCGACTATTTAGCTATTTCAAATAATCCTTACAAAACATAAATAAGCTTGAAAATAACTACATAAGTAATTCAATAAACTGAGCCAATATCTTTAAGCACAACATTTATTCAAAGAATTTACTACTGGTGCAGACAGGTGAACTCACAAAATTGTATCTCTAAACTAATGGTCACAAAATGTATATCTTAGATGTTGAGCAATTTTCTCCCCAATCTCAGTGCAGTTTATCAAGTCAAAACAATGTGAATTCACTGGTGAAGCTTTTCCAAAACCTCACAGCTACATACAGCAGTCATTTAGGGGTTTCAGTAAAGAAGCCAATAGCATTCAACAAGTGGAACTTTCTGCTACATTATCTGTCTGTCATCGTCTACAAAACTAAAAAATGGGTGCAGCCAGTATTCCATGTACAACTAGCCACACAAAGAAACTTCTACTCCATAGAAGAAACATAAGGATAACTGTATGGACCAATTGGTCATTAGCAGCAATAAAATAGCATTCAAAAAATATCGATGCCACAGTAAACCCTAATTATTCAAGCATCTAGGTTACAAATGATATACAACTCCAATTAAAGACCTACCGCATACAAACATTAACAGTGGCCAAATGTACAAGTAATGATCCTCCTACGATAATGAACATTAACAGTGGACAAATGTACAAGTGATCATCCTAAGATAATGGTAAGATATTCTCTGCATCTGCAATTTATTTTTGCCAGATTATTAACGCTTAGAACCTCTAACTTATCCATTTAACTCTGTTGTATTTCAACATCATTGTTATGTCTCATATTCCAGTAGGGATCAACCCTACCAATTTCATAAGAAAAGAACCATCAAATTCAATCAACGAGAAGGTAAGAAAAGAAGTGGAAGTGCCAACAAAAATAGTACCTAAAATAGAGCTATTGTAGAAATTGTAGAAACAGTCACTTTTTAAACCAACAATTACAAAAATAAGAGGAAGAAAGCATACGGTGATGGAAATTGTTTAAATATTTGCAGGTTCCATGTATCTTCTGATAGAAATGGTGTATGAACTTGGTTCTGGAAGAAGAGACAAAAGAAAACATTAGAAACACCTAGTGGTAGCTATAAGTTACTTGCAGGAATAGTTAGAGCTCGTCCTGGATGATAAGTTGGCAACTGACTAAACTGAGGGTAGGAAACTCACCTGCACGATCATTCCACCCAGTAAAATCAGAGCTGAATCAGCCTACAAAAGTGCACACCGTTACACAATCAAAGGGTACTAAGATAGATGCCACATAATGTAATGAGTTAAGAATTAAGTTTGGAAGATAGAATATAAATAGTTTTCAGATTATCTAACTTGCCAAATGTCAAAAAAATAAGCACCTATAAGAAGATAAAATGATTAAGGTACTAAGATAACAATTGCAGTCCTGACTTGTCCTTAAAAAAATAATATGATGGGATGTGGATAACAGGTCAAGATCGCAGCTCCAGATGAAGTTTACAGTGATTAAATTGTTGCCAAATTTTCAGAATGAAGTTGAATGAAGTTCTGAATTCCAATCTATAAAACACAGATCCAGTGAAAAATTTAATTGTATGCCAGAAATTATTGTGATATTTCACTAGTTCATAAGACACCATAAGCATATTGCAACAATTAGTACAAAATAACTGGCAAAAACACCATTCCATTTGAGAGATTAAAATCCTGAAAAATGTGGGTGTTGGAAGATGTAAATACAGCATGGCAACTCTTTTGTTTAATAGCCAATTTAACTTATAAGTGTTTCATAATTATTCAAGAAACACTATGCAACCAATAGTTGGACACCATTTCATTAAAACAATTAATGATGCAACAGAAAAAAAGGAGCAGTGCAACAATATACGAAAAAGGTCATATAGTGTAATTTATTGGTGCTCACAACTAGATCTATGCTGCTTAACAATGGAAGTGCGTGAACAAGGGAATTCCATACGGCTTGCCAACAATCTTCAACAATTGACATCTGCAATAAACAGGTAACTTATTGGACAACATATCAACTTTAAGTTCACAATGGATTACAAAAATGGCAAGACTTGGTTGGGAAAAGAATTGAGGTGTCATAAAACACAATGTCATGATTCAACATGCTGAAAACTACAAGCGACAGCCTGCTCAGTACTGCTTGAAGTGGCTGCAATACTGAGTCCACCCAAAATATAGAAAACAGTCAAAGAAGAGCAGGAAACAAGTTGTTTCTGTGAGTAATTATGTTAACCACTATGGTTGTCCAAATTTTAAAATGAAACAGTTGGAAAGCAGTGTTACAATAAAGGACTAGCCCCATTCATGACATGTATATACAGACTAAAGTTATGTCTGTTGCTGTCCAAGAATAATAGGTTCCTTCAGAATTCTCCATATTCTTGATGGTGTGGTGCCAAGCGACCAAAATCATTCTTTTAGTTAGATCTAGAATCAAAGGCAATGGGATACATAGATAGCTGTAGTGTGAGTGAGCTGGTTGCTGCATGTGACTCAAAATGTATCAGACAATCACTTAAACTTCAAAAGTAGCACCTCTAATCATTGGTCCTTTCAAGAACTGATAGTTGGAAGTTTTCACTACACATCTAGAAATAAAACTTCACAATGGGCAAATGCCACGTCAACCTCATAAAGTTGTGTGCTCCTGTTATCACATGAAAGATATTCCCAGAAAATTACCACTTTGGCACTTTCTGAATGCTCTCAATCTTTCTGGAAATTTACAAAATGTAAAGAAAATGGGCCCAAACTTTTCTACGGCATGCATATAGTTATTAGCAAGTTCTTAAGGGAGGGCATAACACAAATACAGATCTTCTGCATCCTGAGGCCAGTTGATTTACTTCGAGAAAATTAGGTAATGAGACTATAGCCTGAAGTTTGTGAAAATAAAAATATGGATTTGAAAAACTTAACCTCGCCTTTTGTTAAACAAAATTGTACTTTCTCTCTAGTGTTAAACATGAGCACTGTGGAGAACTCTGTGAATGTCCTGTTAAGAACAATGACAAGTTAGCAACTATACTGATAGGGAAAAAAAGTAAAAATTGCAGCAGTGGGTAATTGTTAACTCCATATCATTTTACTTGCTGGCCATTTACACTTCAAATAAACAGCAAATTGTCATACAATGGTATCAGATGCTATAAGCCATAAATAAACACCACCACCACACCCCTAACCACCCCAGAGAGAAGAAAAACAAAATAGAAGAGGCAAAATTTAGTGCTGGTCAAACCAAACAAACCTGAGAAGCCAGAGTAGTGAATCCTGAAATCGTATGGCATTTGCATGGCTCAAGATACTGTGTGGACATAGTAGCAGTCAATGAATCATATATACACAGAGGTACTAAAGCCAAATCATAGAGAACTTTTCACCATAAAGAAAGAAAACGAGTAAAATGAGCAACTTCTAGGAACCTACCACCCCCCACCCCACCCCCTGAATAACAAACATAAGTACTTCAACTTCTGCGATTTTTGGGCGGAGCCAGGTAAGGAAAGTCTTTCATGACCATCATTAAAGCACCTGGGTGAATTTATGGTCTGGTCTGATTTATGGTCAATTTATGGTCTCCTCATTCCCATTTATGGTCAGAAATCCTTATATTTGCGGACAAAATTTGTACCCAAGTCCTTATATTAGTGGACAGAGGCAGAAGTAATAGATGAAAACATGTAGAAGCTCAAACTTTAGAGACATCTAATGTTATTCATTCGTTATTCTTTAGTTTCTGAAATGTTGGTTCAGTTAGCATGTTTCAACTGTGTTGAGCAGGAGAAGTAACTCAACCATAACTCATTCCTCCCACTTTATAATAGAGAAAAATAGCATGCACATGCTTCAATTTATATAAACCTCATTTATATAACTATATGTTGATATATTTTCTCTCTACCATTGTAGTACCCATATCCACCATGTGATTTGCTTTACCTTATTGCCATACCAGTGTTAAGCACAATTACAATATGATATTCAGACCAGAAATTAAATGTATTCTAAAAGTTGAGGTACAAATGGTTATTGGATGTAAATAAGGGACACAAGCTAAATGCGTACTGTGTACACTATACTTCTGAAAACCACAAAATGTAACAAAAGAAGTACTTGATAAGGAGACATCAGACAGCGGGAACCAAAGTAGGCAATTAATTTACCAGCTTTGGGATATCATCACATAAAAAAAAAACTATGAAAGTAGAATTACCTTTTCAAAGCTTTGCAGCTTGATTCAAACCAACTAATTAGCAACGATTTGTCCATATGATATCCATACTTGTGAATCAGAAAACAAACGGGACCACACCTGTGGGGAAAAGATATATGTAAAGAGAAGCCAATAACATGTGCATAAAATGAAAGAGTTGTGAACTCTCACTGCTTCTGAACCGAGAATTTTATTGATAATAAGTTCTTACTAGATAAAATATCAATGTAACAGCAAGGTTATCGATTGTGGGGTCATCGTATCAAAGTAATAATAGAAGAAATGGACCGACCAAGAGACAGAAGATTAGATGCAAGGGTGTAAATGGGATGATGAAAGATACCCCAAATACCAAATAACAGGTTCCAAACATGTAACCCAAGATTTAGAGTTCAGGCAGTAACACAAGGGAATATTAAGAAAGACAGAAGATTTTTTTTTTTTTTCAGGGAAGAGACTGGCATGAGCTTCCTGAGGGAGTAACATCGCATTTAGCTTATACAGATACATGTGACAATACTACATACTGTAGTCGGAAGAAGCTATAGCCACCAGTCATTACACAAACTAGGAAGCAACATTTAAAGGCATGGAGAAGTACAGGAAACAGGATGTGGATTAATAACAGGTGACTCTTGATTCAATGTACTTATCAGTCATGTGTAGAGTTGTCATAAATGGCCAGATAAATAATGCTTTCCCATTGAAAGTGTATAATGAACTTACCAAAACAAAGATCCTCTAGAAAGCCCATCAACAAGAATGTTCATGATGTGTTCTGTCTTCAGCCTTTTTTCCCTGTTTGTTGTCTTCGTTGTGCATTTGCAGGCCTAAATGTTTGTAAAGTTATTTGTAGCCGAGCAGTAAAAGATCCACAAATCTAATTAGTGACTGCTTGCATGGCTCGCTGCCTGTGCCGACAAGGGGGGAGGGGGGAGGGGGGGGGGAAGAGGTTTAATATGCATGGGGTCCCATATGCATGTGAGTTGGGGTGGTGGATCCAAATACCAGATAAAAAACAGTAGCACAGAGATCCATCCATTCCTCTTGGAAGCACCTTAAGGCCACAGCTTTCTCATCTCGCGGTGCCTCACACCTGCAGTAATTGAATTTCAACAATTAAGAATTCAAAAACATCAAATACTTTTTTAAATAACAACAGTTGCATTACCATAGAAGAACAGGTCCAGTGTTAACATTTTTGTCTAGTTCCTTAATGATGACGTCAACAAGTTTTTCCAAAATCTCTGGAATATTTCTGGCAATCTTCAGCTGAACTTTTGCGTAGGTTATGAACAAACTCTGGAAGCAAAAAAGGATTTCAAAGATGTAGCAGAAAATGCAATGATGTTTTTGTAAAAAATAAAGTTACAAAACTGCAAGGCAGGTCACCAGAACCTTCAAGGCCTGATCATGAGTTGCCAGCCAACAACGGAATATAAACTCTTGAACTGCATTATGGATTTTCACAGATTTGTATCCCAGGTTTGGCCCATCCTTTAGTAAAAAGGTGTTAATGCATTCCATAAGTTTGCGAGTCAGCTTTCCCTCCTCCCTGATTTCACAGAAACAATTTATCAATTCGTGTCAGATTATTTGCCATTAGATGACTAGTCTCCAATGAATATCTTTGACTATAACTTTTTCTAGATATATATATCAACAGGAAATTAAATAAAATATTACAATTTAAATAACTGTTTACGATGAAGTTGTTAATCTAATTCTCATTGGCAAATCTAAATGATTTTAAATAGAAAATGGTGGCCAAAGTTCTAAAAGTTAGACTGCACCCGTTCTAAAACAAAAACCTACTCACAACTGACAAATGAGTGAAGTTAAAAGGAGACAATAAAGTCAAGGGATCTAAAAGCGACTAAAAAAGAACATGGGCCAGCCTACTTGCCTAATATGTAAGAAGATTGCACTAAACCCATTAAGAACCTCCTCCCGCATAATATCGGGGTAATCACCCGGTGGGTTTTCAAGTAGAACATGAAGTGTCAATGTACAGCGGAAGGATTCATCCTTGGAGCTCGCCTGATTGCTGAATTTTGCATCAAAACCAGTAGCAACCTTCTTCATGTAGAGTGATACAAAATCTGAGGACAATGCATGGAAATTAAATGGGTGCAACAAATATGATAATACAGCACCTCTGATAACAAAACTCACTGCTATATATTCGAGGTTTCATCTGATACCGGTACTCCTTCACATTTAGAAGCTGTCTAAGGACTATGCTGTACTCTAACTGAAAGCTGGGGCCATCTTTTATGACCTCCCATATATGAATGAAAAGTTGCTTAGCAACTGAGAACAAAAGTAGTGAATGCGCTGCAAAGACAGGTACCACATCTGTAATGCCATGCAGAGTATATTTCACTTCAAAGCAACTGAAAAACCGATTGTGCACACATCAGGCATCTGGGTAAAAAAAAGAAAGATATTGCTAGAAAGTGGGAATATATACCAGAATGCTGAATCAGATAAACCCAACAAATGCCAAAAACTATGAAAATTACCATCATTATAAGACCAGGAAATGATCAGTGTTAGCAAAAATATACATTGGATCATCTCAAGGCAACTGCATAACTATACAGGATTCAATACTGTCAAAATCACTTGTCATTTGAGCAAAAATCAACTCTGCTGTTAGATGATAAAACAATTTAAAGTTACATGCTATTTGAAAATTCACATGAGCAAGCAGATGTGAACAAATAAATATCAGTATGTATTAAAAACTAGCAGCCTACTACAAAATCTGTTATTAATAATTAATAAGAACACAATGAGTAATGTTACGGGACACACTGTCTAAAGAATACTGCATTCTCTTCGTGAAAATTGCACAAAATGTTATTGGCAACCGCCCAGTTCTAAAATTTATGCATAACATGGTAAAAACAAAAACATCTGAGTATATGGCACTCTAGCATGGTCCAGTAACAATTTCTATCTGAACTTCTGAAACGATAGAGACATGCCACCACTTTCCATGTTTTGTTGCAGGGAAATAAAAATCACAAGCAAAACATATAAAAAACCATCACCCATATCTACAGTACTCAGACACATACATCTCAGATTCTATCACAAGTTATGCCGGTTGAAGTTCAATCAATCACAGTACAGCACAGCATAGCACAGAAGACAACAGCAAACTGATCAAATACGAGAAGCCCTTCGAATCAGAGCCAACCTGATAGCTTGACGTCCTCCGCGCACTGCACAGCAACGCGGAACATCCGGGCGGCAGCGCTCTTGGTGGCACCGCGCTTCTTACTCGAGATGTCCTCCTTGACGCAGTTGATGAGCGCCAGGACGAGGAGCGGCCACGTGGTGGCTGCAGACAAATAGCATCACATCAATGACAAAATCGTGAAACCGTCAGCCAATGATGTGACAGGGGCAAGGGAAATGCACGTGAGAGGGGTAAGGGAAAGAGTCGCACGAACTGACCGCCGGTAAGGTTCCCGTGGCCGGGCTTGAACCTGGCGGTGTTGCGGCCGAGGAGGCGGCAGAAGGACGCAGCGCGGTCACCCTGCAACCATGTCCCCAGTAGCTTCACCCCCTCCTGCGGTACACGAAGGAATTGGTCAAGGAGGAAGGAAGTAGGCAGCGATAGTTGTTCGTTTCTGATTGAGGAGGGGTTCTCACATCGCGGACTCTGGCCCGATCAGAGTGGAGCTTCTGGATGACCTCCTCCACGTCGCGCGCGGTCGCCACGCCCGCCATCAATATGGGATTCGGAGCTAGGGTTTCGGTGGGGTGGGGAGACCGCGGCGGGGGCCGAGGGCATCGGAGAACCCGCGCGGCGAGAGATGGATGGAAACAGCAGCGGAGGCGGAGAGAAAGTGAAGTGGGGCGAGAGGTTTTGGTGGGGGTTTTCGGGGGACCTGTGGAGAAACTGCCGAGAAAAGGGAAAGTGAAGGACACGGAGAAGTGGGAATGTGGGAAATTTTTTTATGGAAGTGGGAATGTGGAATTGCTTTAACATGTCAACCTTTTCTTTTTCTTTTCTTGCGCATCCCGGTGGGGATCACGAGCAAGCTTAATTTGGGCCGAAAATACGAGCTAAGGAGAATAATAAAAACAGAAAAAAATAGTGTTACAATTTTAAGACAAGAAAAAACAAGGGTTCCTCCTTGAATTCCCTCTTTCGTGTTAAGGCTCATGATTGGTCTAAAGTTTAGGCATTGATCTTTATAGCGCATTTTACTTGTACGCCATTAAAAAGAATGTTATAATCGTCGATACCCCTTAAAGATGGCTTCTACCGTAAATATTCCTGGGTTTTAAAACTTTTTTCTCCCACGTCATTCCATCCACCTTCTGTTTGTTTTGCGCCGTTTGGAGTCCTGACAAGTGGGTTCACCCAGTCAAAAAGTCCAGAATACCCTTGTATCTCTATCCTCTCAGCATCCTCTCTCTGACTCTCTCTCCTCTTCGTCTTCAACGCCGATGGGCGTGGCTAGTAGCTCCGCTCGGCCACTTCTCAATGGCCTCCTCGACATGGTGCGCGGCGGCCTCCGCCCAGCGGGGCCATGCCCTCTGTTGCGTGCTAGCCCACCCCGACTGCCTCCTCCCGCGCCGTCCTTCGTCGACTGCTCCTCGACGGGCCACGTTGCTGCCCCTGTGCGGCGGCCACCGGCCATAGAGCTTCTCCAGGTGCCGAAGGAGGCACCAGCTCTCCAGCGCGTGAGAGGAGCCCCCTGACGCGCGCGGCGTAGCGCGGCGGCGACAAGCCGTGACACGAGTGGCGGGACGGCGCGATGACGCAGCGGCAGCGTCCGTTCCAGTCCATGGTCGCGCTCGCCATCCCTGGCAAGGCTGTGAGGCCGTCCCTGGCAAGGCCGCGCCCCCTGACCATGGCTGCGCCCCCCGCGCGGTCGCGAGCCCTGCCCACCCTAGGTCGTGGCCACCACCGCCATCCCCCGACAAGGCTTCGTGCCCCGCGGCGGGCGGGAAGGACGGGCTGGCGAGGGAGGTCGAGAGCGCGGCGAGCGATGCGGAGATGGACGCCTCGCTCGCCCGCTGTCATGGTAACTGCGCCGCCGGCGCCAAGCTCGCCCGCGGGGGCACCCGCGCCATCGGGACCGAGCTCGCCCGCGGCCATGGGCAACTGCGTCGTCGGGGCCGAGCTCGCCTGCGGCCGACACTCTCGCCCACGGCGACAGACAACGCTCACCCGCAGGGCACCTGCGGCCTGCGACCATGATGGAGGAATAGTAGCACATACCCTGGTACCCGCCCTCTAGCTACACCTCGTCCTCATCGCGACCGCGTCGAGCTCTGCTCAGTCGCCGCTAGCACGCGCTCGCGCCATTCTGGCGAAGGTGCCAAGCTCTGCTCTCTCGTGCGCGAAGATCCCGCATAGTGGTGTCAGAGTGTCAGACGCCAGGTCCCAGGCGATGAAGTTGACCGCGTCCGCTGGTGCCGACGCTCTTGTCAACTACTTTGTGTGTGGCTAAGAGCAACTCCAGTGGAGCCCCTAAACAGGCTCCTATTCTAATTTTAGGAGTCTGAGAAAAACTACTCCAATGGGCTCCTATTTGGACTTCCATTTTAGGAGAACTCCCAAATTTTAGTTTCAGACCCCCAGATCTAGCACCCCTATCCCGTGGGTCCCACCGCACTTCCCTCTCTCCCACCGCACATGTACGGACACGCTCACGCACGGCGGCGCGACGCCCGCCCACGCGCACCTACCAGCCTCGCCTCCCACCCGCGCCGCGCCTCACCGCCCACGCCGCACCCAACCATGGTCGCGCCTCTGCCCGCCCCACCCAGCCCCCGCCATGGTTGCACCCCGCTCTGCGCCTCTGCCCGCACTGCCCAACCATGGCCAACCGGGAGCACGAGGAGGGACGCCGGGAGGAGCTCGCCGGAGGAGAAGAGGAGGTCGCCGGGAGCACGAGGAGAGGGCTGTGGCGCTCAGCTCCGGCCCCGGATCCGCAGCCGTCGGAGGGGAAGCGCTGGAGCCGCGCCGGGGAGAGAGAGGATGCCGCGTCGAGAGGAGATGGGGAGAGGAGGCCGCGTGCCGGGGAGAGAGAGGAGGCCGCCCACCTCGCCGCCGCATCCCGCATAGCGCGTGCGGGGTGCCAGAGCAGCCATGGCGTCGCGGCCTTCCTCTGCCTGCGGGGGTGCATGCGCGGACGGGTTCCGCTCGATTGGAGAAAAAAGTTTAATTCAATGACACGTGGGTCTCACTGAAGATGGGGTCCTGGGCTGCTTGTTCCACTGGTGTTGGGAGTAAATTTGGGCCCCTAGTTTTTCTAGGCCAGTATGCAAATGAAATTTTAAGGCCCCAATTTGTAGACCCACTGGAGATGCTCTATGAACGCGAGTACACTGCTAGGAAGCTAATTTTGGTTGGTTGTTTGCGGTTTAGACCGATTGCACTGGTAGCTGTAAACCAGTGCCGTGAACACTGATGCGGTAAAAAAAGCTTGCAGCGGGTGCGCTACCAGTGCTGCAAACAAGAGGAGGACCGTGGCTTGCGGCAAATAGAGCGCGTACGGCGACCCTGCTGTATCCTCGGGTGGACCCACCACGTAACCACGCAAGGACTGAGCCATAGAGAGAGAACGTGCGCAGGAGGAATCTCAGTGGCGAGGTCCACTTTTTTCAACTAACAAAAAATATTGTAACTGCCAAAGGAAAAAACCAAATTAAATTTTGATTACACCACTGAATTTGTTTCAATAAATCCTTTAAAATAAGATCTCACATAGGTATGCTTAGATAAAATTACAAATAGGCCTCACACAGATAAGAATATGCTGTAAAAAAAAATAAGTATAGGAGAATTAGATTTAGAGTAGAAAATCTTGATGACTAGGATGGATAGAGTGCGAATATAGAGTTCCATAAGTGCGGGTCGTCTTACAGACGTTGCTTGTGGGAAACAGCTTTGCCTTGGAGTCCTAGGAGAGGCACATCCGCTCGTCGCGGACTCGGGCCTGCATGTGCACCAACATAAGCTTGACGAGGCCCTTGAGCGCCCGCCGACGCACGCAGCCTGTGGGGAGGCAGCCGACGCACGTGCCCGCGAGGGATTGAAGGCCAGGACGGTGGGCTTGGAGGACATTGTGCGGCCGGCGGTGAGGAGGCAGGCCACCAGAGTAGGCGGCCACGTCGGGCAGGGCTTGCACTTGCTCGCGCCAGGGCTGAACAGATCGGAGATCGAGGACCGGGGGGGGGGGGGAGGGAAGAGGGGGGAGTTTAAGGGGGTGACAAATGGACCCCACCATGAGGGTAAAAAATAAAATGGTCTTTTGACAGATCAGTTGATACCGTTAGAGCTGAAAACAGACGAAATAGCGTGGGAAAGAAAAGTTTTGAAACCCAGAGATACGTACGGTAGAATTCATCTTTGAGGGGTATTTAATGACATACAAGTAAAAGGCTCAACTTTATACCACTTTCTCTTGAGGCCTCATCTAAAGTTTAGACAAGCTAAAGAAATTAGACCACCCGTTGAGTTAAAGTGGTCTTAAATTTTAGCCATCAACTTTAGCCAAATAATCTTTAGACCAAAAAAGAATCCAAACAAGTGCTTATCGTCATCATAGCAAACACATCATGTGCACATAATGCCTCGGTTTACATGCTCTCAAATACAGCACAAATATACTTCATTTCATCCACTTATGTCGCTCAAGAGGCGCGATTTTGATCACTCCAAGTCTCAGTGCTGGACACCTGTGCTGCACAATTTTATCAGGTCCATCAGGGTAGAGTAAAGCACTTCCAGTGAAAGGTACCCCAAAAACCTACGCTTCTCCAACTCTGGACTGTCCGCTGACATCTTCCCCTCCTCCATCGGGTGATCAACTGTGAGGTACCATGAGATGCAGCCATATGTGTCATCCGGATCAACATGTGCCACTAGGCCAAGTGTTTCGCCTTGGTCAAGATCAAAGTAGAGGCACAGGAAATCTCTGGTCACATTCATCCCAAGAACCATCGCTTCATCATGGAGCCAGTGGATTACTTGACTGGCAACCTGCAGTATACAAAGTAATAAGTTATCAAGCTAATAAGGTTGAGCATTGCAAATGGTTTGCAGAATTTGCATGGGACTGGTAAAGGACAAATGTTTTACAAAGGGAGACATAATGCAGAAATTAGAGTACAGTGATTCAACATTCAAGCTATGCATAAAATATATACTTTGGCAAACTTTTCTTGGGATATAAGAAATAAGTAGACAGGCAATTTTCCAAGTCATTGGAGGGGTGAGCGTTTCATCACCTGCTGCAGAAGCATCATTGGGAGGTCTTCCAAGTCACAATTGTAACTATTTATCAGACGCCCATCAGATGGCTTCCCAGTCAATGATCCAGCAATGCTTGGAGAGCCCTCACCCATTAAACTAATTTGGCCATCTTTCAAGATCACCTTTGTACTAAACTGTGACCTGGATTTGTACTTCAGCTCATGATGGTCTGAAGGCTTTCTGGCTCGATCAGTGGCCAGGATAGGCTGAGGAACTTTCAAGCAGAGAGACCAGGAAGATGTTCGAGAGTGCCATGTAGGAAGGGAACACAGATGGAGATAAGGAACCCTACTAACCTGCATTAGTGAAAGGAAGTCACTAGGGAAATGCCAGTCTATTATAAATTATATTCATTGACAAGTGTAGAGTAGTCCTACCACACTTTCCAGCTCCAAATGTACTTTGTTAGAAAATATCCTGTGAGACACTGTCATGCAAAAATGACTTAGCAGGCCACAATCGTCAGGTGCAGCCTGAGTAGAACTCTGGTAACGAACCATATGGCAAGATTTCTCCCTATGTTTCCTAAGAATGTTTTCATGGAACATATGTAGCAGGTGAATTTCTAAGCATTTTGGGTTAGGAAACCCTCTCACATCCTTAGTTGAAGACTCCTCCCCATTTACAGTGGCTACTGCAAGATTTCCAGTATAATCTGTATCCATATGATCTTCCTGCCCTACTGCTCCTGAGTTACTATTCTGTGCAGATAGCTCAAGCGAAAGGCACAAAGAACACTCCTGGCCAATCGCTAATTGGAGAAAATCTTCACACATCCCAGTAACATTGATGCCTGGAGATTGGATAAATGTCTCCCGGATCATCATATCAAATACCTACAAGAGATATGCACTAAATCAAGTGCGATGGTGCAGGTAAAAGTAAGGAAAACAACTAGGTGAAGACTTCAATGGTTCTTTTCTATGCATGGTGCTCTAGTTAGTCAGAGGACTTTGTAAAAATCATAGGCATTTAACCCACCTGCTCCTCAAATATGGACTTGTGGATGTCACGAAGGATGGAATGTGCATGTTTAATAACATCATCATTCTCCAAAACATCCTTTTCGGCCTCAGTAGTAGTGTTGGTTAACATGCCTTCTTTCTTTTTGATAGCACTACTTTCTGCATTATTGGCTATGTCCCCACGAAATTGAAGGCTCAAGGAACGGATAGACTTCTGTGGTATTTGTACAGACAAAGTGCCTGAAGAGTCTTGATCAATCGGAATTAAAGATAATGGTGATAGTCGAGGCATTGTTGCTGTGTCTAGCTGAGAACTATCAACTAGATCAAACATGAAGCCTTCACTTCCTGGACTCCCAACAGCCCGCTGCCGCTTCACTTTCCAGTTCTGCTGCAATCTGTAAATACATCAGCACTTTGTATCAACAGCTTCAATTTTTAACAGCTTTTACATTCAAAACTTCAACAGCAGTAACTACCTTATTAAGGAGCTGTAGAACCTAGTCTCCTTTTGGAACTGTTGCTCCATTGTCCTAGCAG
This sequence comes from Bothriochloa decipiens, assembly GCA_023333625.1. Lineage (NCBI taxonomy): Eukaryota > Viridiplantae > Streptophyta > Magnoliopsida > Poales > Poaceae > Bothriochloa > Bothriochloa decipiens. The sequence goes on from CM041634.1 coordinate 14,632,836, forward strand.
ATTGTTTGAAATACCGTGACAAATGCTGAGAGATCCCAAAAGGCACAAATGAATATTATGGCAGTAAGCACAATAATAAACAACACAGCTTGAAATATCAATTACAGAAACATTCTTTTTTACAATTCCTTTCAGCTCTGGTTTTCTTTGTTGTTGCACTAGTCTAAAGAGCTCCATTCATTCATTCATTCCATTGATTTGAAAATGCTATCTAACTACACATTGTAGCTATGGTACAGAACATACCCTAAGGCGCTGGAGCTTGGTGGCAGCAGAGACTGCCATGTCAACAAGTATTTCGTTTGGCTGCGACTTGGGCTTCGTTGTCGAGGCGACTGCCACAGCGTCATTAGCCTCAACCTGAGGCATAATTTTCAGCCTAGTCATAAGTCATCGCCAGCATGGCATTCGCAGGGACTGAAATTGGGTGCATATCTACCAACCGTGCCGATGAGGTCTATGACGACCGAAAGCTCCTGATGTGCCTGCTGCAGGCTCTCCATAAGGCCCTGCCAGGGCCATACCTGCTGGGTAGTGTCAGCCTCAGCCGCCTTCTTGGCCTTCTTTGCATCCTTCTCGACGACCCAGGAGAAGTCAATCCGGCGGATGGCCGCGAGTCGCTGCTCCTCATTGCTATTGTCCCTGCAACCAGACACCGCCCAGCAAGCAGAGGAAAGGAAAAGCGTGTGAATTCCTGGTGGATTTGAGCGGAACAGATTAAGGGTTGTCAGCAAACTTACGGTGGGTAGTGCTCGTTGCCAGTCTCATCAATGGCCTCAAGGCGCTTGATGGGGAGCTTGTCAAGGTCCACTTGCACGTCACCTTTCTCCATGGCGCTCAGTGGCGGAGCCAGGAATTTACGGCTGGGTATGCCCACATATAAACAATTTCAAAGCCAAGATGCAAAATAATGGATGATAAGTTATAATGGCCACAACAAATCCATAATAATAACCAAAGTACAGGTTCTAAACATAGCGACATTGTTTCTGATAATTAAGAAATATTACAAATAGTAAATGCTACTACAAAATAACCCTACGATCCCCTTGTAAATGCTACTAGCCTACTACAATATAACCCTATGATCCCCTTGTTGGAAGAGATAGATGATTTCTTCATCTCTCACTTGACTCGATAAATGTAACAAGGCAATGTTCAAATCACCCATTTTGTTTCTCTGCTTGTTTTTCACATAATTCATCGTGGAAAACACTTTCAACACTAGCAGTGGTTATGGGAAGAATTAGCACCAACTTAATAAGTTTGTAAACAACATAATATTGTTCATCCACGTTACAAGAATTAAGAATACAGTAAACAGGAAAAGGAAAATTTTCAATAGTTCACTGAGGAGTGGATCTAGGGTGTTATGCTCTGTTCACCTTGCTTAAGGCTTGAAGCCACCGGCGCCGAGGGGACTCGGGGAGGGCCGGTCGGACGGAAACGGACGCCGGTGGAGGGTGCTGCAGAAGGGGCACCGCCAGACCGCCGCCTGGCCGCCGGTGACCGGCTCCTTCGAGCTGCGAGGAGGCAGCAAGGGAAGGGACAGGGGGCGAGCCGGCGAGCGGAAGCGACAGGGGAAGGGGAAAAGAACAGTAGATTTGCGAGGGGGTGGGTCGGCCGGAGTGGGGGAGGTGCTGCCGCGGTGGTGGCTGCTGGCTGGAGCTGCCGGCGGCGCCCGGCGGCGCGTTCCGCCTCGGAGGAAAGGCGACGCGAGGAGTCACGGGACGGACGGAAACGTGATGATTTCTATCTTTCTGGGCTTCTGTTGCTTCGTGGGCTGCCAGAATTGGTTGTTGTATTTGGGCCTATAGTATAAGCCAATGCCATTGA
>CM041634.1:14635071-14681512 GCA_023333625.1 Bothriochloa decipiens
AGTTCATCATCATACACTTAGACGTGGAAGCTACAACTAACAGAACTGCCACCAAAGTTGCCTAACTATTACAGCCATAACCCTTCAGATTGGCAGAGCTAAGGAGCATTAGCAGGAGGCCTAGTAAGCATCCTGTCAACTTTTGCCAAAAGGCCCTGCATCTCCCCAAGAAGCTTATCTGGAACAGGATTCAGCTGCCCACCTGATGATGTTGCCTTGTTCAATGCCGAACGACGGGCTGAAATCATATCCTCAAGGTTCTTCCTAATATCTCCGAGTGGAGGCTTTGAAGCAAGAGACGGTGAAGGCAGAGTCAACTTGATTGGAGAGAAATCAAGCCTTAGTTTAGCAAATGGAGGCCCAAACTGACCAAGAAGGTACTGACAACCGTTCTTGTATGCCTCCTCAGCTTCAATGCTTTTCCCAAACACAACACAAGCACTGCGGGTAGTTTCTGAAATATCAGTCTGAGACTCGATCAAGTAGCCATACTTGCCAAACGTAGAGAGTAGCTCCTCTCTGGAAGGAACAATGGTATCTCGTTCAAATTCCACGATAATGGCTGCTGGATTGCAGAAGTGCTGTGCAGCTTTCTTCTTTTTCTTAGAAGTAAGGTTAGCAGGGGCCAGCCAAGTGCCGTTGGCACCTTCACCACAGGAATGATTTGCCACTTCTGCAGCTAGCTCCACTTTCTTGACAGGTTGTCCATCCTTTTGAAACTCATCTTTGAGTGTATCATTCACACCTATTGTATCTGTACCATTAGGGTTAACTTTATCAAGCATTTCTGGCGCCATAGCTTGCAGAGAGGCATAAGATTGCTGGACTGTGCAAACTTCTACACCCCCAGGCTCTTTATTTCCGTCCACAGGCTGAGACATGTCTTCATGCATCGGAGACAGCCCACTGCTGACAAGCAAATCTCCAGCACTTTGCAGATTTTCATGTATGCGAATATCAGCATCGGGCATTATTGCTTCCTTCAAAATACTTCTGGCAGACACATCTGCAGTCACACTCTGCACATCAGTTTCCAACTCTGTTGGTTCCTTAGAAACAATTCTGTCAGGCACATCTGAAACATCGCTTCGCACATTCTTGTCCTCATGTACACACGTTTCTGGCTCTGTTGCTTCCTTAGAAACACTTCCGACTGGGACATCTACAACAACACTTTGTGCACTCACTTCTGTGGGATCATTAGCTTGCAATTCCATTGCTTCTGTCTGAACACTTCTGATAGGCGTATCTACAGTAACATTTTGCACATTCATTTCTGACCTTGCTGCTTCCAAGTTCGCCGCATCATTTTCTTTTGCGAATTGTTCAGGCAAAGTATTGCCCACAGCCAAAACATTTGCCCGTTCATGTCCTGATTCCGCTGCCCCAGGATCGGCAGCTGAAATGGGAACTTTCAACGGTTTGCTCTTCTCATTCTGAACGCCCACTCCTATACCCCTTGGACCACTTCCCACCTTCATTAGGGTTTTTATATCTTCTGCTTCCATTTGCCTGATGGGAAGAGCATGAGTGATTGTTATACCAGCGCCAATAGTAGCAGCAGGAGAGGTCTTCTCCCGCTTCTTCCTCTTGATCGAAGAAACACCGCTCTCAGCTTCATCCTTTTTTCTGGGAGTGCTTGCGCCAATTGTAGCAGCAGGAGAGGTCTTCTCCCGCTTCTTCCTCTTGGTGGAAGAGCCACCGCTCTCAGCTTCATACTTTTTTCTGGTAGTGATTGGTATACCAGCACCAGTTGTAGCAGCAGGAGACGTATTCTCCCGCTTCTTCCTCTTGATGGAAGAGCCATCGCCCTCAGTTTCATCCTTTTTCCTGCCCCTCTTTGACACACAACTGCCTTGTTTCACACCAGCATGAGAACCAGGGACTACAACCACAGCAATGTCCATGCCAAAATTTCTAGAGCCACACATGACTGGACTTTCATGTGCCTTACAAGACTTATAGTCAGCACCGTGAATGAATTTCGTGCTTCTAAATAAACGTAGAAATTCCTCGGCATCCTTTGGAAAATCATCCGTATAGTTGGGAACCTTCCCTAAGCCTCGCACCAGCAGCAAGACATCTTCCACAACAATGCTGCCGGGCAATGGCGACACATTTCTGCCATCTTCAGCAGCTTTGAGAACCAATGCCTTTGGCAGATTAACTGGTTTGCGGGCAGACACATTTCTGTCATCTTCAGCAGCTTTGGGAACCAAGGCCTTTGGCAGATCAACCGGTTTACGGGCACTCTTGTCAAACATACCCAAGTCGGTGTATGGTGGCGACAGGTACTTACTCTTCTTCCGCTGTCGCTTTCCTGAGGTTGTATGCTCAGCACTGTCAACCTTGCCCTCATCCTCTGCTGCATCCCGCCTGTCCATCATTTTGCTGAGACTGCGCTTCTTCTGCTTGGGTGTCTCCTCCGGCCTCACCAACACCAATGCCTTGTGCTGGTCCTCGGCAAGCCAGTCCTCAGCATCTCTGTCTTCGCCAGCGGGCACATCAAGATCGATCTTGTCCACAAGTTCGTCCGGCAGGCGCCGTAGGTATTGCTGGACGCCATGCGGACCCCACCCCTCCCCGACCGCGCGGGCCCAACTCTTGAGCCTGACGAGGTCCACCAGGCCGACAGGGGAGGCGCCCAATGCGGCCTCGCGCAGCGCCGCCAGGAACTCCGCGGGCGCCAGGTTGGCGACTCCGGCGACGCTGCAGTCCTCTCCGGGCGGCGGGACGCAGGCGCAGGTGAGCTGGGCTTGCAGGGCCGCGACGGCGCGCGCCTGGGCCTCCTTGACGGCCCAGAGGAACCCGCCCGCGATGCTGCCGCCGGCCATCTCGTCGGCTTTGGCGTCGGCGAAGCGCCGGACATGCGCGGGAGGGGCCGACGGCGCGCCGCCTCCGCCGGAGGCGGCGGGGTCGGCGAGGTAGGAGACCTGGGCGTCGCGGGCGGCGGTGGCCGGGCACGCGGCGAGCATGCGCGCGGGCCACCAGCAGTGCCGGCCGCACTTGGAGGGCTTGGCCCAGACGAGCTCCCCGGCGGCTAGGGTTTGGGGCTCCGCGGCGGCATCCGCGTCCGCGTCCGCGTCCGCGTCAGGGGTTAGGGTTTTGGCCTCCATTGGTGAGTGAGAGGGGGAATGTGGGTGGCGGGAGGATTGGTGGGTGCGGGTCGGGGGATAGGAAGGGGATGGAAGGGGGCGGTTCGGATTCGATTGGAAAGTGGGAACGGAGCGAGTCGCCGCCTCAGCGGGAGCGGGGGGTGGAGTGGAGCCGTGGAGGGGAGACGGCTGGCTGAAATGGAAAAGGGAATCGACGGGGAATGGAAAGCCTAGCTGCTGCTTCCGACGGCGGCGGCGGCGGCGGCGGCCCGGCCGTGGTGTGAGCGAGTCACGGACATTGAATGATAGAGTGATGAGTGGGAAATGGGGAGTGGTCAGTGGCTCAGTGCTGTTTGTGTGTGCTGGGGGTGGCGAGAGGCCAGAGACATGGGTGAAAGGGACGTTGCGATGCGCTCGATTTAGGCCTGGGAGTCCCACGGAAGCGTCACGCGGACGCGGCGACGAAAGCGCCTAGACCTAGGTGGCCAGGTGCCCCAGGTGGTCCAAGTGGGCGGCGTGGCTGGTCGCTCCATCGAGAACCGGGGGACTCGGAGCGTGTGCGGCCTCGGGGTCGGCGGGAATGGTTGCGGCCGCGATGCGTCGTGGACTCGTGGCTGGTTACAACAACGAACAATACCAGGCAACATCCAAAGCCTTTTTGGCCCTGCGTGAGTAGTATTTTTGTTTTTTGGTTTTCAAAAGCGTGTGGTCATAGCTATCTTTGTAGCCCTAAAAATCATGGTATTGCTAAGTTCATTAGTTTTAGAAAGTCCACTCTACACTCTAAACCATTTTTTTTCTAAAACATGATTTTACATATCATTTTATAGACAGAGGAAGTAACATCCAAATAAAATCTTAGTCTATCTATAAATCCTTTGTTTTTGGTGAACCGGGAATGCATTTCATGGTATCGGAAACACCTCACAGTTTCCTATTCACCTACAGTGACGGATCCTGTCTACAGTAACGGATCCCGGTGGCCACAATAGCAGATCCCAGCTACGGTATAGACCCGCATGCAACAGTAAAACCCGCTACGACTGCGCCCATTAGCAAATTACCCGTTATAAAATTAAATGAACTCGTTACAAAATAGTGTGACCCGTTACGAAACAGTATAGACCCGTCGTTATGCAACAGTAAATACCCATTAGCATTGCATGTATTGTGTGTATACTGCCCACGCGCAGCGCGGGGTCACAAGCTAGTTTATTTATGGTCACTTTATAGTTTCCATTAATAAAAAATACAATAACCAAAACTTTTAAAGAAAAGTAACAAACGTTTGAAACAAATGTAACTAAAATTACAACGGTGTAACATATATTTTCACCTCAGAAAACCCTCCAAACGGGTAAACCAATATAAATGAACATTAATTTGGTTAACAAAAGCTATGGAGTGATTTTAAAAGGTAATTATTACTAAAACTCCACAACATGGCCTACCATGTCAATATCATGGTTAAATTGTCACCGTGAAGGTGCTTGGTCTATCCATCTTGCAATCAAGATAACCATCACACACCAGATCCAATAGCACACCCTTCGGATGAGATCTTAATCCTATTTCAAGCAATTGCATGCATAGAGTGGCTCATAGAAAGTGAAAATCTAATGACGAATTGCATCGTAAAGGGTAGAATTATGGTAGTTTTCACATGAAAGGTCAATACCTGTATGCAGATGACATGGACAGATGGAATTGGGCATATGGCTCAATGCCTCACTTCAAGTGCTTAAGATTGTAGAGCTCGACTCGTCAGCCTCTCCACACAGTAGGTGTGAGGTCCACTCCATCTTGTGCGTTGAAATAGAAAGGGAGGGACAAACATGCCACATCTGGTTTCATTCCTGTCGATTAGAAATTGGGGAACAAAAAAATAGAGTGAAATGTATCTTGCATTCTATATGTGGTTCGAAGTGCCTACTCGTAGCCTCTTGGCAATCTTTTTATAGGAGGTAGGAATGACGGCGGCTAAGGGGGAGGTACAGCGCGTGGGGTGTTAGGGTAAAGAATGATGAAAACTAGGGTTTTGTTTGGACTTGAGCCCAAAACAATTGCTAGGTCTTGGGCCATTACGATTTAGCGGGCCTTCATGTAAAATTGACCCATGATTTGTTGGTTTTGATAGCTTATAAAATTATGCATGTACGTACTAGGATGGAGTTGTATGTAGTTATAGTTGTTAGGGTCTGTTATATTTCTGCCACAGTAAATCTCACTTCAAAATATATGAGATTAAATCATGTTTAGAAGATTGACCAATAATGACTTAGTTACATTATTTTCCTTAGGAGCTAGTGTGATCATATTGTAATATAACATAGCAAGTCCCTTTGCTCAATTTTTATCACAAGTACCATCAAATCAAATTTAATAATATTTCAAAATTCATTGTAAAAAAATGGAAGAAAAATCACAAGATAGGGGCATTAACATATGACCAAAAAATAGCTTTATAATCTCATTTTTATTATTAACCTATCTTCATTACCAAATAAGTTTGTTTTTGTAATACTCCACACCAAGGTTCCACTTACCATTAGTTTCCGCTATAGGGTTTTCAAGACCATATTAAACATTTATCATTTTCTTCATGCTTGGCTCAATGGAATTTTTTATTTCTGTATAAAGAAAACTAATGTTTGACCCACTAATTATTTAAAGTTTGTGCTTTCATTATAAAAGTAATTAATGTTCTTTTTGAGTAAGTGTTACTGGGTAGTGGGTTCAAATTTGCTTCCACAATAGTGGTTGTGACCATTTTGTTTTTTGATTGGTTGGTTTGTGTACGCCAACCAAACGATGAAATCAGAAGGTGCTTTTCTCGAACCAATTGCTATCGTGTAGTGCAAATTTTGCAACACGTTGGCCCTTGGGCTCTCCTTTTGTCCTTTTTCCTTTTGCCTTTTCAAATAAGTGGAAACAAATAGAAGTTCTTCTTCAAGGAAGATAGAGAGAAGGGCTAGATTTCACAATTATTTTAGGGTCCCATTGTTTTAACTATATATTTTACAGTGTTTTCATAACACATAGCTCACAACAATTTTTTCATAGCTCATAAGTCACGTTTGAACCAAACAGGCCCTTAGAGATCTAATTACATAATTAAATGTGCTGAATTTTGAGTTCCTATTCTTCACCTTGCTAAGTGTTTTCAAGAAGAAGAAAGCTTATGAAGTCTACATAGATTTATATGTCATAAGGCCTAAAGAAATGCAGTGTGAAGTGATCCATATGTATTACTATCTTGTTACATGGACCATGAACTCGCCAAACAATGTATTGCTATCTTATTATTCCTTAGAGGCTTGTTTTTGATTTGGGTTCTTTTTAGTTTTTTTCCCTGGCCGAAGAATGTTTGTTTGGTTGCTGATTGCATGTCACATCGTCCACTACATACTATTATGATTGAAGGTATACAACCTTGTTGGGTAAGCAAAATTGAGTCCTTCAATGGCTCCTGATCTTGTTTGGGAATGGAAAGCCTCATGGATGGTCAATATAATGCGATTGTGATAGCTCATATTTGATGAGTACAAGCCATTCTAATTGGATTGGCAAGTGCACTAGGCTCTTATGATGAGGTAAGATGCACGTTTCTCCATGACATGGTAAGGGCGCTTGTTTTCTATTACTATGCACTGCATATCTTTAATAGTTGAAGGGAGAATGAACGTAGTTACTTGGATATCCACTTGGACAAATAAACTCACATTGCGATTTGTGTGTAGATATTTTGTTCGTTTGGTGTTTGCCATGTTATGAGTGACCTTTAGCACGACTAAAGAAAAAGACTACTAACTTTAATTTCCAATACTCCAATTCTATTTGTTGATTTTCTTCTAAACAATGTAGTTGGTTAATTGCTTGTCTTGCCATTTGTTCTTGAACCGATTTTTGTAGTCTAAGAAGAACATGTACGTTATTTTAGTGTGTTAGCTTCCATCTTAAATACCATGGATCATCATTATTTTTCACATGGTTTCTTCTGTGTAAACGAAGATGATTTGTCAATGGCGAAATAGCCATTTTGGCCCCTAAATTATCGGGCAAGGCTTAAATTGGCCCTAAACTATCAAAATATCAACTTTAGTCCCTAATCTATTCATTTCAAATTCAATCTTGTCCTCTCCTGTTTATAGCGTGCCACTAACTGGGCACGCAAATTGTCGGTCGTGCCCCTCGCTCAATTCTTTAACCAGACATGTTCACGGCGTTATTTAGATGTTTGTTAAATGTGTATTTGTCCTGAATGTGTGTTTGTAATAAGTAGTAACTAACTGTATTTTGAACTATGTTCTTGAATTATGTAAACTTTGTGTTTCGGTATTCTTTATTCTTTATTTATGTTTTGCTTTGACGCTGTTATAAGTAAAATCATGCTTGCTTATTTCACTAGGGCTCAAAACAGCATGGTGCCAAGATAAAAAAAAAAGTAGACTATAGTGTCTGGTTGCTTAATATCATACTATCTTCGTGATCTTCGCGTTAATTTTCAGCTTCCGTGGCAACGCACAAACCAAAACCTTTTACTTCTGCGTTGGAAACTCCCCTCGGCTTTTCTTCAAATGGAAGAAAAAAATGTCACAGTACTGAGTAGCACCGGCTGGCATAAAGCAAAAGAATTACATTCCAGAGGTGATTTGGCATATCTCTGCTTTTCTTCTAGATAGAGGTGAAACTTAAAAAAAGATACAACTTCATTGAAAGAATGATCTTTATTCACCACGCTGACATATATTCCAAGTGCTGGCATAAGGTTAACCACAGAGTGGGAGGGACCTCAGAAGCAAGGAACACACACACGTAGCCCCCTTCTTGTCGTGATCAACGAGCAAGCGCCAACGGACGACGCAGGAGGAGACTGAAAGAGGACGCAGAATCAGATGCCGGCGGGAAATGCATCGCGATGCTGCCTTACACAATCCGTTTCCCAATCACCACGCGTTGATTATTTGTGTATTGCGTAATGCTTTTTCTCCTCCTTGTGAATCCTTCCCTGACTATAAATTCAGAGCGCGCGGCATTGCAATTCGCAACGCATCAGTAACCAGCCAAGGTCACCGCGTTCTCTGATTCTCTCCGACCATCTCCCATCCTGACCAAAGCGGATCCTTCAGCACTCCAGCATCACCGGGGTTCCGGCAGCATGGCTGACGATCAGCAGCCGCCGGCGCAGCGGTTCTGGTTCCCGTACTGGACCGCGCCCCCGCAGCCGCCACCGCCTGTGCCTGCTCCGCGGCCGGGCGTCCGCCCGCAGCTGTCGAGGCGGGAATCTCGCCCGGCACCGCCGCAGCCATCGCCGCCGCCTCCTGCAACAGCAACAGCGTCGCCGTCGCGGCGGCCGTCGTCGCACTCGCAACAGGCGGCGACGACGCCGGCATCCAGAGGCGCTGGCGGCGGCGGCGGCGGTGGCCCTGCTGCTCCACCGGCCCAGCCGCAGCCGACGCGGCTGTCCAGCAGGCCGTCCCCGTCGCCTGCCCGCGCTCCGCCACTCTCGCCCGTTCGAGAGCCCAATGCTAGAGCGCCGGCGCCGGCAGCGGTACCGGTTTCCAGAGAGAACAAGCCGCCTTCTCCTCTTCATTCTACTCCTGTTGCGGCGCATGATGTTCCTAAGCAAAAAGACATCACCGTTCCGCAAGAGAAAACCATCCATGAACCGCTTGTTGTAGCATCCAAGACACCAACCAAGGCACCTGAGAAAGAAAAAGCCAAGGAGAAGGAGGAGAAGGAGAAGGAGAAGGATCACAAGGACAAAGAGAAGGATCACAAAGAGAAGAAGGAGAAGGATAAAGAGAAGGAAGGTGGCCAGCTGCACAAGGAGCTCAAGGCGGGCGTGGCCAACATGGTGCAGAAGCTGAGCTCTACGGCGCCGTCAACCGGCGGCGGCCATCACGAGCGCGCTGGCTCGGCGGCGGCGGGGGGAACGATCATCATCACGCTGGCCGGCGAGAACAAGGGCGCGTCCATGAAGGTGGACAGCAGCGCCGTGGCCGCCGACGGCAGGGGGGACGCGGCGGGCGGCGGCAAGGAGCGCCGCGGCCACAAACTCGACGGCAGCGTCGTCGTCAGCAGCGGGAAGGAGCAGGTTGGGGGCGGCGGCAGAGGGATGACGGCGTTTGTCAACAGCAACGTGCAGGTGATCAACAACTCGCTGATGCTGCAGAGCTCCTGCAACGGCGGCGACCCGGGGGTGCACTTCAAGCTGTCCACCACGGCCAAGAAGAAGGACGGCCAGGAAGCTGGTGGGGGCAAGAGTGGCTCTGCTGCTGCGCCGAAAAAATGATCAGGCTTCAACGCTTCATCCATCGCGCGCTGGCGCGCGCATGGCTATCGAGCAGTGACGAACAATTATTATTAGTATCCATCAAAACAGAGAGTTGGACCTGAACCTGGAACTGGTTAGCATCAATAATTTTATGTACACCATGGATGTGAGTTCGAGATGCCTGTAAAATTTAACAAGATGCCAAAATGAGCGAATCAAGCAACCAAATTTCTGTGCACATGGTCAGATCTCTTTATGTTTGTTATTTTTAAATAAAAATTTTAAACTCAGTCTAGAGGTATTTTCAAGAGTTATAAAATTTTATTGAATTTCGCGTTCCCAATCCATCTTCATGATTTTTAGACTGAGGTAATTTGAAAGGTTTTGAAAGTTCCCAATCCATCTTCATGATTTCTTAGACTGAGGTAATTTGAAAGGTTTTGAAAGTCCAAAGATAAAGCGTCTAGTTTTGGAGTTTTGAGTGAGAAAAAAAAAACTCAGTCTAAGATGTCTAAGATGTAGTTTGGGGAGGTATAATGTAGTATTTCTATTTTTTTTTTCATACCTAAATACAGGCCCAATGCAAATGCAAATGTTCCTTTATGCCACGTTTGGGTGTTGGTATTGACTATTGAGGAGAATCGGTCCCTCTCCTCCCCACTCGGAAAAAAGCGGCGCTGCTCGCGGCTCGCCTCGTGCGCCACCTCCTCGGCGGCTCCGCCGCCCTCGGCGGAGATATTAGCCCCCTCTGCAGTAGCCCTCCGACCCATCGTCGGAGATGTGCTTCCTCTCGCACACCAGCCCATCCGTCCCTTTGCCGAAGACCTCATCTTCTCCCGCTCCGGCAAGTTGAGGAGCCATGCCTGCGCCGCCTCTGCTTACTCCCCAGCGACGAGGACGATGGTGAGTGGCGGCGCGAGCTTGTGTCGGGCGGGCGGTGGTGCCAGGCCAAGAGGCACCTCACACGCACGACCAAGGGGCGTCAGGGCGCCGTTGCCAGGCTTCCGGCGGTGGAGTAGGAGAGGTTGCGGAACGGGGAGTGGTGGCGGGCTCGCAGCGGCTTGTGGCGGACGGGGAGCTCCACAAGATTTTGGAGGGCCGGACTCCATGGATTCGGGAAGGTTCGTGTCAAACACGAATCCAATTTCACCAATTCATCAACAGGGCCTTAACATTTGTTGCGTCTGACTAATGGGCCGGTTCGTTGAATAAAAAACCATGGGCCGGTTCGGCCCGCCAAAGTCGAGTCCGTCTCCAAAATCGTGACCAGCAGCGCAGCCGAACAGAGGAAAAGGAGGCGGCCTGCCCAATTCTCCCTAAAACCCTAACCCCAACTCCCCACACCACTCGTCTTGCCGGCGGCGGGGGCGATGAGGGCTATCACCGGCGGCATCGTCTCCTCCGAGCCCTGTCCCCTCCGCACGGCCGTTCTCTTCTTCAACCGCTTCTCCAAGTCTGCTGCCTCCCACCTACCCTCCTCCGACTGCAATACCTACCTCCGCAGCGCGGCCTATGGCACAGCACAGCTCTGCCGCTTCCGCGAGGAACTCGGTGGCAGGCGCCCCGCCAACTTCGATGCCCACGACTATGAGGATCCGGTGGTGGGCGATCGAAGGCACCAAGACCAGGAGAGCGAAGGGGACTTGGAGGTTGCCGCTGATGGTTCCCACCGCGATTCTGCCGCGGAGGCGGAGCTAGATCTTACCTCCGGTAAGAAGAAGGGAAAGAAGAAGAGGAAGAAGGAGAATCCACCGGAGGATAGAGCGGTTGCCCATGCTGAGTCGCACATTCCCCCTTCACCAGAAATTGCCACTGAGAAGAGGAAGAAGAAGAAGCATTCGAATAAGGAAATCATCGTCGATGTGAAGCAGGAGCCTAGGTTCGTGGTGGAAGAAGAGCTGGCGAGTGAAAAGAAGAAAAGCAAGAAGAAAAAAGAGAAGAATCATGTGAAACTGGAAGAGGATGTGGATGAGTTGGAAGAGAAAATCGTCAATGACAGTGCTGCAGAACAAAGAGTTGCCAGGAAGGAGAGGGAAAGGAAGAAAAAGAAGCATGAACAAGAGGAAGGCGTCACCGAGGTTGTGAAGGAGGAGAAGACAATCGCTAATGGTGATCTGGACATAGAGAAGAAGAGGAAGAAGAAGAGGGGTAGAGGTGACTTTTATGACAATGCTCCAGAGCAGGTAGAACATACAAAGAAGAAGCAAAAAAAGCATTCTGGAGATTAGTTAGGACTTAGGAAAATCCTTCCTCATTGGAGATGTATGGGAGATTGTGGCTGGTGAGATTGTTCCTGATGTTGTATTTTGGGCTTCAATTTGGTTATTAAGGTTGGGCTCTTTTGGCTACTATATGCTAGACTCCACAGTTTTGTTCTGTATGACATCCAATTTATATGCCATGTCCATGAGGCTCAAGCAGTGATATTGCCATTTGAATTGTTACTTCGAATGCTCTGGATTTCGTATTATATCCTGTTGTTAGAATTTACCAGTTGTACCTAAGAGAAAACAGGAGATAACAAATTATACGTATGAAATTTAACATTTTATTGATAATGTGTGCACGGAAACAGTTCTTTATGTTTCTGATTGACTGTTAACAGTGAAACAGTTCTGTGTGTTTTAATTGACTGTTGATCTCACATTTGGATGTTGGGAAATTATGCTTTGTGCCAATTAGACTAGTGATTTGAACTGAAAGGCTCATAACAGGAGCAATTGTTTTGCATTATTAACTTGCTGTAAATTTGCTCTCTTGCCCATTGGGCATCTTATATTATTTATAAAATTGCTGAAAGTTCTAGTTGAATCTTAAAGCCAACTCTGATAAATTGCTGCCTTGGCATATTGATGGATATGGTTACTTCTGTTGTGTTCTCCCTCGAGGATTGGCAGATCTTTGCTATCCATGATGGTTTGATTTGCAGAATATAGAATATGTGAGTTTTCTTGTGTTTTTATTTCCTTTGCTCCAATCACATGCTGACAATCTCAAATGATATTTCAATATGAACATATGCTATTTAGAATAAATACTGAAATAATTCTCACCTGTCATTGGACTTTGAATTTTCTTATCTTGTAATGGCGTTTGTTTGTTGTAACTGATATAACATATACCAAAACTATTTCTTGCATTCAATTCTTAACCATGGTAACTCACAGACATTTTAGTGTTTAGTAGAATATACATTATTGGCTTCTGATTGCTGAAACCTTCATCTATCAATTTGAAATTGATAGCATCTGCAAGTTTGCATTATGCCATTTGATCTCATCTGTGTCAAACTAGAATGGTTATGGTTACGCAGGAGCATTCAAGAAGCGCTTGGACTGGCCGGGTGCCGCCTAGTGCCTAACAATGTTATCAAATTGTCTGACCCATCCTAGTTGCCATGGCACCGTTCAGCCCAACTAACATGACTAATCATAGTGCATAGCTGATCACCATGGCACCGATTCAGACGATTTGATAACGTTGGTGCCTAGGCCTTTGTACATTTATAGCTTATTAATGTACAAAAAATGGAGAAAAATATGTACAAGAATATAGAGATCAATGGATGAAATTGGGAATAGTGCCCAAGATGGAGTGCCTCACTAAACAAGGTGGTGATGCTCTGCCTAGTACAGTAATGCCTGTGCCTCAAACAAACAGACAGACATATAATTAACTTGATTGAGCAAAATGCATAGGCAATTTTGATGCGCTGTAATTGTTCTAATAGGAATTTCCAGCAGACAGAGTTTGACATGCCCTCTTAGGAGTTCTCTATTTTATTGTTACTTTTGTTTTGAGTTATAGTGATCCCTGAGGTTGCTCAGGGTACAAAAGTATATCTTTGCAGACAAAGAACAGTAAAGAAAAGTCAGTGGCTTTTTCAATGAATTTCTTCTATGTTAATGTCTTATTCTGTTGTGTGGTATTTGGAATGAAGATGGGAAGAACTAAATGTTTGGTGGACGGTGGTTGAAACTTGTTAATCATTTCTTTGAGAAGGTTTCTTTTGGAGTAAGAGCTACAAAACTCTATTTCCTCTCTTAACCTGAGACCACAACCAAGGAGTCCTTGCATGCAGCTTGCAATTGTGGACAAATAGTCTCATTTGGAGCTGGAACACATCTCCATAGGAGAAGCAGGAGATGGAGAAGAGCAGGATCCTCATCATTGGTGGCACAGGCCATATCGGCAAGCATATTGTTACTGCCAGCATCCGGCTTGGCCACCCAACTGCTGTCCTCACCAGGGATTCTGCACCATCTGACCCAGTTAAGGCGCAGCTCCTCAAGACCTTTGCCGATTCTGGTGCTGCTCTCATCAAGGTACCAGTAATCATATCTATCCCACTATTTGCTAATGGCGTCATTTTTTCTCTCCCTGTTTTCTAAATAATACTATGATAGTAATTTTGACATCTAAACATAATACTAAAATTTTTTTGAGCTCTGTTGATATGCTTGATTGCTTAGTAATTCTTATTTGTAGTTAACTACTAGTAGAATAGCTTATGAGCTGGATGTGATGTGCTTTTGCATGAACGTTCAAGTATATTGCCAGAGCTACTTCAAGAGAGCAGATGCATCTTGTGCATTGTTCGGCCTGTTCAGAGTGGCTCATGTTACTCTGAAAGTGCAAGCTTGCTTGAGGTTTTTCACCTATCCTCTATGTGTATCCTAGGGAGATGTATTCGACCATGGAAGCCTGGTAAAGGCTGTCAATTCTGCTGATATAGTCATCTCAGCAGTGGGCCCCCGCCAAGTCGGCGAGCAAACGAGGATCATTGCTGCGATCAAGGAGGCAGGCAATGTCAAGGTCAGTATAAGCTTTTATTACTGGATTTTTCGCCTCCAAATCTGTACTCTTTTGGTGTCTGCTAATCACTGAAGAATCTGTTGTACAGAGGTTTGTGCCATCTGAGTTTGGCTCCGACGTGGACCGCCTGCACACTGTGGATCCGCGTCACTGTACGCTGTGAAAGCCAACCTCCGGCGGCTGATTGAGGCGGAAGGGATACCTCACACCTACATGAGCTGCAATTGCTTTGCAGAAACCTACCTTCCAAGCATTGGTGATGTGACGGCCATTGGTGCTGGTCCACCAGCCACCAAGATTACTGTCCTAGGAGACGGCAGTGCCAAAGGTAACTAAGGGCCATAAGTGCATGTGTGCATCGTACCAATTTCATAATGCTGCCTGGATCCTTGACGCTCACATGCTGGTGCAGCTGTGTTCGTGGTGGAAAATGACATTGCTGCCTACACGATGAGGGCGGTTGAGGATCCAAGGACCCTGAACAAGATCCTGTACGTGAGGCCTCCCGCGAACGTGGTGTCGCACAACGAGCTCATCTCGATGTGGGAGAAGAAGACTGGCAGGACCTTGCAGAAGGAGCACGTCCCAGAGGAGGACATTCTGAAGTGGATCAAAGGTAGTGGCTATCTCATCTCTAGTATACCTGCTGCCTCCCATACGCATATCGTTCTGGAGCCTTGTTATGGATGGATGCCTGAATGCAGAAGCGGCGTTCCCTCTGAACATACTGCTGTCCCTGGGGCTCTCCATTTTGGTCAGGGGCCAGCAGGCCAACTTCGACATCGACCCGGCGGTTGGCGTGGAGGCCACCCAGCTTTACCCTGACGTCGCCTACACCACCGTCGATGAGTACCTCGACCGCCTTATTTAATTTGGATGCAGGAGACAGGTCGCTATCTCACCGGCTGCTATTCTGTTATTGAAAGGTTGAATAAAGTATAGTATTGACGCATTGAGATTGAAAAAACAAAAGTATTGACGTATTGTCCCCCTTCACCTAGAACCCTGCCTTCAACATTTTAGAGAAGTCTTTAGCTCGCAAAAAAGAAAACTCCTGGGAGACGCACTTCGTTGTTCAAAAGTCCTCTTCAAGCACATGTAATGTAACTACTCCGTCAAACAAATAAAATAAAACTACAGGCGCTCGGCTGTTGCATTGCCATGTGATCTCACGAATGACGTCACTTGGCCGTTTGGTTTCACGAGTGACGACGATTTGACAAGTACATATACGGTCAGTAACACGGCATGCAGCTCTCACATCGAGCAAGCATTACAACGGCTGGGTTATCAGTCCAAGCATATGGCGTCCGCAGGGAAGAGCAGGATCCTGGTGGTCGGCGGCACGGGGTACCTGGGCAGGCACGTCGTGGCGGCGAGTGCGCGGCTGGGCCACCCCACATTCGCTGTCGTCAGGGACACCGCCCCCTCTGACACGGCCAAGGCGGCGCTGCTCAATAGCTTCCAGGACGCCGGCGTCACGCTCCTCAAGGGCGACCTGGAAGACCAGGCTAGCCTGGTGACCGCCGTCAAGGCTGCAGACGTGGTCATCTCCACGGTCGGCCCGCCGCAGATCGCCGGCCAGGCCAGGCTCGTCGCCGCCATCAAGGAGGCCGGCAACGTCAAGGTACATGAAAATAACATGCTTGCTCGGCCCGGGGTTTGCATATATGCCGTGATCAACTAGCTACACGCACGCAGAGGTTCGTCCCGTCGGAGTTCGGCCTGGACGCCGACCGCTCGGACGCCGTGGAGCCGGCCAGGTCCATGTTCATCACCAACAAGGCGTCCATCCGCCGCGCCGTCGAGGCCGCGGGCGTGGCCTACACCTACGTGCTGGTCGGCTACTTGTTCGGCTACGGGCTGCCCAGCATCGGCCAGCTCGTCCTACCCCTGGCGCCCCCCGTCGACAAGGCCCATGTCCTCGGCGACGGCGACACCAAGGTGGTGTTCGTCGACGAGGGGGACACCGCGACGTACACCGTGCTGGCCGCCGCCGACCCGCGTGCCGAGAACAAGACGCTGCACATCCGGCCGCCGGCCAACACGCTGTCGCACAACCAGCTGCTGGCGCTCTGGGAGACGAAGACCGGCAAGACGTTCCAGCGGGTGCATCTCCCTGAGGACGCCGTCCTCAAGCAGATCCAAGGTAGGTAGCCTAGCCAGCGCTTTCAAAAAAAACAAAAACTTCGACCGGGCTGTGAACTGAAATATGACGATGAATTTACCCGATTCGATTTAATTCTGATCCGCAGAGGCCTCGGTTCCGGTTCCGCTGGACATCATTTATTTGTCGTTCGGGCATGCCACGTACATCAAGGGGGAACATACCAAGTTCGAATTGGACCCATCGTCGGAGGTGGACGCTAACAAGCTCTACCCGGACGTCAAGTATGCCACCGTCGACGACTACCTCAACAGGTTGCTCTGAATGCATCTGTGCATACTTTTGAAATGCAATGGTGTGCATGATAGATGATCATGCGTCAGCGAGTTTCTGGTGACGCTTTCCTTGGATGTGGTGATCGTGTGTGTGTGTGTGACTGTGATCGAAGGGTGATGAACTGATGATGTCAGCAAAGCTACTTTGGACTACCTGCCCCTTTGGGCGGGACTGCAACAACATGCTTCATCCTAAATTATAAGTTGTTCCAACTATCCAATTTTATAGAGAAAAGTATAAGATTTATAACATCAGACATGTATAACTATTAAAAATATAATCAATAAATACTTAATAATATTTATTTGGTTATATAATTTTGGTAAAGTTAAGATGTTTTGTCTGTCAAAAATATTAACATAACATATAATTTGGGAGGAGAGACTACTATTTATTGGTAAAAAATATTGCAGGTGGCTGATAAATGGGGTTAGCAAAAAAATATTGGTCAAAAGGGAAATAAGAAATGGTTCAATTTCTCTAAAAAATGCATAAATTGTCTTTAAAGCATTTAACATCAAGAACTAGCACATAAAAATATTGATACAAGAGAATACCACACTTTCATGTAGGTGGATTACTAAAATTGAAATTTCACTGATAAACGTATTACCAGAGCTCGGCAGTAAATATGATTATTATTATTTTTATTATAACTCCATCGATAAAATTATCCCTGAATCCATCCTACATGACATGCGGCTTCGGTCAAAGCACACAACACACCGGCATGACTATGGATAAGTTCGCTGTTCCACTTGCACACTTGCACTTGCCGGAAAGATGCCACGTTCACCATGGACCTTGAGGCACGGCATTATATATGGCGCCAAGGTGCACACTGCACTAAAATAAACGATGAGTGGATATAATATAGGAGCCAAATTTGTTATTAACTTTCACACGAAGAGTTCCTCCTGTTGCCACATGCTTAATCGAATTATACCATTTATTATGGAAACATTTTTTTTCAAGACGATCGTGTAACTATTTTTTTTTAATTACACGGTATAATATAGACACCTAACACGCACGTACAATCACCCCTATGAACATGCAAATCCTACTCCCTATGAGTAATCCCGAAGGATTGAGTCGGCAGAGATCTGGAGATTCATGAAATCACCACTGGTACCTCGCTGTCGAGGGGAATGTCACTTACCACTTAAAATATAACGGCGAAAAATCTAGAATAAATACATAAAAATACGAGCATCAGTACCAAGTCAAGGACTTGATTCGAGGTGGGCAGGTTCGACCACAAGGATTACTCTCACTTCCTTTTTTTTCTTTTAGTCTCATATAAAATCTCATGAACGCATATTACCAACAACTGCTACATTTGGTTATGGGACTATAAACAGAGGTGGTGGCCGGCCATGCATGGCCACACTCTTGCCTCTTGGCACTCCATATTCATGTGCACACCTTTTAAGGGCCGAGAAACACACTCCACTCACTTGCGTACTTGAGTTCTATCATTTGGGTGAGATTTGGAGAGACTCTAGTGCGTTGCATCGCGATCTTGCATCTTGTGGCACTAGTTGAGCATGTTGGGCTGGTTTAGAGCTTGTTACTTTTGGTGTTTAGTCGACACTTAGATGGCCCGGAGCTTGGAGGATCGTTGAGCGGAATTGGAGATTGTTTCTGGCCTCCGATCATCATCTTGTGAGGGGTTCTTGATCCTTCCCCGTGGGAGATCATAAATTGGCTACTCTAGGGAGCTCGTGGCTTGGAGGGTTCCCATCTTATTGTGCAGCATCCGGCTTCGAATTTGGCATTGACACCAATTAGCGCACGAACCTCCAAGTGAGTGTATCATCACAACGAGGACTAGCTTGTCGGCAAGCAAGTTATATCTCTTGCTAAGGATTCTTATGATTGTGATGTTGATTGATTGGTCTACATCTCTCTACACCGTTTGGTATAAGGATCACATCCGCACTCTTGTACTTACATTCTTATATACCTTGGGTAGCTTTGTTCCTAGCTTGATAGCTTATTAGTCTTGTCTTCTTATATTGCTTAGCTCAATCGCTAGGAGTATTCTAGTTGTAGTGACTTAGATATATGTTGTTGTATTCTAGAGATCATAGCTTATAATTGCCTAGTTGATTTAGGTGGCTTGCATCTTACTAGATTAGAGCTAGTGCTTGATTAGCTACACATTTTATTTACTAAAGCATTGTCTTAGTAAAGTTTGCATAGAATTTTTATAGACTATTCACTCTCCTCTAGCTATTTAGGATCTTTCAACATGGCGTACTGATGCTGTTGCTTGCAAGTTGCATCTGAGGGGAGGGAGGGAGGGGTGGAGGTGAACAATAAGGACGAAGAAGGAGAATTTAAAGGAAATTGTTTGGAACGAGAAGCGACGATGATTGTGGGCAATAATGTTGAATGGACGGATCGTATTCTCCCTGACCATTCAGTCAGTGTCTCTATGCAGGATGTGATGGTGTTCTTCCATGTTAGTGGATGCGTGCCGAAAGGTGAGCAGGCGTGGAAGGAGAGCACCACACATGGGCAAGAGGCAATAGAAGTGGCTGGAAGAAGGGCATGGGAGATGCTTTGGCTTCAATAGCGTGATCTAGGAGCTTAATGACTTGTGGGACTCTACGACGGTGTAGCTTCACAAAATTACGAGAAATAGCTAGTGTGTTTTAGCTTTTAAGAGTTATAGATATAATGTGACATGTTTAACTTTGTTGTATTATTACACTCACTAAATCGGAATATCCTATATTATATGAGTAAAAAAAAGATATCTTGGGAAAAAACACGGAAAACAAAAACGGTCGAAAAATAACCAAATTGTTTTAAACTTATTTTCATTATTATCATAAATTAAAAAAAATGAAAACACTCAATCATCAATACAAATTCGAGGGGGGGGGGGGGGGTGTTGGTCAAATATATAGAAATTAATGATGGAACAAAAACGGAATGTATTCAGAACGTTTTCACCTCTGGGTGTAACGGAACCAAGGTAATTTGCGGGCATGAAAAATCAAACAAACTCTCGGCCATTGCATTAGCTTTGCTCTCCCGCCATTTGATCTCACGAATGATGTCACTTGGCCGTTTGATCTCACGAGTGACAACGATTTCACAAAGTGACGACTGTCAACAGACCTAGTCACTTGGCCGTTTGATCTCACGAGTGACGACTATTTGATCGAGTGACGACTGTCGACGGACAAGTATATATATACGGGCAGTTACACGGCATTCAGGTCTCTCACATCGAGCAAGCATCACACATTCACACCACAGATCGAGCAAGCATCACACCGAGGCTGCTGCCACGACCTTGCACCTTCCAGCTGGATTATCAGTCCAAGAATTGGTAAATCGATAAATGGCGTCCGCAGGGAAGAGCAGGATCCTGGTGGTCGGCGGCACGGGGTACCTGGGCAGGCACGTCGTGGCGGCGAGCGCGCGGCTGGGCCACCCCACCTTGGCGCTCTTCAGGGACACGGCCCCGGCCTCCGACCCGGCCAAGGCGGCGCTGCTCAAGAGCTTCCAGGACGCCGGCGTGACGCTCGTCAAGGGCGACCTGTGCGATCAGGGCAGCCTGGTGAGCGCGGTGAAGGGCGCGGACGTGGTGATCTCCACGGTCGGGTCGCGGCAGATCGCCGACCAGACAAGGCTCATCGACGCCATCAAGGAGGCTGGCAACGTCAAGGTAAGTCGGTCATCCCTCAGGACAACAAAACATTGTATTTTTGCCGCCAAAATTTCGGAAATTCAATGTTTTCGTTGCTGGCACTGAAAAGTCAACCACTAGCTATAGGCGCTAGATCGTAGTTAGTTCTTTGTCTGACCAACGGCTGCATCATATGCACGGCTAAAGAGGTTCATCCCGTCGGAGTTCGGCCTTGACGCGGACCGATCGGACGCCGGGGAGCCGGTCAGGTTGTTCATCAAGAAAAAAGCCGCCATCCGCCGCGCCGTCGAGGCCGCGGGCATCCCCTACACCTACGTGTTGGTCGGGTACTTCTTCGGCTACGGGCTGCCCAACATCGGGCAGGTCCTCTCCCAGGCACCCCCGGTCGACAAGGCCCTCGTCCTCGGCGACGGCGACACCAAGGTGGTGTTCGTCGACGAGGCGGACATCGGAACCTACACGGTGCTCGCCGCCGACGACCCACGCGCCGAGAACAAGACGTTGCGCATCGTGCCGCCGGCCAACACGCTGTCGCACAACCAGCTGCTGGCGCTCTGGGAGGAGAAGACCGGCAAGACGTTCCAGCGGGTGCACGTCGCCGAGGACGCCGTCCTCAAGCGGATCCAAGGTAAGTAGTATGCTTCGATCGAGCTGTGATTATGATGACGAACTGATCGGGCTGTGATTTCTGATCCGCAGAGGCCTCGGAGCAGGTTCCGCTGGACATCCATTATCTGTCGATCGGGCACGCCACGTACATCAAGGGGGAACAGACCAAGTTCCCGATGGACCCATCGTCAGAGGTGGACGCCAACGAGCTGTACCCGGACGTGAAGTACACCACCGTCGACGACTACCTCAACAGGATGCTCTGAATGCATCTGTGCAGACTTTTGAGATGCAATGGTGTGCATGATGATCATGCGTCAGCGAGTTCTGGTGACGCTTTCCTTGGATGTGGTGAGCATGTGTGTGATCGACGGTGATGATGTCAGCAAGCTACTTTGGACTACTTGCTCCTGTTTGGGACTGCAACACTGAACATCTGCAGCATACTCCCTCCATCTCTGATTATAAGTCGATCCAGCTTCCGTAGAGAGTCAAATTAAAGAATCTCATGATTTGTGGCATAGAACCGAGAAAGTTCAGCTAAAAGGGAGATTTTATTTTCCTCCATGTGCAGCCCCATATACTACAAGCAAACTTATTCCACTTGATCTTGCGCAGATCCAAAGGTTCATTCGTAACATAAATTCGCCTTGATTAAAAGAGCCTACATAAAATATTTCTAAATTAATTTCAACTACCAGACTTGCCTTCGGAGGGATTCCATTTTCAAAGGTAGTCCTGGTTAGCATCAACTTCGTTATTTAAAAATATCACTAGTCGTATCATGTTGGCATTATGATAGTCTGGTATCTCTAAGACACCGACTAAACAACTTCTCAATGGCCTAGCCTACTAAGGCCCAGTAGCCAAGGCCCACAATCAATCACGCAAGACTTGGATAGCTCGATGAAGGAGGTGGTCAGCCATGACCTTTCTCCTCTCCTTCGACCAGACATGCCACGACACTGCTCGACCTCTCCTTTGCCCCAACCTCTGGGAAGAATGAGGAGAAACCGAGTCTCAGCCAATATGCCTATTCCGATAGGAACAAACGCGCCTCACTCAATTCGATAGGGCGGAGGGGACAACCTCCTCAAGGTAAACGCCATTAGTGCGCCCTGGCACAGACATCCATATGACCCCTCCCACTACAGAAAGGGGCACACGATCCCTACTTTCGTCTCAGCTCGGGGTCGAGACCAATGGAACACGAAACTACAAACTCCAGTGTCACCTCAAGGCTACCTCAAGGACGATGACGAAGGCCTTGAAATGCTCACGCTGCACCAGACAGTTGGCGACCGACAATGTAGCACCACGCCATTCATGCTGCGACGTGGGAGCAAGACCATGACGACCACGCTGAGACGTGCATGGATGCACGGATAGGGTAGCACTCCTTGCAAACCAAGCTTATTATTATTCTTCGCACTCCTTGCATACCAAGCTTATTATGATTCTCCCTCCCTTAGGCTCACAACTCTGGTAGGTTCATTCATTCACAAATTTAGAAGGTTGGACTCCCAGAGACTCCATTCGGGCAGTGCATCCTCGTCTTCTACCTCTGCCACTCTTCTTGCGCCCTTATTGTAAGAATTTTAGAGCATTCAACCAGGAAACACGCACTTGTACTCTCTCTGAGACTTGACGTAGGGCTCTGGGCTCAATCAGTATAATTCCTTGTGCTTCTGAACGCTACCATCGTCTTCCTAGAGTGGCTCGACCCATGTATAAAATTACCAGCCGGTTCATAAAACACTGACACATTGTTTCATGTAAACCAATTAAATGAAACTTAAATGCCATAATCAGATTTTTTAAGAAAGTAGAGATCCCTTTCTTTGTAAGGTCGCTATAATTCCAGATAAGACCTTGTACTACCATTTTTTCCTTTGTTTCTTTTGGTTTTTATGATGATTTAGAGGAATTTTGATATTGCCTGAATTTTAAATTTGCAAGCCAAAATCTTCTTGGCTTGCTTCCTCCCCCTGAGAGAGAATTGTATTGGGATGGAGTAGAGCAAAGTTAGTTTATTTCCCTCTTTATGCGACCAAGGTAATTAGGGATGAAAACGAATAGGATAGGTTAGGATAAACCCCTCTATTGTATTCACTTTCACATTTTTCACGCAAACAAAATCAAAATGGTCGGAAACAGAATGAGTATGTGATTGACCGGAAATTGAAAACAAATCAATTTGAACGAGAACATATGATAACTATCGTGACACGAAAAGACAAGACGGGAACGCCGACACATGGAACTAATAAAATGAATTCACATAATTAAAATCCATACTATAAGATTCATAAGCAATGACGGATGCAAAATTAAAATCCCATGAGGCCAAAGTTCATGGATTTAAAATAACTAACATCATCAATATGCACTCACTAAATGGGATATCCTAACAAAAAAAAGGAAAAAAACGAAAATTGTAATAAAAAACAGCCAAATTGTTATCGCCCTATTTTCATATATTCATCAAAAATGAAAAAAAAATAAACCTGTTGAGATGGTCATCAATGCAAGGAACGGAACGGAATTTATTCGACCGTTTTCAGCTACGTATGTAACGGAACTAAGGTAATTTGCGGGCATGAAAATCAAACAATAAAATAAAATTGAGTACAGAGCAAGTCAGTTACACGGCATGCAGCTCTCACATCAAGCAAGCATCATCACACCACGTACAGAGCAAGTCAGCAAGCATCATCGCACCACACCAAGGCTGCTCCCACTCTTTCGCACCATCCAGCTGGATTATCAGTCCAAAGCATTGGTAGATTCACATATGGCGTCCGCAGGGAAGAGCAGGATCCTGGTGGTCGGCGGTACGGGGTACCTGGGCAGGCACGTCGTGGCGGCGAGCGCGCGGCTGGGCCACCCCACCTTCGCGCTCGTCAGGGACACGGCGCCGTCCGACCCGGCCAAGGCGGCGCTGGTCAAGAGCTTCCAGGGCGCCGGCGTGACGCTCCTCAAGGGCAACCTGGACGACTACGGCAGCCTGTTGAGCGCCGTCAAGGGCGCGGACGTGGTGATCTCCACGGTCGGGTTGCTGCAAATCGCCGACCAGACAAAGCTTATCCACGCTATCAAGGAGGCTGGCAACGTCAAGGTAAGTTGGTCATCCCTCAGACAACAAAACACTGTAGTACGATACACACCGCCCGATCTGAATCGAGTATTATGAAAACTGAAAAGATATACTACAGAATAAACGAGAACAACTACGTGCTGGTCGGCTGGTTCTTCGGCTACGGGCTGCCCCGCATCGGGCAGGTCCCCGCCATCGGGCAGGTCCTCGTCGCCCAGGTACCCCCCGTCGACAAGGCCATCGTCCTCGGCGACGGCGACACCAAGGTGGTGTTCGTCGACGAGGCGGACATCGCGACCTACACGGTGCTGGCCGCCGCCGACCTGCGCGCTGAGAACAAGACGCTGCGCATCGTGCCGCCGGCCAACACGCTGTCGCACAACCAGCTGCTGGCGCTGTGGGAGAAGAAGACCGGCAAGACGTTCCAGCGGGTGCACGTCGCCGAGGACGCCGTCCTCAAGCAGATCCAAGGTACGCAGCGGCCTTTCAAAAACATTGCTTCGATCGGGCTGTGAATTATGACGATGAACTGATCCGCAGAGGCCTCGGTTCCGGTTCCGCGGGACATCTTTTCTTTGTCGATCGGGCACGCCGTGTACATCAGGGGAGAACAGACCAAGCTCGAGATGGACCCATCGTCAGTGGTGGACGCTAATGAGCTGTACCCAGACGTCAAGTACACCACCGTCGACGACTACCTCAACAGATTGCTCTGAATGCATGTAAATTGTGCGGACTATTGAGATGCATGGAGTTCATGATATGATCCATCCGTCAGTGAGTTTTGGTGACGACGATTTCCTTGGATGTGGACATGTGGTGGTGAGCATGTAGTGTGTGATCGAGGTGATAATGTCATCAACTTGATGACATCAAGCTACTTTGGACAACTTGCTCTTTTTTTTGTTTGGGACTGCAACAACTTGCCTCAACATCTACAACATGCCCCCTCCATCTCTGACTATAAATGTTGCAACAAAGTTACCTCATCCTTTATGCCACCGTATATTTTTTAGTGATCTGATCCTCTGATATTAAAATTAAGTCAATTTTTAAAAGGCTACAAAAGGTTCACTCCTTCTCAGTAGTCCAACACTGAAGAATATGTTTCTTTGTGTTCAGGGCACGTTTGGTTCATGCCTACGCCTGCCGAGCCACAATGTGGGCGATGCCCAAACTTGGGCGCTCGATTTGCTTGCCCAAATTTGGCAGGGTGTGGCACCACAATGAACCGCATTGCCGTGTTCGCGCCTCGGCATGCCGCAAGCATGGCAACTAACCAAACACGCGTCAAATATGTGGCACGGAAGGTGGCATGGTGCGGGGCCTGTGGACCCGAGACATTTTGATGAATACAGGGCCTAGTTTAGTTCCCACCAAATTCCCAACTTTGACACTAAGGAAAAGAAAATTTTTCGTTATATCAAGCTTACGGTACATGTATAGAGTACTAAATGTAAACAAAATTAAAAACTAATTGCATAGTTTGGTTGTACTTTGCCAGACGAATATTTTAAATCTAATTAGTCAATATTTAAACAATTATTTATAAATACAAATGAAATACTACAGTGACACATTAATGGCGCTACAATGAATCGGGAGGTCTAAAATCTGGGAACTAAGCAAGGCACATGTCATTTTATTTTGGGAGCTTTGGTTCTACATCAGGCCTCCTCGTCCGGGTGGAGACGGGCAAACAAATCTTAGCCCGTTAAGTTTAATGTGCCAGGATTCATTTTACGGCCCATCTGTATGGATATTTTGAGACTTTGGCCCATTTATAACTAGACTTCCACTTGGGCCTCATTGTTTAGCTGCTGACAAAAGGAAGTGCGGACTGCGGAGCCCGTCTTGGACACTGAACAGTGGACCAAACAAGGAAGGAATAAGAATCTTCTGCATCATTTTCTCAAAAAAAAAAAAATCTTCTGCATCATCGGCCTGCTGAGACTGAAGCCATCAAATCAAACCATTCGGAGGACCAGCCTACAGAGTGCGCCAGGCTCGGACAAGAGTACCTTCATCAACTGGACAGGTCTACCCCTACCTCACAAGGGCTTCAGCTGACTGTACTGCTGTTACATGGAAAGGACACACATCACAATGAAACACCTGAATCACCGTTTGTTTTTCAACCAGGGCCAAATTTGACCAATAAATTTATTACGCAGAATCCTTATTTTTTATCACATCAAAATACCGACACATGCATAGAGTACTAAATACAGATAAAATCAAAAATTAATTACACAGTTTTGTTATACTTTACGAGACGAATATTTTAAACCTAATTATTTAAAATTTAAATAATTTTTATCATATACAAATAAAATGCTGACGACCTAAACAAGGCCCAGGCTCAGCTAATCGGCTCGCACCATACGGAGACAGTACTGCTGCTACATCGAAAGGAAATGAATGGTGCAGGTAATTCCCGTGACCAAGGCAGTGTCAGACTGTTAGTGTGGTGCAACCTGCAGATATATTATACTCCCTTCTTCCCAGAATTTTAGTCGTTTTAGCTTCGGGCGTTGCTACCAAGGAAGAGATACCGGCCCTATAGTGCAATCATTGTATACAAACAAGAATGGTGGTGTGCATATACAAACAAATGATGTTGCTACGTGTGCATGCAAACGGCCACACATCTTTCATTTGCATGGAACACTTCTCACTAAACAAATGAACGCAGAGGGGGCAAACGCTGGTGCGTCAGACTGCATAGGAAGGGGACCAGTACGGGCTACGTGTGGCCGAAATTCACAAAACGACAATCTTCCAGGGACATGGTTTGAACTCCAAAACGACCGAAATTCTGGGACGTAGGGAGTATTCAGAAACAGAGGAAAAGGACATGTTTGACTGCACTTCAATCCACAAATACATTGGGATGGATTTAAGTGGAAGGAATATTAGCTAAGGCCTAAGAATGGTTTCGAGGGCCATTCAGAAACATTTTTCAACAGTTTTGGGATTCGGAGCTGAAAAGACAAAAATCCTCATCCATTATTATTTCATAGTAGGCTGCATCAAGGGATCTCCACAATTAAAGAGCCGGTCAACGAAGTACACCATTACAGACGAAATAAAGGGAGGGGAACTGCTATCCTACTTTGCTTATGGATGGAAAATAGAAAGACAAGGCATAAAAATTTCTCATGGATAATCATCCTCTTCAGATCACCAAAGCTGACTACTACTACTACATGTACACAATTTGAATAAATGTTTATGTACACGATAACACTGAATTGGGTAAAGAATGGTGGAGGCAAATAAATAATGTTTTTTTGTCACAGTTATATCCTTTTCCTTATCATTGTTCGGTATTTCCATGTCCACACAAAGAGCACGAGAAGCAATGTGACTGCTGACCAGAATGTGATCAACCACGAAGGCATTGACTTTGGGAACAGACCTGAACAGGATACCGTGAGGTCAGCATGCTTCAAGGAGGTATAAGCAGTACTTGCAAGTTGCATACGCAGACAAGTTAGAGAAACACTCACCATGTCCAAACTTGATGCAGATTAGGAGCTCCACAATGCATATAGCCAGGGAAAGCCAGCAAAAGGATCCCACCTTTTTAAATGGTTTGCTGAAAACAATTGTCAGCCAATTATAAGTTCAGAAAAAATGTCATAATTACTATGGCAACACTTGGTTGCACAAGTATAAATTAGCTTGTTGATTCCAAAATGTTATGACATGCACAGTTCACATGCCATTTGAAGCCAATATACAAGCACATGTACACTGTCAGGGATAGCATGTGAGCACGACAAATAGGAGAAAAGTCACCACTCAGCAGACTGAGCATCCAAAATTGCTGCTACTGGAACAACAATGATGTTGAGATGAAATGGGACATCCCAAGTGCATACTGAACCAAGTTTGATAAAAAAAAAATCTCAACCAAGTGACTACAAAATTATACCTGTCTTGCAAGTAGGTGTTGTACTCACGAATGGTTGGGATCGCAATTAACCACCAAAGGACCAGCCGATAGACAATTAAGGGATTCCGCGGAGGAATCCACAGGCAGAACTTGAGGAAGAATGTGTTCAGTTCAACAGCCATGAAAACAACACAAAGGCTCAGCACCTGGATGAATCTCCAAGGACCCCGCGTAGGGTGCCACTCATCCTTATCCCAATGTGCTGGTGTGAACTGTCCCAGCATCCTTTTTACCTAAGGAGATGAAAATGCTAAATAAATAAACTCTGAAAAAAAGGTCAGCTACGAAGCTAAATCAAGATTCTAAGGCTGAAGATTAGTTTCTGAAGCACATAGACATAACCATGTATGGCTTGAAAGAAAATCACTGGTGAGAAAAAAACAGAATAACTTATGGAGGCTATTAATTTTACTACAGACATTAAAGAAAACAGAGACAAGAAGATATGCATTTGTATACTTTTTTTTTTAATGTTAAGGCCTATGGGTAATAGTTAACCTATCAAACATAGATGAAAATGTGAGCTGTTGCATTGAAAAAATTGAGATGAACTCAAATAACACGAGTACAGGCTAGCTAAGGGACATTTTAAGAGAACAGAGAGCATCTTGTCTTGGTTTCTCAACACATCCCACATGTCCAGGACTTATCACCTTATCATATGACTAAAGTAGGACAAACATCATGTACAGTTGGGAGCCGATATGTTCCCTGAAATAGGAACATCCACCAAAACTGGGAATAGATCCAGCTCAACTGCATGCTCTGCAGAACAGCTCATTTGCCTAAACATCGAATGAACATACCTTACTGATAATGTTGGGTTGGCGACTCAAACCAACCCATTCGTATGTCCTGCCATCAAAGTACCGCACAGTTTTCATTCCAGCCCAAATACCTGAACCATAGACAAAATGACATGAGTCAATAAGAGCTGAAACCTTGCAGATAGATAGAAATGGCTAAATTATGCCACAATCAGTATAAGACTTAGGAAATGCATATAAAGATGACACAGAGAAGAAGAAACATCAAATTGGATAGGAACGATAAACAAAGGCAGCAACTGAGTTTACAGATATATGCATGAAAACTTTCTCTATTCAGCAGCTAATAAACAAGTCCATAAAGCACAATTCCTGCAAAACTCTATAGCTTTGTTCATTCATCAAAACCTAAGGATCTTTTTAAACACTATATTTCTTACTTGAGTTACCAATATGCCATGTTTCATGTACCAAGGGCATGTACAAGAAAATGGCCCTGTTCGGCTGGTGGATATGCCGGCAGAATTCGGCTGATTCAATAGTATTATGTGAGAGGAAATAAGCCAAATTAAGCCGAAATATGCCGGCTTATGTCCAGCCGAACAGGGCCAATAACTAAGGTATTGTGATGTAATTAAAGTATCGAGGGCATCAGAGGCCACCACATAATTAGTATATAGTACAGTAAACCAATGTTGCCAATAAGTCAATAGATCAAAAAAAAAAAGATTGATTTCAATATATGCTAAATGCATGTATTCAGGGGCAACCCAAACAAGAGTATACAGAAAATTACTAAAACCACACAAAATCTCACCAAACCAATTGCAGATCAATATGTCTAGGACAATGCTATCCCACCAGCACTCGTTGAAATTTGGTAACATATGACGAAAAGTGAGCTGCAGTACATGTAACGCTACATTAGGAACCTGGGTTTGGAAAGCACAAGTCAAGAGGAGTTTGACCACAACATAAAGAGTATACCTCCATTAACTCAAAACCAATTGATAAGACCCACAAAAGTGGTTGGTTTCGTATCATTATAGCCTTGCCCCACCATCCAAGGATATGAGCGATAACAAACTCATCAAAAATGATCTCCTAGAAAAACCTATATTCAAATCAGTAACTTGAAGCATATTGAATAGCCAAGACTGCTTATTCATAAGTATATGATAAACTAAAATGAACAAAAAGGAAAGTAGGTAGGTGAATGAAGTCATCATACATAAACATTGTTAAACCTGCTTTTTGGATGATCAGGTACATATATGCGGCAATCAGATCCATAAGATCTTTCAGGCAATTCTGCTCAAAGTAGAAATATCAAATCAGTACTTATCAAGCATTAATCTACACCACTATAAGCCTGATAAGGAAGTTAAATGCATTACCAACACCAAGATCAGGATGAAGATACTTCATGAATTGCCTAGCATCATCACGAGTCTGCAAAACAAAGTTAATGAAAATATGAAATGCCAGACTGACTAGGTTTTGCTGCTCTTCTATTTAAAATCTTCACCACTGAACTCAGACTTGCTCAAATACTGTTTTATCTTATGAGGATGAGCCATTGAGTAATAATACAACATAACATCAGAGTAGAGATATGGAGGGGACTTTGGGACTGAGATTGACTTCACATGGTGGAAGCAAAACAGTGCATAGCTCCTGATCTGGTTTCAATCTTCGGCAGGAGGGGGTGAAAGCACCCCTATTAAACAAACAGATGGACAATCATATTAAAGTATTTACACAATTGCTTAATTGTACAAATCTAATGATGCAGAATAAACTCATTGCACAGAAATGTACTTCTGTCAAAACACTCAGCAGATTTTATTTATTTATTTTGTTAAAATCATACAAGATTTGACAGAATGCTTAGCATTTGGGCTACTTACAAGAATAACCATTACCATCTGAAATACAGGAATATAATATGCCTTCTATAAATGTTTCTACTACATAAATAAGCTCCTACCACCATACTGTACATTGTAATTCTCTTTAGCCACACACTTACCCTAGTTTC
The DNA here is from genome assembly GCA_023333625.1 of Bothriochloa decipiens. Classification (NCBI taxonomy): domain Eukaryota; kingdom Viridiplantae; phylum Streptophyta; class Magnoliopsida; order Poales; family Poaceae; genus Bothriochloa; species Bothriochloa decipiens. Next base: position 14,665,847 of record CM041634.1, read on the forward strand.
AAACTAAGCTTTACTCTCTCCAGTTCACACCAAATTGTTCATTACACTTGTGGTTAGGACTCTTTCTTTTTTATTGTTAAATTCTCTGTTTTTATTAATAAAATAGCCAGTGACTTATCATTAGTTCAAGTGGGGTGAGCTCATGTATTAGTAAAATTAAGGACCTACGGAAGGCAAAAAAAGCAAGGGCAGGGACATTAATGTGATTCATTACCAATGCACAAAACAGTTGGTTAATGATAAGGATTTGCTTAATAGACATAAAAAAATAGAATGCAACACTTTTGACAATTCATGCAGTGAAAGAATCTTAAATTATTAACAAAGTTAATGAAAACTGCATTCACCTGGAAAAGCAAGAAAGTGAGAGCGACAAGGTAAACAACTGCCATCCCATGAACTAGCCTCCAAATGGCAGGATGTGGTCTAATGAGTACACTAAATCACAGCAGAAGTAAATGTCAGTAACAGTTTGCATAAACTCAAGATACCTTAATAACTAAATCTATAGACTTCAAGGAGGTAACTCTTTTCTTCAGATGAAATGAAGCAAACCCATCATTTATTTCAAAGAGAAATTATCAGAAAATGTAATTTCCACTTATTGTACTGCAACAAAACAAATGAAGCACTCTATGTGGAAAGGTTTTTGCTGAGTCATGTAATAAGATGTTAAATTTGAACACAGTTTGCGGGAAAGCATCACTTATGTACAATATGACTATTGTACTTATTATATCTATCTATATGACTATGAGGTACCTCAAGTAAACTGCTTTCTGAAATTTACTCTCTTCTTGGCTTTGATGCACCTTTCTCTCCCTCTCAATGAAATACACGCTCAGGTGCCATCGCGGAAAAGGTAAAATCTTTCAGAAATTTTTACATGACTGTGTCCTGAGCAGCTGGTGTTCAGTGCCTTTCTTGGTCTTAATTATTTTGGTGCCCTGGGGTCTACCCATAAGTCTGCCGACTTTGTTTTTAATGTGGTGATATAAAACAATAATTAGAGTTAGGTAAAGAGCTGTATAACTCACGTTGAAGGTGCCTGAAGAAAAGAGTAAGCCAAAAAAACAGCAATCATCGCGAATACACCCCTGTTGACAAGAGATAGTACAAAATAATTAGTTCATAAGCCCTACTTAAAATGGTAAGCAGCACATGAGCCGAAGAAAAATGGTGAGAAATACTGAGTCCAGAACCAAGGGAGCTTCATAAAAAATATAGCTGCAACAAAAGCAATAGAGGACCAATCATTACAAATACCTCTTGACTGCCCAAACACGATCAGCAGATGAGCTCCTTTCTGGATCGAGAGCACCACTTGCCCAACTGATAACGAACATGAAACAATACTCATCAAACATATAAGTCCTGTGTATCTGCTAAGTGCTATGTAATATTTTGAGCAGTATATACTGGTGGTTCAAATCGAAGAAAAAGGTCCAAAAATACTACAAAGTTCAAATCGAAGAAAAAGGTCCAAAAATACTACAACAAGCCAATAACCAATGATACATCATTATTATTTCGAAAAAGCATGTTCCTGTCAGTAAAATGTTCCACACATAAAAGGCTATGAACTCACATTAAAAAGCATGTTCCCATCAGCAAGAGCGAGATTGTTCGGGGCTTGTATGCCCACGCCGTCCATGGATCTACATCACCAAAATGATCGAGTGGTCTTACAGTACCATTGCAGAGTGGTCTTACAGTACCATTGCAGATGGTGCCATTACAACCTCTGCGAGGTTCATGATGACCGTTGACCCCCATTACAACAGCCTTGGCAATTTACTATCTGCAAAATATCCATAGCAGCATTTGAGAATGTGCAATAATCCTACTAACCTTCAGAAGATACAAAATAAAACAAATAAAATCACCACTCTTCCGCGAAAAAAGCAGCATGTAGCTCCAATACATGCTAATAACTAGCAAATGAATAATATACCACTGAGGCCCAAGAAAGAAAAAAAAAACAAGTAGGTACAAGTGGATAAAATGTCATGAATGGTACAGCATATCTGGGAGTAATCACTTGCTTTGAACAGAAGAACAAATTGGCATAAACACATCAGGTTGTCACCGTACCCTTGAAGCATAAAACCTACTTTGCTAAGTACAAGTTCTGCGCTGCTTGCTGAATCATTTGCCAGAGATCACTTAATGAGCCCTGCTCATTTACAAGATGGTTTCGGTGGCATTGAGGCTAGGTGCAGCCAAATCCCAAACCTGAAACGTTTCCAGTTATAATTTTTCCAAAATAACAGAAGGGGTGTGGTGTGGTGAATCAGAGGCTGCGTTAGAGCAAAGCAGCGAACGGAACCTGAAGCAGCAAAGAGCAAGAGGCCGAGCAACGGAAATAAAAATAAAAATACATACATTCCCACGAAGAAGAGCACCAAAACCAAAAGCAATTAGAAAGAAGCACATATAAAAAAGGGATCAGCCCGTGGGTTAACAAGTGTGGAAATAATTAGGGCGAACAGTGTGTCCGTACACCTCGTCCAAATTAAGAAGACAGAAAAGCTAAGCCGCAGCAGCTTTTGCGAGGCAGCAAAAAAAGGCCGCAGCCGGGAATTTGAAGATGTGCGCACATCAAATCCGGTGGGAGTCCGCCGGCGCCCGGCCGGCGACTCCCACGAACGAGAGCGCCCGCCCTCAGGTGAAGTCAGTGAGCAGCCAAGCGCCCGCCCTCAGGTGAAGTAAATGCGCAGCCAGAGAAACAGAGTAAAGGCTGCCGGATGGGCAGTCAAACGCAGCAGGGTGGTGATGCAATGAAGGCGACGAAACCAAGGGGGGAAGGAAAATACACGCCTTTACACCGCCGGAGAAGGAGACGGAGGAGCTACGCGCGGGGACACGGTGGGAGGGAGGGAGGCTGGACCACCGGGCAAGGAGGGAGAAGAGTCTTCGGTCAAAAAGGGGGGAGAAGAGTCGGGAGGGGGGAGGGGGTAGGGGAGTTTTTTTTTTTTTTTTATATTACGGGCACACAGCTCAGGCATCGGTGGCATTCGGTGCCGTCTGTCAGGGTTAAATTTTTGCAAGCACCGAACAATTGTGGACGGTCTAAGACGCCAGAAAAGACGGCATTCCGTTGAGGTCCGCAGGTCACGCCCCGCGAGAAACCGAAACAGTAACTGCTGGTCCAAGCCGCCGGCCGCCAGCCGGCAGAGACCGTGCCACCGTTGCATACGGTGCGCAGGACAGGAGGAGGAACGAGCCCGGGCATAACCACAGTCCGCAGGAACGGAGCCGTCCGCGCTGCTAAAACAGGATTTGCCCCCGAGCCGAAAAGCTAATCCAGGGGAATTTGTGCGGGGATGGTCGGTGATGGGAACATGGGCGGCAAGGAGGCGGCTCATCCAGGCGCGAGGAGAAGAGAGGAGGGAGCACGTACGCGGTGGAAAGCGACAGCAGCGTGGTGGTCGTACGATCCCGCATGCGGGGAGATCCAGGCCGTCGAAAGCGACCGAGAGAGTTTGTTGTCCCTCTCCCTCCGTCCCTCGCGCTCGCTTTCTCTCCAACGCAGGTGCAGGGGAGTTTGTATGTAGAGAGAGAGAGACAGGAGAGGTGGAAGGCCAGGAAAGGGTGTAGCCCTGTGCGAGGCTGTGAAGTGCAAATCTTCTCTTCTCCTCTTGTAACAAGAGAGAGACGGTCAAAGAAAAAGCTCGAGAAAGAGAAAGAAACGGAATCAGAGTCTTGCAGGGGGATCATTGGGGCATTGATGATGATTCACTCGCCCTCTTTCTCTCTCATACATCGACAGAGGCACAGGAGGAGTAGGACCCGCCATGGAGGTGCTACCACCACCACCACCATCCTCTTCTTTGGTTTGGTTTAATCATAAGACGCCAAAATCAAATTTAAATGATGTCTCCCTAGTCCCCAGTCCAGTGGCACCACTGTGACTGTGGTTAAGCGCAGCTAGCTAATGCGAGTGCGACACGTGAGGGCGGTTTGTTAATTTCACACTGAAAATCTAGCCAGTACAAATGCTTAATAGTTTAATAGTTTGCAAATACTCATGTCATGAGGCCTTTATGCTTATTCTAGGCTTGGTCTTTTTAGCTGAATCTGAAGAAAAATTTTTTCTGCCATTGCAATTTTGCACAATCTTTTTATTTGGTCAAAATTAGGGATTACAATAACTGAGGAAGATATCTCTCGGAATAGCACTGAGTTCAAATCTTGTTGAGTGCCAATGCTCATCTTATGGTTTATATTTACATAGCTAGGGCTAATTACTAGTTAGACAAAAAAACAGTTCAAATTAACTGAAGTTGGCCGACCAGCTAGTTGACTAACAATTAATTGGAGCTTTGACTAAAAATTAGGTGTCTCGTATTTGAATGCGCTAGAGTTAAAAGTTCGTTGGCTAACAATTACCCATATACATCCAAAATAGGTTCTTAAAGACTAGATATTCTTTATCGTGCTAGTAGTGCAATTTTATGAATTTGTTAGTTTCATGGAGATGTTCAAAAAGGCTTAACCATAAACTCACATTGCCACTCGTACTAGTAAAAAGATCCTTATCAACAATATGATTTATTCTAAGCAGTGTGTGTGTGTGTGTGTTTGAAAATCTAGAAATTCCCCTGTTGGGGAACAACTTTGACATATAAACTTCCATCACGAACTTTGGAGTCGAGAACAAACTCTCGTTATAAATATTTGAAACAACTCAATATTCGACGAAGATGACGTGGACACTTCGCTGCGAATATTTTAAACTTTGCATATATGTTTTCACATGTTTCAGGTTATCCGGCGAAGATGACTTCGCCAAACTCTTGATGACCAGCGAAGTTGACATAGCGGCTTCGCACGAAGAGTCAATGAGGTTGTCAGCTAGGTCAAGAAATCATGATCAAGTCCAAAGTTGCTTAAGGAGACAAAAGGAAAGGGGCGAAGTGTGTTTCATCACTTCGCCGATGTGCTTTCTAGCTAAATGTATAAGAGGTGCCATGACTAATTTTGTAAGATCCCTTAAATGACGAAGCCAGGGGGTGTATAAATACCCCCTGGGTGTAAGTTTTCGGACAGAATGAAATATAATTGCAATCTGCATATTATTTTCACCTTACTTATGTATGTGTGATTTTATCATCCAACATTTGGCGCCGTCCGTTTGTGTGATCGAAGACATTCACTACCACCACGCGGACGCAAAATGGCAAGACCCTGCAAAAAAACAGCTTCGACTGGAGACAATTCAAACCAAGACAAAGACCCACTTTTGGAAGATAAGACAGAAACAGAAAACAGACGCTTACAAGAAGATGAAGAAACTCAGAACGAAGAAAGAAGACTCAAAGAACTCGAAGATTAACTCATCGTCAAGAAAAAACAGCTGGAGGAAGTAAGAGTGAAGACAAGAGAAAAGTCTTTAAAGCAAAAAATCGCAGAAGCAGAGGCTGAACTAAGAAAGCTCAAAGATGAAATAGAAAATGAGAGCGAAGTCATGATTCAAGATCCAAACTCAGCAAGCAAGAACACCAACAGCAAAGAGAACCAAAGTCAAATAGCAACAATTGATACAGAGTCACCCTTATCAATCGATATTCAGCTAGCGAAGTGGCCAGCAGGTTTCAAATTCAACATCATCCCAACCTACAATGGCATGTCCGACCCAAGACAATTCCTTATGAGCTTCGAAGCAGCAGTAGCATCAAGCGGGGGAGATGCGAACGCCCTAGCGAAGTCGCTCATCATGGCAGTAAGAGGACCAACGCAGCATTGGTACTCTTTGCTAAGACCAAGGTAAATCAAATCTTAGGATCAACTTCGCACAACCTTGCTCCTAGATTTCCAAGGCTTACATAGAGTTGAACTCACCAGCGATGATCTTTTCAACATCAAGCAGCAACCAAAAGAACCATTGAGCCAATATTATAAAAGATTTATACAAGCAAAAGCTCAAATACCAAACATACCAGACGAAGTCGTCATTATAGCAGCAATCAAAGGACTGCGAGCAGGTCAACTTTCATCACACTTCAAAAGGGAAAGACCAACCATAGTTGAAAAACTATCCGAAGAAATGAGAAAGTACTGCGAGTCTGACGAAGATTACAGGAAAAGAATAGAAGAAGAAAAAGGAGAAAGAAACATGTCAAGACCAAACAACAACTTTTAACATTCAAAAATGGGAAACACAGAGCGAAGACCATTTCAGAGAATAAACCATATCAACAACACAAGTGAAGTCAACAGCCAAGGTCCAAGCTCAAGCAGTCAAAGAAATTTCTAAAGCAACAGAAATTACAAGGAAAATTTCCAACAAAGGCCAAATTATAACTATCAAAACAGAAACTTTGAAAGAAAAATTTTAAGGCCCGAAGAAATGTACTGTATCATACATGGAAAAGGGGCTGGTCATACTTCAAATATGTGCCCAAGAGTAAAGAAAAGCATTAAAGAAATACAAGAAGAGAATAGAGCAACTTCGCAGCTGAAAGTTGTCAACCATCTAGCTCCCCAAAGAACAAGTTACCTGTCGATAACTTACCCTCAGCACATATTTTTATCACCTCCGCCAATCTATAATTGTCAAGCGTTAGCAGTGTGCCCACAAAATCAATGGGGCCCAAGTCAGCAGCAAAGTTTTCACCCTGAAAATTCAGTGGCAAATAGCAACCACCAAATTCAACACAACAACAACATGCCCGAAGCGTCAACAAGCAACGGAAATGCAATCATCCCAAGCAAAGACAGAATTATGACAATCTTTGGAGGAAATAGCATGGAGCTCGATACAAGAAATGAAAGAAGAAATTATTTCAGAAGAGTAAACTCCATAGCAGTCGAAGGTCTATTCAAGAAAACAAGATGGTCCCACATGCCAATCACATTCTCAGAACAAGATCTTAAGCTCAAAGATTACCCTCATATGGACACAATGGTCATAGAAGCAAACATTGAAGGTTGAGCAGTATCAAAAATTCTAATAGACGGTGGCAGCTCAGCAGATATCATATTCACAAGAACTCTAGATGTAATGCAAATTGACAGAAAAATCTTGGGAAGAGCCGAGCACCCATTGGTTGGCTTCGGCAAAAAGAAAATAAACTGTGTCGGCAGAATTGTCTTGCCAGTTTCATTTGAAACAGTGAATAATGCGAGAACAGAGCAAATAGCATTTGATGTTGTTGAAATGCACAACCAATACAACACAATCTTTGGAAGGGAAAGTTTAAATGCTTTCGGAGCCATAGTAAGCTACCCATACTTATGCATTAAGATGCTAGCAGTCAATGGCATCATAACCATCTTCGATGATCAACAAAGGCAAGAAACATAGAAAGAGATGCAGGCCCAGCTTTCAAAAATATCCACGTGATACAAGAAGAAGAAGAAGATGAGCTTGAAACTGAAAACACGAAGACACAAGAAAAAGCGAAGCCTTGCGAAGACACAACGAAAGTACCAATCGATCCAATGGTGCCAGAAAGTCAAGTTATCATCCGTACAAATCTATCAAAAGAAGAAGAAGAAAAGATAATACAAGTCCTGGGAAGTAACAAGGATATCTTTGCCTGGTCTGCACAAGACTTAGGATGAGTAAGCAGGGATGTCATAGAACACAAGTTAAACATCGACCCAAACTTCAGGCCAAAAAAGCAAAAACTCAGAAAGTTGTCGGAAGACAGAACACAAGCTGCAAAAGCCGAAGTACAAAGATTGTTAGATGCAAAAGTCATAAGAGAAGTTCAATTCATAACTTGGCTTGGAAACATAGTCATGGTGCAGAAGAAAAAGAAAAAGTGAAGAATGTGTATAGACTTCACAGACCTCAACAAGGCATGTCTAAAAGACAACTTCCCTCTACCAAGAATAGATACTCTAGTAGACCAAGCAGCATGAAGTGAAATGCTCAGTTTCCTCGATTGCTATTCAGGCTACCATCAAATTTGGATGAAAAAAGAAGATGAAGAATACATAAGTTTCATTACACCGTTTGAAACTTACTGTTTCCAAAGAATGGCCGAGGGGCTTCGCAATGCAGGAACAACTTTCATCATAATGACATCCACAGTCCTCAAAGATCAAATACCAAGAAATTTGCTTGCATATATTGATGACTTGGTAGTCAAAAGCAAGAAAAGAGAAGACCATGTCCAAAACTTACAAGAAACCTTCTCAAACCTCAGAAAAGCAAATCTAAAGTTGAACCTAGAAAAATACACATTTGTAGTTCAAACAGGCAAAATTTTGGGGTGCATCGTATCCGCAAAAGAAATTGACCTGAATCCAGAGAAGGTGAAGGCAATATTGAATATACAAGTGCCAAGAAATATCAAGGACATCCAAAAGCTGACAGAAAGATTAGCTTCACTGAATAGATTTATATCCAAATCAGCTGAGCGAAGCCTCCCAATATTTCAAACACTAAAAGGAAAAAAGAAAAAATTCAACTGGGGTCAAGCACAACAAGAAGCTTTCAAAGAAATAAAGAAGCATCTATCCAACCCCATAACTTTGGCAACACCTAATCCAACGACAGATTTGCTACTATATGTATCAGCAAACGAAAATACAGTTAGTGCAGTACTAATACAAGAAGAAGAAAATGAGCACTCAACAAGACAAGTTTCAGTATACTACGCATCCGAAGCTTTGTCTGGATCAAAAATTTTCTATTCAAAAATTGAGAAAATTGCATATGCAGTACTTATGGCATCCAAAAAGTTGAAACACTACTCCAAGTACACAAAATAAGAGTGCCAACAAATCAGCCCCTCAAAGAAGTGCTACAAGGCTATAAGTCCACAGGGAGATTAGGAAAATGGGCTGCAAAATTGTCTCAATACTTCATCAAATTTGAGAAAAGAACAACAATCAAATCTCAATTGTTGGCTGACTTCGTAGTAGATTGGACATCTTCAAAGTACAATCAAGAAAGAATGAAGCAACCAGAATGGATAATCTATTGTGACGATGCTTGGGGCTTTGCCGACGCAGGAGCAGCAGCAATCATAACCTCACCTTCTGGATAACCTCACCTTCTGGAATCAAACTCAAATACGCAGCAAGACTAGACTTTTAATGCACCAACAACATTGCATAATATGAGGCAATATTATTAGGACTTCGCAAAGCAAGAGCAATAGAAATTCAAAAGCTAATAATTAAGACAGATTCTCAAGTTGTAGCTAGGCATATAGAGAAAAATTACAAAGCAATAGATCCAGAGCTAGCAAAGTATCTTCAACTATTGAGGGATCAAGAAAAACACTTCACTGGATTCACAGTTAAAAGTATCTCAAGTAATGATAACACATATGCAGACGAAATTGCAAAAGCCGCCGCCCAAAAGTTAGAGTTACCACCGAAAGTATTCTTCCAAACTATCACCGAAGCCTCAACAAAAATAAAAGTTCAACAACCAAAAGAAGTACACATCATAGAAAGCGAAGATTGGAGAGCTCCAATCATGGCATTCCTTAAAGGATTCTATGAACCAGAAAACGAAGTTGATGAAATAAGAATGAAGCAAAAGACCAGAAGTTATAAAATCATCAATGAAGAACTGTACAAGGAAGGAGTTTTCCAACCACTACTAAAGTGCATCTCAAGAGAAGATGGGAAAAACTTGTTGAAAGAAATACATGAAGGAATCTATGGATGTCACGCTGGGGCTAGATCAATAGTTAGGAAAGCCTTCAGGGAAGGGTTTCTTTGGCCAACTGCCCAAAGTGACAGCAAAGAAATGATTCAAACTTATCACAATTGTCAAATGGCAGGGAGCAAAGTCAATACACCAGGAACAAACCTACAACCAATTGAACCAACTTGGCCACTTGCAAGATGGGAAATCGACATAGTTGGAAAATTACCTCCGGCTCAAGGCAATTACCAATACGTAATAGTTGCAGTTGAATATTTCACCAAGTGGATTGAGGCGAAGCCAATCACCAACATGTCCTCTTACACAATGAAAAAAATCATATGGAAAAACATCATATGCAGATTTGGAGTCCCAAAACACATCACAGTAGATAATGGAACGTAATTTGACAGCGAAGACTTCAGGGAATATTGTCAGTCAATGGGAATCAAACTTTACTTCGCATCAGTAAGACACCCACAGTCTAACGGAGCAGTCGAAAGAGCAAATGGGATAATTTGCACTGGAATTTCAAAATGCTTAACAGGCATGAAAAAAGAAAATGGGTCGACAAATTACCAAGAGTTATCTGGTCTCACAACACATCGAAGCCAAGGCCAACATATTTTTCTCCATTCAAGTTACTATACGGAGATGAAGCAATGATCCTCAAAGAAGTAAAGTATGAGGGACCAAGAACAAACATTCAAATGATCACAGCAAAGATTTACTCGAAGAAGAAAGAAATGAAGCACTTGAGAATATCAAGAAGTACCAACTTAAAACTCAAAAATGGTACAACAAAAAAGTCAAGCCAAGAGAATTAGCACCAGGAGATTTTGTCCTAAAAAAAGAGATGAAGACACAGTGGAAAAATTCCAACAAAAATGGGAAGGGCCTTTCATCATCACTAGAACAAACAAAGAAGGTGCATATCATCTAGCAAATCTGAAAGGTGAAGAACTCAGTCACACTTGGAATATAGAAGCACTTCGCAAATACTACCCTTAGCCAAACCAGAAGAGTAGTTTTCTTTTCTGCAAAGTAGAAGTAGAAGTTTCATTCCAAGCAAACTTACAACATAATAGAGCTGCACTCTTTTTCCACTCAGGGGAAACCCTCTGCAGGGTGAGTGATTTTTTAACGAGGCAGTCTCTTTGTAAATCTCATGAAATATAAATGAGAAAACAGTTCCCCCAAAGATATGTCTTTACATTACACAACTAAAAGTATAAAATACCGAAGAGTATATCCAACATATACTCCCATATCGGCACAAATGTTGTAAAATTAAGTTAGCATCAATATTTAAATCTAAAAAATGCTAACTTATCCAACTCAAATAAGTCTAAGGCAAATTTTTCGACTTCATTTCACTTAGATGAAAATGTTTTTAGCTTCTAAGGAAGCGTACACGTCCACTTTGTATGAAAAAGAAGGGACGACGTTTTAAAATTTGCTAAGGCAAATTTTTTGACTTCATTTCACTAAGGTGAAAATATTTTCAGCTTTTAAGGAAGCGTACGCGTCCACTTCGTACGAAAAGGAAGGGACGGCGTTTCAAAATTTGCTAAAGCAAATTTTTTTACTTTATTTCACTAAGGTGAAAATGCTTTCAGCTTCTAAGGAAGCGTACGCGTTCACTTCGCACGAAAAATAAGGGACGACGTTTTAAAATTTGCTAAGGCAAATTTTTTGACTTCATTTCACTAAGGTAAAAATATTTTTAGCTTCTAAGGAAACGTAAGCGTCCACTTCGCACGAAAAAGAAGGGACGGCGTTTCAAAATTTGCTAAGGCAAATTTTTTGACTTCATTTCACTAAGATGAAAATGTTTTTAGCTTCTAAGGAAGCGTACACATCTACTTCGCACGAAAAAGAAGGGACAACATTTCAAAATTTGCTAAGGCAAATTTTTCGACTTCATTTCACTAAGGTGAAAAAGTTTTCAGCTTCTAAGGAAGCGTACGCGTCCACTTCGCACGAAAAAGAAGGGACGGCGTTTCAAAATTTGCTAGGGTAAATTTTTTGACTTTATTTCACTAAGGTGAAAATATTTTCAGCTTCTAAGGAAGCGTACGCGTCCACTTCGCACGAAAAGGGAGGGACGGCGTTTCAAAATTTGCTAAGGCAAATTTTTTGACCTTTTTTCATTAAGGTGAAAGTGTTTCAAGCTTCTAAGCGAAGCGCACGCATCCACTTCACACGAAAAGGAAGGAACGACGTTTCAAAAATTCGCTAAGACAATTTTTTCAAACTTATTCCACTAAGATGAAAATATTTTTAGTCTCTAAGTGAAGTATGCGTGTCTACTCCGAACGAAAAGAAGGAACGATGTTTTAAAATTTATTAAATTTTTCAAATCGGTCTCGTCAGAGCAAAAATATTTCTAGTCCTTAAGTGAAGCACAGACAATCACCTCAAACAAAAAGCAGGATCTACAAAAAAGAAAAATAATAAAATTCAAATCGATTATACAATAGTCATTTACAAGCGAAGATAAACTTACAAACTTCGCAATACAACAAGATGCTTATAATATAACTTATTCAAAAATATGTGTTTACAAAATAATTAATCTTGAGAACTAACTACTTCGGCAGCATCACCAAGTATGTCGCTCATAATTTCGCTAATAATTTCATCTGCTTCACGTCGCAAATGATCCTCGAAAACATCCGCCGGTGAATTACTTGATCCCGACGACTATAAGAAATGGAGTCAGCAAGCACTTTTCAACCATGAAACAAAGAAAAACGCATGCGTCAAACTTTACCTGAGCAAAATCCGTGAAATCAAACACCCGATAGTTGGGAGGCCTGTTACTACGGTATCGTTTATTCACATCTATAAAAATTTTGTAAGATAGAGTTCCCAAAAAATTCGTGTTTAAAACAACAAAAGTGAAACTTATGAGTGAGAAAATCATCAACATCACAACCATCATACTTCGCACGAAAATCATAGAACTCGGTAGCCTCGAAAATGAAGTCATCTTTACACATTAACAGCGGAGTAATATCTTCGACATCCTGCACAGGCTCAGCATGAGGAACCTGCGTAGGATGGGCAAAATAGTCAAACAACCTCCAAGCGTATATTTTACAAAGACAATAATTTAATACCATTGTATCTTAATTTCTCTTATCTCACAAAAGAAAAAGACAACTAAAGCCTAAGGATGGCCACCACTAACATTGCCCGATCCAGCACTACTTTGACCCCTGGCTCCAGCATCCCTCTTCGCAATCTCCTCCGCCTCCTTCTGGGCAGCTTCCGCTTCCTTCGCAATTTGCTAACATGCAAAAAAAAGTTAGCCACCAAATAGAAAAACCACAAAAGATAAATGCAACGCATACCTTCTTCATATCATCTTCTTTCCTTTCAACATCAGCAAGAGCACCAATTAACCTAGTCTCCAAATTGTTATGAGCTTCGACGGCATCAGCTCTCTCTTTCTCCTTTTCCACAAGTTGCTCTTTTAGATTCTGGATCTCAACCTGATAATCGCGCTCGCAAAGGGAAATTTTTTTCTCTTTTTCTTCCAACCCAGTCCGTAAACCTCTCATCAGGAGAGAACCTTTGTACATCATCGATAACCTAGCATCAGCAACTTCGAGCAAGGGTTTTTTGGATATTTCAAGTTCTACATCAGGGACAGTAAAGGCCTCGTCTATACACTTTGTTAATTGAACCTCAGAAGTACGATGCATCATCCGAAGTTTATCAGCCCCAACGCCTATAAACCTGAAGCAGTCAAGACCCAAACCTTTCTCCTGACAAAACTCTAAGCCCTGCTTCAGTGCTTCAGAAACTTCCCCTTCACCAACAGTAAGAGCAACAGGAGTTGCAGGGTCCTGCTGAACATTCTTCATCTTGCTAAAGTCAACATTCTTTTGGGATGAAGATGGTGCATGAGGAAAAATTGTTTCTGCAAAAATAAAAACCAAAGAATTAGCAAAAGAAAACAAAGTAAGGCAAAAGGAAACGCGCAGAAAGAATATTTACCAGTGGAAACACGGTCCCCCAAAGTGCAATCAACCCTTTCACCAGTTTCTACATGAACAATAGAATTCGACAAGCGCGTCAGCCGTTTCTTGTTAGTTTCTTCATCAGAAACCTCATCATCACTATCTTCAAAATCAATAGTATAAACCCTTTAACCACAACCTTTTTTCAAAACTTTATCCACCTCAACTTCGCCAACATTAACTATGGCAGGAATTTCAGCCAAAGCCGTCTTCCTTACATCAGCATTTTGATCATGAGACCCGATAACTGGAGCTCTAGAATCAGGATTCAGCGAAGCAGGCTTCTCAGCCCCTTGGGAATCTTTGCAGTAGTTTCTTTCTCAGAAATTAGCTGCTCAACTCAGCTGGATCCTCAGTAGGAAAACTTTGATTTTGCAAATTCTGCAATGTATCATTTAGCGGACTCAGTAAAGGCGAAGTTACACCATAACAAAACATCACAGTAATTTCTCTCACCTCATCTTCAGCATGCTGAGTCAGCGAAACACCCGCATCGTCAACAGTCTTCGCAGTTTCACCACCATCTTTTCCAGAACCACCCAAGCCAGCAATCACATTTCCTTCAACATCCAAACTTTGTTCAAGGACAGCTTCGATATCATCCACATCCAGCAAACATGAAGGACTCTGATTCTTCTTCAATTTTTTAGCAACAGCCTTGCTAGGACCAGCCTTGCGCTTAGTACCCTTAGCAGTCTCCTTCTTCTGGCCTTGCTTCTTCTCACGGCGATAAGCAGGCTGTAACACTCTGGTGTTAAGCAAGCATAATCATTTGCATTTTTAAGCATAAGCATCATTATGCATAGCATTGATGAAAAGAGTGATTGTCATTTCATGTATCATGCTTGATTATTCAAATTTTGCTTGCCTTTCACATGAAGTGCATATGTGGTATGAGTGTTTGGTGTTGGATGACCCCTAGGGTAACCTAGACATGATTAGGACACCAAATTAACCTAGGTTTATGTTCATGGTTTTGGTTAATTAAGCTTTGTTGTCATGGTTGACCAAGGTGGACCATTAGAGTAGTTTTGTTTGACTGAATTGGAAGTGGTAGCTAGATTGCTTGCATGTGTGTGCACCCCAAATGAAGTTTGTAGAGAATTTTATAAGGAACAAAAGTTGTTTTTACCACTTTTTATGAAAATGCTTGGAAGGTGTTCAAAAATGTTGAAAAAGGGCAGAATTGGGGGCTGATTTTCTATTTTGGGAAATTTTAAAAGGTATTTTATTTGGATTTTTGTAATTCAAAATCTATGCAAAATCTGGTAAAACTTCTTTAAGATGAAATGTTCTACTCTTCAAAATCTACATTTCATCTATTTTGAGTTTTTGCTAATTCGGCTTAGTTTAAGAGTTATTAAGCAGCAAAGTTTGTTCTGAATTAGTGAAAATAGCTTTTCGGTGACGGTTGGTTCCTGGCCGTCAGGAAAATCCCCGACCAGGAAAACGCCGTGGCCGCCCGCGGCAGCATGCGTCGGCCGCGTGGCGCTCGGGGTCTGCCGAGGCCGGGCTGTTTTGGCCGCGTGGGGCGTCGTCCGAACGCGGTCACTCCTTCACCCGCCCGAGCCCTCGCTCTCTCTCCCTCGACCCCTCTCATTTTCTTCTCTGCTCGCCGCCGCGTCGCCCGAGCTCACCTCGCCGCCGCCCAGAAATTCATCGCCGTCGGCCGTACATTCTCTCGATTGACCCCGCAATCGAACGCGCCCGAGCCCGCTCCACCTTCCTCCACCCTCGCCTCAGCCCATTCCGTCGAGGTATACCCGAATCGCTCCGTTTTCTCCCCGGCCGCCATTGCCGCACCTCGGCCTCACCGTGGTCCCGCCGCTCTGGCCATCCTTCCTCGCCATTAGGGTGCAAATCAGACGCGTCGTGGTAGGTAGCTGCTAGGACGATGGTCAATGGCCTCGATTAGGGTTTCGTGGGGTCGGATTCCGTCGGGCCGCCGCTCGGAGTGCCGCCGCTCCGCCGCGCTCGAGCTCCGACCACCTCCAGCCGCTCCCTCCCATCTTGAGTACC
>CM041634.1:14698027-14722813 GCA_023333625.1 Bothriochloa decipiens
CTCCCCTCGAGTACGGAACTCTGCCCGACGAACGAGCCTCCCCTCGAAAACAGTGCACCCCTTGTTTCGACCCCTTCGAGAACAGTGCAACCCTCGACTGCCCTCGAGAACAATGTACCCCTCGACTACCCCTCGAGAACAGTGCACCCCTCGACTCGACACCTTCGAGAACAGTGCACCCCTCGATTCAAGCCCTCGACTTGATCCCTCGACTCGATCCCTCGGCTCGATCCCTCGGTTCGAGCCCTCACCTCGACCGTCACCCCCTCGAATTCGTCGGCCGAGCCCTCGAGCAGGACTCTGACGACTTCGAACTGCACTACAACAACTCCCGATGCGAGATGGATGAAATTGATAATACGAATAGACGCAGGAGCTCACCACGGCGCTGATGCGCACGTTAGTAGAGGTCTGGAGTGGCTGGGTTGAACTGCGGTCGATGGCGGTGATGGCGGCGGCGGCGCTTCGATGGCACAACGGCACGGTGACCTCCGGTAACGCGCTCCGGCTACAGCAAACGGCGGAGATGGCGGCGGCGGCGCGACTGACTGGCCGCGGGGAAGAAGATCGAGTGTGGGTGACTCGAGCGATGAGAGTGAGCTTGAACTGGCCCAAAAGAACCGTGATGAAGTGGGAGCGAGGGCAATTAGACAGAGGTTGAGCGTCGACGGCGAATTTTGGCGGCGGAGGGAGATCGTCGGCGACGGTGGTGGGAGGAAGAAAGGAAAAGAACGGCGTCGTCCGATCGGTATTTATAGCTCGGGGCCGATGAAGGAGCAGGTGACACGACGACGGTGAACCTTCGCGCGTCTATGAGCGCGCGGGCGGCCGAGAAGGTGCGGCGGTGGACGGCGGCGCGCGATGAGAAGCCGGCCATGGCGGGCGCCGATAGGGTTGGGTGCTGTTCAGGGTATTTACAGAATTGCCACTCGGTTTAAAATACCAATTACTCCAAAATTTGAATAAAAACTTGAAAATCTCCAAAAACATCATTTGTATAACTTTTCAAGAGCTACACTTTTCCTTTAATGGGCATCTTCAAATTCTGTTTAAATTTTAAAATTTGAATTCAGATTTGAAAAGGGGATTAACCCTAGAAATAAACATTTGAAATTACTTTTGATTTTTAAATAAAACTTGAAAATCTTCAAAACTATGAAATGTTGAGTTTGTCAAACCAAACATTTTTCATGTACAAAGTTTCCTCAAATTATGCATAATTTTTAAATTATGGTTTTAAATTCAAAAGGGGATAAATGCTAGAAACTGTATTTTCAAATTAATTTGAAATTCCTTTTGGAAACTTGAAAAACTTTGTATACCAACTTTGTAGCTCCTGTCAAGATCTACAAACTATCTTTTTAGAGTATCTCTAAATTCCTTATAGAATTTGAATTAGAGAAAAGGGGATAAAACTAGGGTTGGAAATAAAGGGTTTTTAAAATAGAATTTAAACTCAATTTGGTTTCTAATTTAATTGGTTGGTTATTAATGATCACAAACATCATCCAAGGACATTTTTAGGTCATTGACCCAATGACACCCTTGGTTGACTAAATTGACTTGTGAAAAACCTTTTATAGTATTTCCTATTTGAATTTAAACTTGGATAGCCAGGTTTAGAAATAAGTTTGGAAATCCAAATTTAATTTCAAATATGGAAATCATTTTTAGGGTTAGACTTAGACTTATACACTATGCTTGACACTAGTGTAAACACAGTTTACACCTCAAGTACATAGAGTATAAATTAAGCATTTGCAATGACATTCAAAAATAGGGTTTTATTATTTCATGTGACAAACATTACAGAAACTCAATCAACCTATATAATATAA
Organism: Bothriochloa decipiens; assembly: GCA_023333625.1. Taxonomy (NCBI): domain Eukaryota; kingdom Viridiplantae; phylum Streptophyta; class Magnoliopsida; order Poales; family Poaceae; genus Bothriochloa; species Bothriochloa decipiens. The sequence continues at coordinate 14,699,866 of CM041634.1, forward strand.
ACTTGTTTTAGTTAATGCATATTAAGGTTGACTTAAACATGAATGCTTTGCAGTGCATATGATGACATGGCATGTTTTAGTTAATATAACACCAGAGGTGTTACATCACCGTGGCTGGTGAGTGTGGTTTGTGTGAGGAGTACCCGCCAGCTGGTTAGTAATCGATTATAATCGCCATCGTTCCTGGACAGTGAACACTTGACTTGAGCAGCGGCATCGTAGTAAGAACTTGAACAAGAGGTGAGATGGTTGAGCTGTTAAGACTGAAGGATACTCAACCGGAAATGGTTACTTGCTGTTGAATAATTATTACCATGCTTGTTTAGTACAGGTGCGAATGTAGCATGATAAGGATAATCAGATTAAAATACATTGCTAGAAGGTTCTTATTAATTGTTTCTTAATGCAAGCTTTTCCGCAATGTAAATGAGTCAGCTATCCTACTTATACAGCCTTGCATACTCCTTGGAGTCTCTTTATTTCAGTTTATGACGGGTAAGTCTAGCTAAGTACATCCTCGTACTCAGGGTTTTATTTCCCATGTTTTTGCAGATGGTGAGATGCTTTATGATTATTGTCAGAACTGCTTCTATCCCGCTTTGGGAGATGACTAGACCTTGGGCATGGTCACTCTTCTCGACTTGATGCTTTTGCTGGATGTGGACTAAGGACCTGGCACTGTATTTGAACTAAATGCGTGTGTGGCTTTAAACTTAAATCACTTCCGCTTTTATTTGAATTTGAACTTGGTTTTGTAATAATCCTATTCGTACTCCGATGATGTTTTAAACTATGTGCGAACTGTGTACTTGTGAATGGAATCGCTAAACTATTACGATCTTGGTCATGCCGAAAAAGTTTGAAATCCTTCGAGATTTCACGGACTACCGGGTTTATTAGGTCTCAATCATATGATTTGCTGAATTAACGGCGGATTATGTGCTTGTGCTCTAATAAATTGGTCGGTTCTGTTACACAGGAGGTGGCCGTTCACTGTACTCAACTTGCGCAACTTCAAATACTCTGTTCAAACATTTATAACCATCACCAAGTATTTTGTCAATGTTATTTTTCTCACTCAAAACATACTTCTCAAGCAAATCTTCAGCACGGCTCTCCACAGACTTCACAAAGTCTTCATCCGTAGCAAACGTCCTAGGACGATGGAAGTCGTTATCTGGGTACTTGTAATTGATACCTCGAACTTTCTTCAAATGAAACCGCTGGATTGACCACCCCTTCTTCAATGGCCAAATTCTGATAGCAGCATATTCCTCGACAAGATCTCTGGCACATTGAAGCGAAGCAGTAGATTTGTAAACTTTCACCGCAGTCTTTGAGATCATAGAGGAAGAAAAAGATGGAGACAGCTTAAATTTCTCAATTTCTATCTTGGCAGCCAAAGGATATTTTTTAACCATTTTCTTTATAATAGTATCTCTTTCTTCAACCATAGGAACTTTGTGGTAGAACCAATACCTGGACCATTCACCTTTCTCCCACTTCTTTTGCGTTGCTGGAGATATTTGAATAACATTACGAGCTGACTTGAAACTAGAACAAGCGAAGTACTTAGTGACCACTCAACCATCAAGCATGAAATCCTTGAATTGAGTATGCATCTCAAAAAGCTCACAAAAGGCAGCAATATCAGGATTAGCCTCCTGAGATTTTACAGCCCAAACAAACTGCGCTAGCCTAACTATACCATTTGGTGTCAAATGATGTATCTAGATGTTGAAGGCCTTCAACACATCTTCAACAAAATCTTGGCAAGGAAATCGAAGACCAGCAGTAAACAGATCCTTGTAGACAGTGCATTCATCAGGATATGGCTTCGGATTAGTTTCTGATGGATCAGGCACTCTTGCTTGATCATGTTCCACAATTTTCAAACGGACCAGTTCATCAAGGTGACTCTTCTCAAACAAAGTCTTACCAAAAGTCAAGGTAAAACCCTCTTCGTCCAAAACCAAGTCTTCTACAGACGCGTCAACATCTTCGAGATTGTCTTCTTCAGAATCCACAATATCATCAACCTTCGAGCTTTCTTGAGATTGAACTTGATATTGCAAGTCCCGCGAAGACATCTGTGAAAATCAAAATCAGAAACACTATTCCACAAAATCACAAAAATATAAAAGTTAAAGGAACAAACCTTGATGAAGGTGTCCCGCAAACCTCGATCAAAGATCCAAGACCAGTGAACACAACGACAAAACGTCAAGAAAAGCTATCTCAAACTTTAGGGATCAAGAAAAATTTCGGCAGAGTTTTCCTTCTTCTGAAAACGACAACCTCAGGGGGGCTCGCTATTTATAGGCAAAGATCAGCCAACCGGTCAAAACTAGCCGTAGGGTTCAAAATTCAAACAGGCCAACTCCAAAGTTTGGACGACGTTTGTTAGGCAAAGTTTCATATAAACTTCGCGGGATTCAGACCTTTGGAGTAGGCCTTCGCCCGCGAGGGCCTGCTGTTGGGGAACAACTTTGACATATAAACTTCCATCACAAACTTTGGAGTCAAGAACAAACTCTCGTTATAAATATTTGAAACAACTCAATATTCGGCGAAGATGACGTGGACACTTCGCTGCAAATATTTCAAACTTCGCATATATGCTTTCACATGTTTCAGGTTATCCGACGAAGATGACTTCGCCAAACTCTTGATGACCAGCGAAGCTGACGTAGCGGCTTCGCACGAAGAGTCAATGAGGTTGTCAGCTAAGTCAAGAAATCATGATCAAGTCCAAAGTTGCTTAAGAAGACAAAAGAAAAGGGGCGAAGTGTGTTTCACCACTTCGTCGATGTGCTTTCTAGCTAAATGTATAGGAGGTGCCATAACTAATTTTGTAAGATCCTTTGAATGGCGAAGCCAGGGGGTCTATAAATATCCCCTGGGGTGTAAGTTTTCAGACAGAATAAAATACAATTGCAATCTGCATATTGTTTTCACCTTACTTATGTGTGTATGATTTTATCATCCAACACCCCCTCTCATGAAAAGGGAAATAGAATGTCTCAAAAAACAGAGTACAATCTAAAGTAAAAAGAATAGGAAAATGTAAAGGAAATAGAGTACAAGCTAAGGTAAAAATAATAGGAACATGTAAAGCCTACTTTCTTGTGTGAGGACCTGGAGGATAGACAAGATTTCCATGCCGCTGATGCAAATAGTACTTCCACAAGACAACCATCAATCAATCTCCTTTAAAATCATGCATGTGGACAGGGCTTTGACCATGTGGGCAGGGAAAATGATGGTCATCACTCATCAGAAAACCAAAAGGAAAACGTAATCCATTTTCAAGTACATTTGCATGCGAAGAAAATCGATGTGGTGGGGGTGAGTGCCAAACCATAAAGGGCTGGAATGAGTCATATGGTCCACTCGCCACTACCAATAGTTATTGGTCCAACATGCCATGACCTAGAACCTGACGAAGCACCCAACTACAAACTGGACATTAATTTGAGCTTTCCCGTTTTGGGAGCCTAATACGTGCAGCATATGCTTCCTTTGATGTCTTTAATGGTGGCATGGAATGGCATGACAAAACCATGTTAGGGTAAATTTGCATGTAACATACATATGTATCCTCCATGCATGGCTACATGTTCTAGTAGAGCAAGGAAGCAAATGTTTCTCTGAGGAGTTTAGGATTTCTCATTACCCAATCATTTATAAAACTTTCACTTCTCTTAAAGAAAAACGTTCTAAGGCATGGTTTTGAAAAAAAATATGTTGTGCTATTCACTTTTAAGTTAATGTGTGTTTGGCATGGCTTGGATACGAGATAGGATGTGATGGCTCCATCTATGCTTTTGGACTGGGGTACGTGACCGGCGCGATTGACGATGAGGTGTGCTCGTGGGCGGATGCGTGCACACGGAGGTGTGGCCAGTGGCGAGGTGACGTGAGCTTGAGTGCTGAGTGCGGATGGGCGAGGAAACGAGCGGTGGTCTCCAACGCGCGCGGCATCATTTCTTTGGTCGTCGAAGAACCAGCGAAATCGTTTCCGGCCTAAGAAAAAATATATTGCAATTTGCTTCTCTGTGACAGGTTCATTTAACTCTACGAAAACTACCGTGGTGCTGGGTTGGGACCGCCCTAAGTAAAAAAGATAACAAGAGATGGACCTTGAGACGAGAGACACTAGGATAAAAATTAATTAAAGTCTTATTGTTGGTGAGCCAAACACGATGTCAGAATCCGCAAACCGAATTCTGTGGCGTACGAGTAGATTTTATGGCCGGCGCGCCAATCATTGGGCTAGCTGCACGGGAGGATTTGGATTTAAATTGGAGGGCGAGGTGGTGAAATGAACGAGAGCATTATGTCAGCAGCAGACCGGCAGTCAGCCACACAGCTAGCCGTGCACAGCAGGAGTAGGGCCCGGATCGCAGCGGGCTCACCCCTGTGTACTGTACTTGTACGCGCCTCTCCGACAATACGCTGCTGCCACCTTATTGTTGGCCGGGCATCACCGATTCACCATCACCGGTGAGACAAATTTTAAGTTAAAAAGTTGTCTTGTTAGAAATTTATTATTTTTATATTTTATAAATGAAGTCGAGTTTATATAAAATATTTTATAAAATTATTTTTCATCATATCACCTATACGTATGATTTTTTTTATAAATTTAGATGATTTTTTATCATGATTTGCACATATTTTTATGAAGGTTGTCGTTTGTATTTGATATGTTGCCTACTAAATAAGACAAAAATATTTTTATCTGTTTTCCAAAATGTATAGACAATATGTATTGTGGGATTTATCATTTCTAGTTACTACCTTAGGTCGTTTCAGGTAGGAGCAATACGCGTGTCTAGTCTAGTAGTAGAGCTCGCGCCAAACAAAAGCTAATTGTGGCGTACGAGTTGTAACGTCCAACCTAGAGACCGACAATTAGCACGTACTTCTCCGTTTTAAATTAACTGTCGTTGTTGGTATGGTACCATAAATTTAACTTAATTTTTAAGAAATACAGATAATATTTATATTTTCAAATAAATTTATTAAAAAACTATATTCAAATATTTTTCTAATCGTACTACTTATGTATTATAAATATTAATATTTTTTAATATAAAATTATCTGTAGTTTTTTAGAAAACACAAGCGATAGATATTTTAGAACGGAGGGAGCAGTGTACCATTCTACTAGTCTGAACTCTAAAACCCTCACAGCAAAAGAAAATTTACAGACTAGTCAAAAAAGGGTCCTGAAACGTACTGTACGTTAAAGGGATTTCAGTGTCCTGACCTCTTTCTCTGGCGCTTCGTCAAACAGGACTAGTCAAACAACAAAGGGAAAATACCGTACAGGGTGCAGGTGAGGTGTCCGGCGGATGGGACTAATCTTACAATGTTGTTTCAGATTATCGTCCGGAATGCCTAGAAAACTCAAAATAGGATACACTGTGACGTCGTCGGTACCCTAAACCAAGTTTTTAAATTTTGGCTAATTAAGACATTTAGCGGTAGCCTCTTTGAAGATAGATATATTTATATATATATATATATATATAAAACAAAAGCTGTAGTTACAACGAAGCTATTTCATTTACGATCTATTGGTTGTATGGAATTGTATCAAGACGATTGGCAACAACTAAGGGTCCTCTACAAAGGAGCTTTTCATGTCGGACTCGTGAGAGACGAGTGAAGGAGTCATGCCACGTGCAGGGGGCGAAGAGTCTCAATTTTAATTCATATTGTCTCTCTTTCAAATTCTTACCCTAGCTTTGAAATTGACATAGCAGGTTGGAATATCAAATTCTAAACAAAATAGATTAGTCCATGAAGTAGATTTCAATCCAGCTTAAGTGAAGTGATGTAAATGGACCATTAATGGTTTTATAGAGAACATAATTTTTGTTATTAGTTGTTTCTGGATGTTGATAACACCGTACAAAAAGTCAAAGGAGTGGCATTCTTACAATAAAATACTATGTATCGAGTGATCATGAGAATAATTTCTTATCAAAAGAAATGTAATTGCATGAAGAAAATAGAGCCAGAGTGCCCTTGGTCCAAAATAAATAACATATCACCCACTTGAAGGAACCAACCAATCTTAACTTTGACCAATGTATCGTACCAAATAGACATCATTGGGCTAATTATGTTATATATTTTCATAGTCAAAATATTTAGAGATATAAATGTTAATGTTATATTTTCTATAAATCCAATCAAACTTTAGATTAAAGTGCAAGATCTACATTTGTCTTAGAATGGAGGGAGCACGCTTCCACTTTCAAACCTAAAGATATAATAATCTAAACAACAGTGAGCAATGTGGATACATAAATCTGAGTTAAAACTTAAAAGTGGTGTTGAAGAACAACGGTCCCTTTTTCAAAAGTTTGAGCACAAGGTGACAATGCTCACTCAATCAGGTCCATCTATAGGGCTGAGGACCCCAGGAAGCAGACCCATGCTCAGATGCCAGCAAAAAAAGGTCCAAAATAAACAGGAAACATCAATGTGTATTATACTTTTTGTTTATTTGTATCGGAGAAAATATTGCTTTGCGGTAAATTGAGTCGGTCCATGAATTGAGCATTCAAGCAAAGAGGCGACGAAGAAACTGAGAGCATTTCTTTTTGAAGCTCCGAATATATGTTGTACAATAATGACAAGAGCATTTCCTTATACAGAACCTCAAATAGGGCCGAGCTTATTCCTTTACTTCTGCTCTCTTCATTTGTTTTATCACATTGATCCAGCTGGACAAAATCACAGCAGAGTGCGGCTAGCATCCTGGAGTAGCGTCGAATTATGTCGGTAATTAGCACCAAGTAAATACTCCTTTTGTTTCAAACAAAAACTCCCGGTGCTAGATGTTTATGTAGTGTCAAGAACTCAAATTTTTTCCTTGAAAAGACCCCTAATTTTTTACTAATATATGACTCTCAGTTTTCATGATACCAAAAAGATTCACAACCCTTATTATTACAAATTAGAGGCGCTAAAAAGACTACATTAATGTTCACGAGCGTTATAGAAAAAAAAAGAGTTTTAGTAGTTTTGACAATAATCAGAAACACCACCTTTAATTTGGTAAATTCTAATCATCATCATCAAAGATTTTCTTAACGAAGAAGTAAGCAATAATCATCATGATATATGAATTGGACAGTGGTGTCTGCTTCATAAATTATGTCCAGGGCAGCAGTACATTTAACTCGCACTGCTACATATGTGAAGCTTCTGACCAAAGGCTTGCACGGCAACTCGAGTCCAAACGGCAAGGCAACAAAACCCATGTAAGGCCGTTCAGAGCATCATGCAGCAGCAGGGCGTCACTCTGAGTCTCAGTTACTCGTGCTGCAGTGGTACGATAAAGAATGTCCCAGTAACTATCTCCAACAATCCGATCCCCACCGGACCCTCTGATGATGCATATGCAGTGCTTCCCTTCATTCTTGTGTACAACCTTCTCACGGCTATTGTACATCTTAGCTCCGGGATATTAATCATGCATTATATTCTAAAAATTTTATTACTCTCATGGCTGGGTAGTAGTGCTGCTATATATTTTGTTCCTTTTGATTATTTGATTTAGTAAAAATTGATTATTTTTGTGATAAGAGTGACGGGAGAGATCTGGATTATTATGGCACCGCATCTCATCTCATGGAATTAAATATTATCCCTTGTTCTTGATTGGGCAAGATGAGATCTCGAGAAACAACCATGCATGGAACACTGAGATCAGTTCCAGCTCAAAAACAAGGTCCTCTCCTCTACATGTTCTAAAAGGAGATGATCACATCAATCAATCAAATCCTCCTCTCTGTGCCACGCAACTTGCCATGCTTTGGTGTTCGAGGTATTCCCTTTGTTTTTCTCCAGGAGTCGTCTATCTTGGATGGCTCATCGATCTACATATATAAACTAAACTAGTGCTGCATTAGATCAAGTGGCCATATACATGCTGCTGGCATTGGAAGGAGGGAAGTTTCTATGGAGGAGCAGAAGATGCCCTCGATGCAAGAAGATAGATACTGTAAAGTACATGCATCAACATAATGCCGTGTTTGTGCTATGTACGTTAACACTCCATTTGATTCTGTCTCCTTCTACTTTAAGTAACACAAAAGTACATATCTGGCCGACGTGCATCAGAAACTAATGGAATGTAAACAAAATCTAGACGGCTTCCAATGCATTTTTAAACTTCAGCATTGTCTCTCTCTCTCTCTCGATCTTTCTCCCCTCAAAATTACAAAATTACTTGTTTCGAGGCTGTCGTAATTTGCAATAATCATGATTGTGTCATGGCCCACAGTTAAATGCAAGTACACAAAAGAAAGGAGAAACTGGTTTCTTATCCTAGGAGGTCATGGGAAACATTTGCTGGAGAAAGGTAAAGATTTTTCACTTTCATCTTCACTGTTAGTCCTCTTATTATCAGGGATGGCATCACCGACGTTGCCTGTCATCTCTAGTCAGTGTGCGGTCAACAGCACCCTAGTGTACCCTAGGACGGCAAAAATGTCTGGAAAGTGATGAAGTAGTAGAACAGAAGGAAAATTCCATGTTGTAACTTGAACCGGTAGTCTCTGTTCAGATGCATGAAAGGTTACAGGGAAAAAAAGTAAGTCTTGTGTGAAATGTAAAAGATGCTACATGTGTTAGCCATATTCAGAATAACTATACAGAATGCATTATGTCAGATGTGCTATCGACGCATGCACTGAATTCTGTAGTGCCATTGTTGATCATCAGAGTTCAGTGCAGACATAGAGGCAGTTTGAGGTCACAGACGCAGCCGAATGCGTCTCTACGCCAAGTGCCATAGGCCCATAGCCATGGGACTCTCTCCACACCTCAAAGATCATATTCTTATGGATACTTGAGAATAGCCAAAAGGCGTTTCCGAGCAATATAATGCAAAGACAAGCCGTCGGGGGCTCGGGGCACCAAAAAGGTTAATTACCTCCCCACTGCATCCATCTGTGTACGTACATACCAATTCTATTCTATGATATACAATTTCAAATGCCTTTCTAAAAAAATATACAATTTCAAACATTTACTAGATGGTTAACTGATAAATCCGTACGTGCCTCTGTTGCAAATTCAGTCCATGAGCTGCTTTCTGAATCAGGCACTGTTGTACTACAGCTACAGCGTTGTATATGCGGCTGCATATTTAGGTGGTTTCCGGACTTATTCCTGGTGATAACCAGTGGTCTTGGTTACTGTCAGGGGTTACTATTGTTCGTGTGATCCTATTGCCTGCAGGCAGCTTGCAATAATGAATGAACACATAGTCGCTAGGCCAATGTTCATCAACCTACCTTTGCAATAACCTCGTAGTAATAATTAGGGAGGAAAGGAACTTCTCACTGCTGGTAGAATTCAACTGTCTGAATCCTTTGTAGTAAAACAGGAGCACAGCAGCTATATATCTACTTCATTCTCTGCAGAGAAGTGAAGACATGTCCTATCCTAGACATTCCTGTTGGAAACAGTACAAGACGTTGTTTTGTTCTTCAAAGAAAAAACCACCAGTGGAGATCATAGATATATGTAGATTTAATAACAAAGAGAGAAAAGATTTAGTACTACATACGGAGGCCTTGTTTAGATTCTAGATTTCACTTAAATTTCACTATGCAAAAAGAAGATTCCTCGTCACATCAAAATACCGGCACATGTATGAAATACTAAATATAGATGAAATAAAAAACTAATTATACAGTTTTATTGTAATTTACGAGACGAATATTTTAAACCTAATTAATCAATGTTTGGATAACTATTACCAAATAAAAATAAAATTGCTACCGTGTTTAATAGAATTTACTATTTAAAATTGGTGTACCAACTTTGATATCTAAATAAGGCCTGAGCTTATGCGTATGCCTTTGTCCAATGCAGGCTTAATACATATATATTTGTGGCTATCAAACCCTCTTTATCTCCTACTGGTCAGTGGTCAGGTCAGTCAGAGGTAGGTAGTAGCAGCAAGTGGGATACAGCATATATACATGTGATGCAGAGATTGTTTGAGTAAGGATCAGATCCAAGGTTGTCTTGTCTATGATAGTTGGAACTAATCAGAAGACGGGCTTAATTGGCCCGGACGCTGCAACCACCAGCAGGCAGGCTAGCTTGGAAGTCGCTGGCCGGCCAGGGAACATTTAGACTAGTATCGAATTGTATGTAGGCATGCATGGAGATGCGTCACGGACCGATACTACTATTGTATTATACAGTCCGTTGAGGACAGACGGATCACGGATGGATTGGATGAGCAGGTAGGTAGCTAGCTCGCTTGCTCGATCGCAGCTGGGAGCCTGGAGTTGATCGAAGCGGAATCGGCGGCAGTGCAGCTGCAGGCAGCCACGGAGGAAGGAAGAGGAAGCAGTGGTGTGGTGGTCGGTCAGTCGACAGGCACAGCCTGGACGGAGCACAAACCTGCCGCTCGCCCGCGCTACACAGCACCACATCCATTCAGGACAACTGCTGCTTGCCTTTATTCTCTTCTGTGTACGTATATATACAACAATTTCAGCGTTTTTGTTGTCGAGGTAGTTGTATGTTCACACGTAGTGCAGGCACCGTCGACAGTGACCACTAGCTGTTTACCGCTCCTGTTGCCCTGCCCGTCATGCATTCTGATCTGAAACTGTGGTTGCAGCTTGCAGGTTTCAGCGCGCGCGTCATGCAAAGCTAGTCTGTCAATTGTCTTATATATATTTTCTGCTGTCTGGAACTCTGAATCTGAATGAAGAAACTCTGAAACGCCAGCGATAGATTTGCTGAACAAGCTACTCCGATCAAGATGGATCGGAGTCAGAGGTGGACTTGCTAGTGCTTTATATCTATCGAGTTATCGACGGATCAGTTAAACTAGTATTATGCTCCTCCTTATTTTACTTTTGGTCGTGTGATGCGATGCATGAATGAACAAAGTCAGTCGCCCCCGGAACGGACGACGACCAGGGGCCGGCACGCATGTGATCGATGTGTGAAGATGCACGCAAAATGCATACGTGTTTGACAACCAGCTCTCCGCGTGGATGCGCATCTTAATTGCCTAGTTTTACCTCCGCTCAACCATATCCTACTGTACTACTAATATTCTGTCATAGCCGGCTAGCTCGACGTGCTGCTGGCCTGGCAGTAATTAAGACCAGTACTTAACAATCTCCTGAGGATGAAGGATGAATAGAGTAATTAACGTGACAGAAGAGAGCATGCACGGTGGTCCTAACACGCACGACGACGACCTCATCAGTATAAAACACGATCGAGTTGGGTCGGTCGGTCTGCGATCCGTGAGTGAGTCGGCAAATGAAAGCTGGCCGGTCTCATTTGTCATTTGCTAGCGGCCGGCCCAACCAATGGCTAGCCCGTGCAGTGCTGCTCGCAGTTTACAGTACTGTACGTTGCAGAGCTAGTATTTGTTAGGGGACCGCTGGCGACGACGCAGGAGCAGGATCGGAGCAGTCCCAGATCGGAGCAGCACGCGCGCGTATCCACGTATGTACGTACGTACTGCGTACACAAACCAACATGGTGCCTGCAGTGCAGGCTGCCAATTGCCAAAGCAGGTGGAGACACGAGGCGCAATCAAGCCCGTCTGCCGCGGTCCAGCGTCATACGTACTATATGAAAAAAAACCCACTAAACTAATCCAACGTCCGATCTTCTCACGCGCTCTACTGATTCTGGTCGACGGGGTTGTACCTGGAGCAGCCGACTATGATTATTGATAATTAGGCCTCGTTTAGATGTTAGATTTTTTTTAACTTTATTATTATAGCACTTTCGTTTGTATTTAATAATTATTGTCTTATTTAAACAAGGCCTCATTGATAATATACGATGGATGGATGATATGGGGCTGGCAGCTTCTACGGAGAATTCCCAACCAGTACGCTTCCCCTTTTGGCTACTGCTAGTATATATACTCTTACGTCATCCCTCGTCACTGCCAAGGTGCGGCTGGCTTGGCCTGGCCTTCTGCGTGCGACTGCGAGGCCTTTCGCTCACGACCACCTGCGACTGCGACTGCGTGCGACACGATACATGTTCCTGGGCCAGCCCACGACCACCTGTTTCGCCTTTCGCTCCCAAGCCCACACTACATTACACTCCCTCGTTTCGTGTTCTTAGCTTTCAAACACCACAGAGCCCAATGCCTCTTTAAGTGCTGCACCCAGTCATGACCCATTTCAAAAACCAAAAAAAAAAAAGCCATGAAACGGCCTACTGATGAGAAGCCTTATTTTTTCCATTCAAATTGGGGGGAATGCAGCACAACTAACTCATGGCAATGCAAACCAAGAGTTTGTTAGCTGATATTTTACGCAACTCCACACCCTATCCTATTGAAGCCACCGAAGATAATTATCACGTCTTCTTTCAACAGTCCATCGAGCGCTGTTCGACATAACAACGGTGTGTAGCCAGAAAATGAATAACTCACCGAGCCAATCAGATTATATTGCAGTGACCGATGGAAATTGACTACTCCTCTGTACTGGAAAGGTTGACGTCGGAGCATTTGAAATCTGAGTCAGCATTCAATGAGCCTTGCATGCATCTGGACCTTGTCCCTGTCCACGTTCACTCAGTCTCCAATGTATCTAAACAGCGGCTTCGACGTCAAGCTTTGAGGGACAGAAGGAGTAGGACACAGGAGTAGCATGTATGCAGTGTGAATATGATATAGCTACCTAGCTAGCAAGATGGCCAGGATAATGAAAATGATGAAACAAATTTTACTTTGTAAATACAGTTTTGACTTTCGTAGAACCGATGGGGCTGAGTTATTTATGATGGTCTATATATCTACAATTTAGCTTAAAAATGTTCAAATAAAAGAATTATAATGCAACAAATACATGGAAGAAATAAGGGTCTTTATTAGGGGTTGAGTGGTAGACAGATATTTAACCTCAAAGAGTGCTATCACCCCCACATAATATACATATTTCATGAATCAAGATGTGCTACACTACCGGATCCACCAGCTTTGCCGAGTGCCCGGTCGGAAAGCAGTCGGCAGCTTTCCACGTGGCAGTCGGCAAAGGTGGGTCGGCAAACCCTGCCTTGGCAAAGAAATCTTTGCCGACTGCCAAACCAGCACTTGGCAAAGGAAGCGGCCCCCCGTAGTCTGGTGGCTTCTTTGCCGACTGCTGACATGGTAGTCGGTAAAATTTTTTTATTTTTTTAAAAATTCTTTGCCGAGTCCTAGTCACGGCACTCGGCAAAGAGGTTTTTTTTTTAAAAACAGTCTTTGCCGAGTGCCAAGGCCGACACTCGGCAAAGCTGGTGCTGAATGCAGTCGATGCCCAGCTTTGCCGAGTGCCGTGGCACTCGGCAAAGCTGGGAATTTTTTTCTTTTTTTGTTTTTCGATATATATCACAGGAGGAAAATCACACACACACATATATAAAACACAAATCCACATATAAACCACAAATCCACATATATATCACATGCCATAACAAATCCGAGAGCCTGCATAACAAATCCATCCACATCCAAGTCCAACATACATAACAAGTTTATCATGTCCAACATCCATCACAAAGTCCATCACAAGCTAAACGAGAGGTACCTATGATGACCCAGCTTCCCAATGGCCACGAGAGTGTGAAGAGCCCCCTACCGTGCCACCCCGGCCACCCCTCCAGCGCCGAGGCATATGGCGGCACCGAGGAGTACGTCCAGGCCCCGAGCTGCTGAGGTTGAGGAATTGAGCCACCTGAACACGAAGACCACCCGTGCTGCGGAGGCGGAGGAGGAGCGCCACCTGGCCACTCATGGCCTGAAGAAGGGCTAGCTGGAGAAGTCGGGTTCGAACCTGCCGACTGTGCCTGCACAAAGGAGAAGCGATCTCATTAGTTCCCGCAGGATGGTCGCACAAGCCAAAATAATAGACAAACATATATATACTCACTGGAGTCCTATAGGGCCAAGAGGAGGGGGTGGAGCGAACATCGAGACAGGCAACGGAGGCAAGACAACACCAGGGATGTGAATTCTCTAAAAGAAGCCGGCAATGTCCTGCATCTGACGCTATGAGTGCTGCTAGATAGCCTCCATCTGGCGCGTCATCTCCTGTCGATGGGCCTCCTGTTGGGCCGCCAGCTCCTGCCGATGCGCCTCCTGCGCGGCCCACAACTCGGCCAGCTCGGACTGCAATATTACACTCGCGATGTTTAAACAATGCAAAAGAAAAGGTACTGTAAAGCCAATGAACGACGAATGAAACTATAGTTACCTAAGCCACCGCCAACATCTGCGTGGAGCTTGGCTGCCGAGGTCGTTTGGGGATGTCGGAGGAGGTCGTGCTGTCTGATCGACGAACCTGACGAAGAGTGGGAACGGTGGCCGGTCAATTGTGCTGTGGGCAATAAAATACCGGCCGTGCTGCTTTCCTCCTACCGTCCTCATCAGGATGTTTGTATCCAAGGGCTGGGTGGCGAGATCGTAGGTCTCACCATGGCGCATGCGAGCCACCTCGGTGTACTGGACCATCTCCTCATAGGCGTTCGGGTTGGTGTACGCATCGGCCCCATTCGCCGGGTTGTAGACGTTGTCCGGATCTGAGTAGGGTTCACTCCCCTACTCAGATTCGCCGCATACCCATCAGGGAACATTAACATCTTGATCCACTGCAGCACTTCCTTCCTATCGCCCCTTTTTAGGATATAATCGGTCGGGCCCCTTTCTAACTCTTGCCTTGCGCAGGGGTCTTCATCACTAGCTTTGGTCTATCACAGATCTTCTCCACGTCCAGTCTAGCCTTAACGTTGTCCTTTGACTTCTCCTTTATATCCATGAGTGTACCCATAGTGCCTCGGCTACATTCTTTTCTGTGTGCATTACATCGATGTTATGTGGAAGAAGAAGGTCCTTGAAGTAGGGGAGCCTAGTCAAGCCCGATATATGGGTCCACATGTGTTCCACACCATACTTCTTAAAACCACCATTGTCTTCATATATTTTGAGAGCCTCTAACTAGGCACGGACATGGGCACTGCTCATAATCTGAGGAATGGGGTCGGTGACTTGAACACCTTTTGTGAAGTGCTTGATGTCTCGTCTGAACTCATGGTCGTCATCTAGGAATTGACGATGTTTGTTAAACAAAGAGAACTTGCCACCCTTCTTCAGCCATGTGAACATCACAGATGCCTTGCATACTGGGCAAGGAAACTTCCCGTGAATACACCACCCACTGAATATGCCATACGCCAGGAAGTTATGCATTGAATACTGATACCACACATGTATTGTGAAGTTCTTCTTTGTAGCTCGGCCGTACGTCAGTACCCCCTTTTTTCGAGCATGTTATAATTCATCCCACAGTGTCTGCATGAACACACCCATATTGTTGCCCAGGTGTTCAGGTATTATCAGCGATAAGAACACATTCTTGGGTTCAAACATGATGCCGAGGGTAAGATTGAGGGGGATCACGAACACGGGCCAACAAGTGTATGGGGCCGCCATCATTCCATACGGGTTGAACCCATCTGTTGCTATTGCTACATGTACATTCTGAGCATCCATAGCTTTGTCAGGATGCTAGTTATATAAGTACTTCCATGCCTCACCATCCGATGGGTGTACCATCTTGTCACTGTATCTTTTGCCATCCTTGTGCCATGTCATCTGTTTCGTAGAATCCTCTATCATGTACATCCGTTGGAGCCTCGGTATGACAGGAAGGTACCGTAGGACCTTCTGGGGATCTTAGACTATTTCTTCTTGCCATCACTACCGTCTATCTCCACATACCTAGAGGCTTTACACTTTGGACAGCGCGTTGCTTCCTCAAGGTCGCCCCTAAATAGGACGCACCCGTTAGGACAAGCATGGATCGACTCATACGACATCTTAAGTGCACGAAGGAGCTTCTGTGACTCATATGTGTTCTTCGGTAGCATGTGACCCTTCGGAAGCATTGTGCCAAAAACTGCCAACATGTGATCGAAGCCGTCTCGATTCAGGCTCAACTACGACTTCAACGCTATTAGGCGTCCAATGGCATCCAGTTGCGACATTGTTGTCTTCTCGTGAAGGGCCTTCTGTGCCAAAGACATCATTTCGTAGAACGCCTTTGCGGTTTCCTCTAGATCCTCCTCCACCAATCCTTCATTGCCACGTGCCTCGTTATAGTCTACCACCATGTCGGCCATCCCAGAATCTCCATCATACTCCTCGAGGCGTTCTCTCACCTTCTTCTCTCTAATATGGTTGCCTTCACCATGGATGATCCACCTCTTATAGTTTGCCACAGATCCATGTTTGAAAAGATCTTTGTATACTTCTTTCTTTATTTTTCTTTTTGAGTTCTTACACTAGCTGCAGGGACACAACATCTGAATTGGCCCTTTAGCAGTCGGGCCAAATGCTTACTCCAGAAAATCATTGGTCCCCCTAATGTTGGGAATATGCCCTAGAGGTAATCATAGAGATGATGATATTCCAGTTGTATCTATGACATGCATTAAGTGTTCATTGAATATCCATTATAGACAACTTGTGTTGATTGACAATTATGTGAATTATTTGTGGAACTCAATTACTTGAATGGTTATTCTAAAGTTGTCCTTGGTTGGCGTTCTTGTGAGAACACACTTGAATATTAGACCAGCATATGTATTAGTTGATGGCTATGTTTCATAAGGCATTGACATGGAGATGTCAAACTAATAATGTGGGCACATGTGAGACATATAGGCTAGACTGACCCGACATGAGAAAGTCTCTATTCATGTCATATAAGTTATGTCCTTAGACCTGAGATTATGGTATGTACTCGAGATGTGAAATGACCTACTTAGGGACTATCAAACGCTGCTCCGTAACTGGGTAGTTATAAATGTGGTCTTCGGGTGGTCGGGAAGCATGCTATGAGACATAGACAATCAAGATGGAATTTGCCCCTCTCTACACGAGGGAGATATCACTGGATCACTCAAGTGATTGGATCAATAAATGCATGGCCGTGCTTGGGTTAAGTGTTAACCCACGAGTTGAACCATATATCGAGTGGCAAAGGGAATAACTTGTATGTGGTCGTAGTGGTTCATCTGATATGATCTTTGCATGCACATAGGAGTTGTCACACCTTGCTAGAGGCCGCTGTCAACTATTGGGCGAGTAGGAGTACTCGGCCCATGTCAATGTGTGCGTGAACCCATAGGGTCGTACGCTTAAGGGGCTGGAAGTTTAATTCGGGTTGGACCCGAATTAGACAAGGCTTAGGGTTACTAATGGGCCTCCAACTCATGAGCTCATTGGGGACACCTATATAAGAAAGGGAAAGGGGCACGGCCAGGAGGTTACATGCCTTGAACAGCCACCGTCGCCCTCCCCATGCTTGCGCCTTCTGCTCCTCGTGGACCTAGCAGTCCGGAGACGCATCGCTTCTTCCCTGCACGTGTGGGATTTCTCTGAGGTGCTGCATCTGGAGCACTGGGATGAACCGTGCGAGGGGATTGACGTGATGGACGACCACGCAACTGCACTACCTGCTGCGATGCGTACGACTACATTGAGTCGTCTTCTGTTGCACCTGCGTGTCTAGTGGTAATCCCATAACCTGTAACTAGCAGTAGATCTTGGTTTATGTGGTAGAAAAGTTTTGTTTTCTGGCTAGTGTAGCACCCTCATAACCCATCACCTAATCCATTCAATGCTTTTCATCTTAGCTGTGAAGCCCATGTACATCCACTCATGGTTATCCATCCTCTGTCATACACATGTGTAAGCGAGTAATAAACTAGCAATTGCATATACACAGCGTTCCTACCATCTAATAGGTGAAGGATAGGTCTTAATCCCACCCGTGGATGCGTAGATGGGTTAGCTTCCATGTTCTGCCCCCGTCTGAGTCGGAATTTCGGCAGCACCTCCCCGTTGTTCTCTCGATACACGTCCCCGTAGGGAGAGTGTGTATCCGAAGAACAACGAGGAGGTCCTGCTAAAACTCCGACTCAGACGGGAGTAGAACATGGAAGCTAACTCATCTACGTATCTGCGGGCTGTCCAAAAAATGTGGACAATTCGAAATAGATACGATCACAGATATACAAAGACCTGCATACCTCTGACCATATCTCTTTCGGACGGGAGATGCCTAACTAGGTCAAGTGACTTAAATACAACAACGGTAAGGAAGGGAGGTGATTTATACCTAGGGTGGCGGTGGAGACAGGCTAGCGGGGTAGTGATGAGTTGGGTCAAACGATCAGGGTCCTCCGAGGTCCCCTATGACACGCTTTACGCTGCAAAAGAAGAAACACAATACTGTAAAAATTAAAAATTTTGGCACAACCTCCCCTGTACAGGGAGGTTTTCAGAACCTGCAAGAAAAAAGCCAGCTCGATGGCTGACGAACACATATACGGCATGATGGCACGCACATCCACAATTCCGGCATGAAGGCCATTCTTGACAACCCTAGGGCTTTATCTTCTTCTCCGACGAGGGGCGGCGATGACGGCATGGACGAACGGCGATGGGCGGAGACAACGACGTGGACGAACGACGTCGACGAACGGCTTCGACGATGTAGAATGTCACCGGGCCAAGGTCCTTCTCCTCCTCCCTTCTCCTTCCTCTCCTCCTCCTCCTCCCTTCTTCTCCCCCTTCTCCTTCTTCTTCCTCCTTTCTCTCTCCTCTTCCTCCTTCTTCCTCTCTCCTCTTCCTCCTTATGGCCACACGGTGGCTCCTCGGGCAGTGAGCTGTCTGGGTTTTAGAGATCTGACGTCGCAACTTACTCCAAACATTCCCAAATTTTTATCATAGCCTCTACATGCGATAACATGATACCTCGACAAGTTTTGTGATTTTCGGACTTCGTTTGGATGTTATATAATTAAAAAACACTTCTACCGCACCTAGATGGTCATATTTATTGGACAAGGCGTTCAAACTTTTGGGTGAGTTTATGGACACGGCCTCAAAATACACTCTCCAACATAAATATTATTTTTTAAATGGATATGTTTCATTATTTCATGTACCTACAGTTCAAATGTGGATTATGCGGAAAAATTCAAGTGAATGAAATAACTGAACAAAATATAGCAAAATATTATAAAAAGGTCCCAAATTCGAACATGTGCTTGTAAACAATATGTTTGGTCCCAGTCCCCGAACGTGCCAATGTTTGTTCGAACATTCGCTGGCCCGGGTTAGGAGAAAGATCACCAGTCCCAGTCCCCATAACATTGGCACGGCAGTCGGCGAAGATATATTGTTTGTTCGAACAATGAGCAGTCGGCGAACATTCTCCTAACCATCATAACATGGTGATCTTTCTCGACGTGACGATGACCATATATCATGAGTAGTACCCAGGCCCGCCACGTACATCAAGGGGGAACTGACCAAGTTCTAGATGGACCCATCGTCAGTGGTGGACGCGAACGAGCTGTACGTACCCGGACGTTAAGTATGCCACCGTCGACGACTACCTCAACAAGTTGCTCTAAATGCATGATGTGGTGAGCGTGATTTTGAAAATATAAAAAAAAATGTACCATGCATGATGTTTGAATTGCTTGAAGAAACTCTTGCTCAATGAAACAAATGACACAATCATTCATAAATCCATCGCCTAATTGGTTTTGCATGTTCGTCTTCACTATTTTCACTTCTGAGAAAAACCTTTCCACCGACGCACTGTCGCAATTGGAAGAACTCGCACAAGTTTGAGGAGCCGATATATACCGAAGGAAAATAAAGATGTGTGTTTGTATCCACCATCATTTTACCAAGCTCAGAAACAGTGGCCACTTAGGCAAATCTAGCATCAGCTCGCACATTGTCAATGTAAAGATTAAGTTCAATAATAAGATCATCTAGGGTGCTCGGATCAAAATCATCAGGATATGCCTTAGCCAATTCCATCAAACTCTCAATATTGAATGCATCAAAAGAATTCTTTGGACTAAAAGAAGCAATGTTGGTAAGCAGTTGAGAATTTATCCTATTGAAATGGTCATTAAATTGGAGCACTTCAATAACATCTATGAATAAACTGCTTAACCTTTTCAGAGTTTTATAATGAGATGACCAACGAGTATCACCGGCTCTAGCAAGTCATTGTTCTTGATTTAATCATGGTCCACTGCCTATTTCTTTTTGCGACTCTCTCTTGTTGACTTTCTCGAATCATATCCTTCCGTTTGCAAGAGGCTCCAACAACATCAATCAATAGAGATACCATGTCAAAGAAATCACCAATATCATCATTCTTTTTAGCTACTGCAAAACTGCAATTGATGAGCAAAGCAATGAATATAAAATGCAGAACTATTTTCTCTCATGGTTAAGCTCTCAATTCATTAAACTCTCCTCTCATGTTACTTGCTCCATCATAACCTTGGCCTCTTATTTGTTTTATGCGCAGTCTATACTTACCAAATAGACTATCAATATTAGGTCAGAGACATGAAGCTGAGGTCTTGCTCACATGAACTTGACCAATAAGTCTTTCTTTTATTGACCCACTCTTTTCCACATACCTCGTAACCACAACCATTTGCTCCTTGCCAAAAACATCTGCTGATTTATCTACCAATAAAAAAAATACATTGCCACCATTTGCTCCTTGCCAGAAACATCGACTTACACTACTACAGGATTGAACTTCAGCAGCGGTGCCAAAGTGCCCTCCATGGTGGGCCTTTTTTTGCCTGCTATGGTAAATCCTACGATTTACCGTGATGGACATTTTAATTTACCGTGGCCAGTATTTGCCCGCTGCGGTAAATCGATTTACAATAGCGAGCATCTTAAGGTGCCCGCCATGGAAAATACCAATTTTCCATGGCGGACATCTTAAAATGCTCGTTGTGATAAATCAATTTATCGCAGCGGGCAACGTTAAAAGCCCGCAACGGAGAAGGCCTAGGCCCATCAGGCCCAAGCTAGCTCGATATTCATATGCACATATAAATATAGCTACTTAGGGTTTCGTGGGGCAGTCAGCCTCTCCTAGTCCGCGCAGCCATCCATCCCTGACTCTCTTCCTCCCTGTCTCCAAGTCCGCGTAGCTCCTCCCCACTCTCTTCTCTCCCCACTCTCTTCCTCCCCGTCTCCAAGTCCGCGCAGCTCCGCCGAAGGGAGCGCGGCGCGCGAGGCCGAGCGAGGAGCGCGGCCCCCTCCGGCGCCAAGACGGAGTGCGGCGCGCGAGGCCGAGAGAGGAGCGCGGCCCCCTCCGATGGCGAGGCTGAGCGCACCCTCCTCCATCTGCTCAAGGCCTAATCGACAGTGGCAGCACCTTCCTCCTCCATCCTGTGTGCGCGGTGGCCCCAATTCGCCAACGGAGGTAGGTACTTCTCCATCTGTCTCTTCCGCTCTCTCCGGTCATCTCCTCTTCCTCTCTCTCCGGCTGTCTCCCTCACTCCATCCTCTGTCCTCATTTTGCAAGTCCTTCTTTGACAACGGCACGGTCCAGATCCAGTGACCTAGCCACCCCTCTCCTCGGCGACGCGAAGGGTGGACGGCGCCGCGGCGGCGCGGAGGGCTCGCGCTGATGGCAACGCGTGGCCTCGGTTGTGTGGAGGACTTGCACGGGGCCACGACGTGTGCCGCCACAGCGGAGCCAACTCCTCCCGGCATTGCCATGGCGGGTCTCCTGGCGGCGTGGTGCAGATCGATGCTAGGGCCGCGTGGATCGACCTCAACGTACTCCCTCTAGGTGTGGCGGCGGGCCACGTGGGTGGCCAATGACACCCCCGGCGGCGCTAGTGTTTCAGTAGCGGCAGTGGGATCCAGGCCCACTTCTAAGCCCACACAGGCTTTTTTCCTTTTTTTCCAAAATTATTTACCGCAGCGGACATTCTTAGGTGCCCGCTGCGGTAAATCAATTAACCACAGCGGGCAAATCCGTCCGCTGCGAGGAGGCCATGGTTTACCGTGTCCAGGACGCGTTTGCCCGCTGCCGAAAACCTAATGTGCCCACTATGGAAGTTCAATACGGTAGTAGTGTTAATTATATCATTTTGTAGCTTTTTGCCTATGTAATATGAAATTTTCCTTCGATCCGCTGGATCATACGGAAGCTCGTCAAAATTTACCTCACGACATGAGATCCGCGAAGAATGTTGAACTATATTCTTGGCATTTGCATTTGCATCTCTTCTTGAAGTTCTTCTATCAATATTGCCTCCGTCATTCTCATTTGTTGGGGTTAATTTCCTTTTTAGAAAACACTCCATATTGTACTTTGATTGCCTGTCAAATTATTCAGAGTCTGTTGACACCGTTTTTTGGCATGTGTCAATATGGATCGGAAGACTAAACTGAATCGGCAAAAGGGTGGTTGCTCTTCAGTATTGCTTCTAGCCTGCCGATAGATGGTTGCCGATGAAGAGCATGTTGATCTGGATTATTGCCGATGGTGCTAAAAAGCTGATACAGGATCGTTGCCGATGAAACAGAAAGAGCTATTGCCGATGGTAAGAAACTCTTTTAAGAAAGTAAGAAAGAGTCGTTCTATTCTACTATGTTCTATTCCAGTATAATAGAATAGAAAGGGCGATTATAGTAACTCATAATTTCTAGTAGAATAGAAAGATAGGCAGGAAGGCTAGAAGGTTGTTGCCGATGCCAGGGATGTGCTGATAAGGAGATGACTTCATCATGACGGGAGCGGACAGCGGATCGGCGACACGAAGCTTATGATTTTTAGTATTGTAGTTTAAGTCCAACTCCTACACAAATTTTATTTCTTTTTCAAGAAATAGAGTTTGTATAAGAAATTAGTTTATTTCTTCTATATTTAAGCTTTACGTATTAAATTAGGACTCTTTTTATCAGAGTATAAATATATGCCGAAGGGCATTGTAATGGATATCCAAGCATCAATAAACCAATCTACTTTTTATTTACCTTTACCAGTACTTTACTTTTCGGCGACTTCGCCAAGTACCTTTT
>CM041634.1:14739698-14811050 GCA_023333625.1 Bothriochloa decipiens
CGAGTATATATAGGGGCACTGCAGCTCTCACATCAAGCAAGTATGATAAATTCATCACACCACAGAGCAAGCATCATCACACCAAGGCTGCCCCACTCCCTTACACCATCTAGCTGGCACTGGTAGATTCATATATGGCGTCCGAAGGGAAGAGCAGGGTCCTGGTGGTCGGCGGCACTGGGTACCTGGGCAGGCACGTCGTGGCGGCGAGCGCGCGGCTGGGCCACCCCACCTTCGCGCTCGTCAGGGACACTGCCCCCTCTGACCCGGCCAAGGCGGCGCTGCTCAAGAGCTTCCTGGACGCCGGCGTGACGCTCCTCAAGGGCGACCTGGACGACTACGGCAGCCTGTTGAGCGCCGTCAAGGTTGTGGACGTTATCATCTCCACGGTCGGGGCGCCGCACATCGCCGACCAAACCAGGCTCGTCGCCGCCATCAAGGAGACCGGCAACGTCAAGGTACTAATTGTTCGTCTGATCTGATCGATGCATGTTGCATATGGCCATCCAAAACACAACACGCACGCAGAGGTTCATCCCGTCGGGACGCGGACCGCTCAGAAGCCGTGGAGCCGTTCAGGTCCATGTACCTCACGACCAAGGCGGCCGTCCGGCGCGCCGTTGAGGCCGCGGGCGTCCCCCACACGTACGTGTGGGCGGGCTACTTCTTCGGCTACGGGCTGCCCGGCATCGGGCAGGTGCTGGCCCGAGCACCCCCCGTAGACAAGGTCGTCATCCTCGGCGACGGCGACGCCGAAGTGTCGTACGTCGACGAGAGGGACATCGGAACCTACACGGTGCTGGCGGCCGACGACCCGCGCACCGAGAACAGAACGCTGTACGTCAAGCCGCCGGCCAACACGCTGTCGCATAACGAGTTGCTGGCGCTGTGGGAGAAGAAGACCGGCATGGCGTCCGAGCGGGTGCATCTCGCCGAGGACGCCGTCCTCAAACAGATCCAGGGTCAAGACACCAGCTGCCCAGCTCAGACTTGAACTGTGAACTGAACTTTGATGTGATAATTGATAAGCATGGGGTTAACAATTCTGCAGAACTTGCAATCCCGCTGGACAGGATCCTACTGGCAATTGAGCATGTGGTGCATATCAAGGGGGAGCATAAGTTCAAGATCGACCCATCGTCGGGGGTGGACGCCGGCGAGCTGTACCCGGACGTGAAGTACACCACTGTCGACGATTACCTCAACAGGATGCTCTGAACGTGACCCGCAGGATCTTCGTCTCCATCGAGTGCACACCAATTACCAATGAGAGAATTACTTGTATGGCAGTATGAAACTTATTTGTTCTATGGCCCTGAAAACTTTAAAATTCCTTGCATCAGGCTCCATGTCTCTGTAGATTACTCGCCTCATGCAAACAAGCAGCTCGCCTATGGACCTGTGGGCTGCGCCCACACGAAAGGCATATCACTGATGTTTGGTGCCAAGTTTTTACTTTGTAATAATGTTTACTTAGCTCTCTGCTAAAATTCATGTAAAACTTTGAGACCTCTTGGTGCCTCATGGCACTTTCCATGCTTACCGGAACAATAGAATCAATTCAGGTGGGCTCTCACCCCTCCGGTAATGTATTAAAAAAATATTGAATTTGAGTGTCCTACGTGACAATACCATCAGTTTTGAACCCTAACACCGTTATGTGCTCTATGTGCACATGTCTAGTGATGTCAGCAAGCTACTGTGAACTATTGACACAAAGTACTTCGTCTGCCTCATAAAGCATGCAACTATGAGTTATGTGTCGTCAAAACTTATATATGTTTGTCAAATTAATTTATTAAAAAATCATAATGACTCTAATGATATTTATTTGATAACATAAATATTTAAAATTTTTATCTATAAACAATCAAACTTGTGATACTAAAACACAATAGAATTGCATGTTTTAGGGACACAGGGAGTAGTATAAGAGTGCAGCACCTTGTCAGAACATCTCCATCAGATTATTATCTTTTGCTAATATATGAAAAACTATGCCATACAAGGTGTAGGTCACTAGTACAAAAAGTTACTATAGAAACGGTGAAATTGTCTCTTCAGCCGCGGCGTTCCCAACCGCCACTATGCCAGCGACTGTAAAGATCAAGCAGCTACGGTGACGGGCTTTTAATCACCCCTGAAGATAGATTTTTAGAAGCGGTTAAATTAAGACAACCATCTCTGAAGATTTTTCTTCAGAGGCGGTTAATTAAGACAACCGCCTCTAAAGATAGATCTTCAGAGGCGGTTAAATTAAGACAGCCGCCTCTGAAGATGATTTTTAAACATTAAATAAAAAGCTCGCCGCTGCCATAGCTGGCCATCACGCCGGTGCCGAACCACCACGTATGGCCATGGCTGCCTTGTCTTTCCTTTCAAGCCATGGCCGCCGTTGTTGTCTTTTGCCTGCGTTCAGCCATGGCCGCCGTTGTCGCCATGCCTGTGTTCAAGCCATGGCCGTTGTTGCATGCCAGGCCATTGTTGCGTTGTCTTGCCTTCAAGCCATGACCCCCGTTGCTAGCACGTCGTACGCTGCTGCGTTAAACACAAGAACAAGTGAGAGAGAAATAATACACAGGAAATGAAAGATAAGAGAGAAGCATGATAGCGTACTTGCACGCACGACGCCGAAGTTGCACGCAACACGAATCGGCATTGCGCAAGCCAGAGTTGCGCGCACCATGTAGGAGATGCTCGCTCCATGATATGTTGTTGCGCCAGCCGGAGTTGCGCGCACCAGCTCGCACAGCCACGCCGTTGCGCCAGCCGGAGTTGCGCAGACCAGTCCGCGCAGCCGCGCCGTTGCGCCAGCCGGAGTTGCACGCACCAACCTGGACTTCTGCTCCAATGGACGTGTTGTTGCACGGTGTCTTTGGCAATACATTTCAAGAGAGAAATGAGGAAGAAGAAGCTGGAGAGAGGAAGCTGGAGAGTTGAATGAGTTGAAGAGATAAGGATTGCTCTCGCTGTGGTGCTCAGAATATAAGGACACACTGGTGGGTCCTATGCACATGGGTCTGAACATGTGCTCTTTTGCTAAAATTTTGAACAGACTGTGCGCGAAAGAAATTTTTTGACCACTATATTTGGCTTGCAGAATAAAGAAAAGAAAGTGTTTTGCTACGGTACACACGTTAGTTTTTCAGGTATCATATATCACATTAGTTTTTTGCCACACATTATTGTACACATATAGTATATCTATTTTCATTTTTTATTATGTTGTCACATTGCAATACTAATTAATAAAAGTCATGTACGTATAGTGTCAAATTTCTTGTATCGTTGCATTCAAAGTGTAACGTGCATATGTATCATTTGCTAATGCATACACGTACAATTATTGTGTGCACTTATATTAAATGATCGAAGGTAGTAGTTCTCATTGATACATACATGAAAACATGTGGCACATAAATGATATATGCATGTATTTTTTAAAAAGTATATATGCCTAGCTTGTTTAATAATGATCATACGAAAACTTGTTGTGCATGTTCTATTCAAAGGATGCACTAGCTTTGGTTTTGTGCTTTGTTTGCATCACACTTATGACCGAACAGAAAGAATAGTTGGTGAGTTCTAATATGCTAGGTTCTTGGTTTGCAAATTCTAAACTGACAAATATACCAGTTCATAGAAGTACCACTATATCCCACGTGGATGATAGTCTGGCCGATCCATGTTTCTATGCGGAGGACAGTCAGACCGATCCTATTTTCCATGCGTAGGACAGTCCGGCCGATCCATATTTCCATGCGGAGGCGAATCCCGCCGATGCCATATTCCCACGGTAGGACAATCCAACTTTCTGACTAAAGCTCTGATTTCAGAAGTTGTGGTAATTAGATAGTATAAGCTTCCTGAATAACTAACCAAGAGTTAATAAGAACTAGTTAGCTTTGAAAAACAACTTGTTGCTGCATTTCTGTATGATCCATATTTCTATTTCTTCTAGCCTTCCAATTCTAGATGTCCTCTCTTATGCTAAGGATAACGACAATTGACTAGTTCATCATATTTTATTTTTTAGTTGGACTCTTTGTTTTTTATTGACATGAAAAACATCGGAGTTTACATAGAGTTAAGTGCAATAGTATGTCTGTATATCTGCATTTGTGTTTCTATCAAAGCATCATAGTTCCTTCTATTGGATCTTGCTACACAACATATACTTGTAAAAATGTTACTGAATTACAAAAGTTAGTGCAAAAGCCTTCAATTTTTAAGCATTTAATTTATAGTTTTGCGCTTGGTTCAGTATTCAAGACTTTAAAAATTTCTTGAAACTTCTTTGATGATCTTGCCATGCGGTTGAGAGAGTTGAAAAGATAAGAATACAAGAAGATAATGACTGCTCAGGTAGTGGTGCTCGAAAGATAAGGATGCTCTAGTGGATCCCGTGCACATGGGTCTAAACATGTGAACAACCTGGACCACTCTTTTGCTGAAATTTTGAATAGGGTGCGCGCTAAAATTTTGAGCCGCATGATGCGCACACTGAAAATCAATATTCTAAGGCGGCTCTCCTAAGACATCCACCTCTAAAAATCACTCTTTGAGAGAGCCGCCTCTAAAAATCAATTTTCAGAGACGGTTGTCTTAAAAGAACCGTCTCTAAAAATCACACATTTTCAGAGGTGGATTTTCTAATGGAACCATCTCTAAAAATTGATTTCTAGCATCGGTTGTATATCTACAGTGTCTTCCGCGAAGGTTAGTGTCAGTGTGCTATGTTAGCCGCCTCTATTGAAAATTGTGGGTGTTACTGATATAACTTTTTGTACTAGTGGGTTGCTCCAATAAATTACTCATTTTATATCTTTACTATCTAGTAGTATTAAAAAAATTCTAACCCGCTCCCTGGAATATATAGTAAGGGATAATTTGTAAGCCAAAGGAGGCACACCTAGGGATGGAAAACCATGTATGAAGAGCTAAATACTCCTTATGTCCCCAAAAATGAAGTTTTTTACTTTCAGACATTGTCTTTGACCATTGATGTTATTCAAAATTTTTATATAAATTATAAAATAAATATTCAAATATTAAAGTATCTCTCGTGATAAAATTAGTCATAACAAAATAGATGATATTTATAAAAAATATAAGGTAGATAAAAGAAAAAAATAACATTCTTTTTTGGGGAGTAATTATTAAGTTATTTCCTCGTAGATTTCTCATCCTGAAAAAAGTAAGGAGTCCTAAGGGGATTTGAGTTTCCAAAAAAGGCCCAAGAGATTCATCTTCTCTTTCATAACCCCTTGTAAAGGATTTTGACAATTTATTTAGTCAGAATAAGAAAAACTATACTAACTATAATAATAGGAGATCATCTATTGAGACTTTTATTAGAGATGAATAATAGGTGTATATGTTGGAAATAAGAGCTCCACCGCAGCCAACACATGCTGCTTATAATTAACCAACCCCCAAGCGTCTCTCCCCACATATTGCAACATACATAAACCCAGAAACGGATGTGGGTGGCTCTTACGGGCACTCAAAATACAATAGAGTCCAAAACTATTTATACTTTCTTATTTATGGTATTCTGCTGATGTGATATCATATTTATTGAAGAAAGAGGGAGCAAAAATAAAACTCTAAATTTTATTTAGACTCTAAATCCACAATATTTAAGATAATAAATAGGTTTAGACTCTAGAGTCTGCATTGTGAGTGCCCTAAGGGCGCCTCCAACTTATTGTCAAAATCACCGAGTAACTCGAAAAAAATATATCCAAGATGGCGGAAAGAGCACCGCAGAAATGATCTCGCTGGCGAAACCTCGAGCGCTAGTAGTCCCTCACTCATATCGAAAAATGTTGTGTCTCTAATCGTCCCATGCTTTTTTAAGACATGCAGATTCTAGCGCTCTTTAATTCATTTGTCTACACGTAAGCTTGGACTGACCACTGTGGAAGCACTAGGCGTGTTCGTTTGTCTGTCCCGACTCAGCCTGACTTCGTATGGCCAGGCCCAACTAGTACAGATCCTTTCGTTTGTTTCACTTTCTAACTGGCCAGGCTGGGATGGGCTTGTTGTTTGTGTGTCTACATTGTATCGGAAGACCCACTTATCACACGCACACAAATCAACCCACCTGCATTTGTCTTGGAGTTGAGCAGTCCTGGCTCCCCAGCGAAGGCCAAATCGAGCGTCCCTCCAGGGCCTGGCTCTGGCGAAGGCCAAATCGAGCGTCCCTCCAGGGCCTGGCTCTGGCGAAGGCCAAATCGAGCGTCCCTCCAGAGCCTGGTTCACAGGTGCTTTGAGTTTCATGCCTGCCAGACCCAACAAATGTGCAGACAAACAAACAACACTACCTGAACGCCCTCAGCAAAGCCCATACTTGGCGCCACGGGGTACTTGGGCAGGCACGTCGTGGCTGCGAGCGCGCGGCTGGCCACCCCACCTTGGCGCTCGTCAGGGACACCGCCCACTCTGACCCGGCCAAGGCGGCGCTGCTGAAGAGCTTCCTGGACGCCGGCGTGACGCTCCTCAAGGGCGACCTGGACCACTACGGCAGCCTGTTGAGCACCGTCAAGGCTGCGGACGTTGTCATCTCTACGGTCGGGGCGCCGCACATCGCCGACCAGACCAGGCTCGTCGCCGCCATTAAGGAGGCCGGCAACGTCAAAGTACACATGAACATGCATGCCCGGCTTGGCCCGGGGTCTGCATGCTATTGTTCGTCTGATCTGATCGATTCATGTCGCATATGGCCATCAAAACACGCACGCAGAGGTTCATCCCGTCGGAGTTTGGCCTGGACGCGGACCGCTCGGAAGCCGTCGAGCCGTTCAGGTCCATGTACCTCACGACCAAGGCGGCCGTCCGGCGCGCCGTTGAGGCCGCGGGCGTCCCCTACACGTACGTGTGGGCGGGCTACTTCTTCGGCTATGGGCTGCCCGGCATCGAGCAGGTGCTGGCCCGAGAACCCCCCGTAGACAAGGTCGTCATCCTCGGCGACGGCGACGCCGAAGTGTCATACGTCGACGAGGGGGACATCG
Source organism: Bothriochloa decipiens (assembly GCA_023333625.1). Classification (NCBI taxonomy): domain Eukaryota; kingdom Viridiplantae; phylum Streptophyta; class Magnoliopsida; order Poales; family Poaceae; genus Bothriochloa; species Bothriochloa decipiens. The sequence goes on from CM041634.1 coordinate 14,746,715, forward strand.
GAACCTACACGGTGCTGGCGGCCGACGACCCGCGCGCCGTGAACAGGACGCTGTACGTCAAGCCGCGGGCCAACACGCTGTCGCAAACGAGCTGCTGGCGCGCTGTGGGAGAAGAAGACCGGCAAGACGTTCGAGCGGGTGCATCTTGCCGAGGATGCCGTCCTCAAACAGATCCAGGGTCAGACAACAGCTGCCCAGCTCAGACTTGAACTGTGAACTGAACTTTGATGTGATAATTGATAAGCATGGGGTTAACAATTCTGCAGAACTTGCAATCCCGCTGGACAGGATCCTACTGGCAATTGAGCATGCGGTGCACATCAAGGGGGAACATAAGTTCAAGATCGACCCATCATCGGGGGTGGACGCCGGCGAGCTGTACCCGGACGTGAAGTACACCACTGTCGACGATTACCTCAACAGGATGCTCTGAACGTGACCCGCAGGATCTTCGTCTCCACCGAGTGCACACGAATTACCAATGGGAGAATTACTTGTATGGCAGTATGAAACTTATTACTTCTATGGCCCTGAAAACTTTTAAATTCCTTGTATGGCCATATATTGAATTTCAGTGTCCTATATATATGACAATACCATCAGTTTTGAACCCTAACAACGTCATGTGCTCATGTCTAGTGATGTCAGCAAGCTACTGTGAACTATTGAGTATTGACACAAGTACTTCCTCTGTCTCAGAAAGCATGCAAATATGAGTTATGTGCCATCAAAACAAATATATGTTTTTCAAATTAATTTATTAAAAAATCATAATGACTCTAATGATATTTATTTGATAACATAAATATTTACAATTTTTATCTAGAAACAATCAAACTTGTGATACTAAAACATGATACTGTACTTGAATTGCATGTTTTAGGGATAGAGGGAGTAGTATAAGAGTGCACACCTTGTGAGAACATCTCCATCAGATTATTTATCTTTTGTTAATATATCAAAAACTATGCCATACAAGGTGTAGGTTGCTCCAACAAATTGCTCATTTTATATCTTTACTGTCTAGTAGTATTAAAAAATTCTAACCCTCTACCCTGGAATGGCTAATTTCTAAGCCAAAGGAGGCACGCCTAGGATGGAAAACCCTGTATGAAGAACTAAATACTCCTTCTGTCCCAAAAAAAAGTGAAGTTTTTACTTTCAGACATTGTCTTTGACCATTGATGTTATTCAAAATTTTTTTATAACTTATAAAATAAATAAATCTTATATAAATTATAAATAAATCAATCAATATTAAACAAAATAGATGATATTTATAAAAAATGACTACGATAGATGGTCAAACAAGACGAAAGTAAAAAATGACATTCGTTTTTGGGGCGTAATTATTAAGTTATTTCCTCATGGATTTCTCATCCTGAAAAAAGTAAGGAGTCCTAAGGGGATTTGAGTTTCCAAAAAAGGCCTAAGAGATTCATCTTGTCTTTCATATCCCCTTGTAAAGGATTTTGACAATTTATTTAGCCAGAATAAGAAAAACTATACTTCTATAATAATAGGAGATAATCTATTGAAACTTTTTATTAGAGATGAATAATAGGTTTATATGTTGGAAGTAAGAGCTCCACCGCAGCCAGCACATGCTGCTTATAATTAACCAAACCCCAAGCGTAACGGATGTGGGAAGGCTCTTAAAGGCACTCATAATATAAGACTCTATCATAGAATTTAAAATTATTTATTACCCTATTATTTATGGTATTTTGCTGATGTGGCACTATGTTTATTGAAGAAAGAGGGTGCAAAAACAAAACTTTAAGTCTTATTTAGACTCTAAGTCCACAATGTTTGAGATAATAAATAGATTTAGACTCTATGATAGAGTCTGCATTGTGAGTGCCTCTAAGGCGCCTCCAACTTATTGTCAAAGTCACCGGGTAACTCGAAAAAATATATCCAAGATGGCAGAGAGAGCGCCATAGAAATGATCTCGTTGGCGAAACATCAAGCGCTAGTAGCCCCTCACTCTATCGAAAAATGGAGTGTCTCTGATCATCCCATGCTTTGAAGACATGCAGATTCGAGCCCTCTTTAATTTCATTTGTCTACACGTAAGCTTGGACTGACCACTGTGAACACACTATCCTTTGGGCGTGTTTATTTGCCTGGCCCAACTTAGCCTGGCGGGGCCACCTCAGCCTAGCTCCATATGGCAAGGCCCAACTGGTGCAGGTCCTTTTGTTTGTTTCACTTTCCAACTGGGCCAGGCTACGATGGGCTTGTTGTTTGTTCGTCTACACTGTATTGGAAGACCCAATGTATTGGAAGACCCATCTGTCACACACACAAACCAGTCCACCTGCGTTTGTCTTGTAGTTCGAGCGGGCATGGCTCCCCAACGAAGGCCAAATCGAGCGTCCCTTCAGGGCCTGACTCACGGGTGCTTTAAGTTTCAGGCCACCCAGGCCCAACAAGTGTGCAGACAAACAAACAAAACTACCTGGACGCCCTCAGCCAAGCCCAAACCTCCGTCGAGGCAAACAAACATGTCCTTTGTCTCCCTTCTGCCACCTGTCCACATGCCCTGCATGCAATGCCCTCGTCATCTCCCTCGCCTACCTGCACTCCTGACGCTTGATACGGTAAAGTTAAATTTACTCCTAAGAGCACATGTTCCTACACTGTGGACCACTGGATTCCTATTGAGAAGTGTGCATACACACATCTCAATTATATGCAAAGCTGCTCTGAGATTTGTGTGCATATTTCTCAGTTTTAATCCACAGTGTGGGGGCACGTGCTCCTAAGAGTAAAAAAACCGTGTTTGATACCACATGGCAGTGGCGAAAGGATTTAGCTTCTCGTGCCACTTCCTTCACTTCCAAGCTCCCAAATTCCCAAAACCGGCACAACGTACCACCAACACTCCAACATAGTCCAACACACTTTCCTCTCTCCAACCTCCTAAACTGTCACTCCAGATCTCTCCGGTGTGTGCACCTTCGGATTCAACCACCTCAATGTAAGACCCAACTGTCACTGTGAAGCAAGACTCTGCTTGCATTAGGCATGCGGGTAAAAAATACCATAGGTGACCGAAATGGGTTTATCCAGAAATTTATGGGTCAAAATGAAAATAAGTTGGTTAACTTACTGTAGGGAATTGTATAGATTGTCTCTAAGGCATTTAACATCAAGAATTAGCACAAGATAATACCAAGCCATGTAGGTGGACAAGTAAAATTGCAGTTTCAGGGATAAATGTATTTACCTAGGGAGTTCGGCGATAAACATAACTATTGATTCTGTCAGAATTTTATGTCAATAAATTTTCCCCAGAACCCACTCTTGGACCAAGGCACACAACACGCCAGCGCGATACCAAGGCTCCCAACACCAATTCGATTTTAGCGTTTTTTAGGGACTTCCATTTTAGCGTTTTTGTTCGCTTGCTTTTGAACCGGGCGAACTATGGGTCCAGCTTTTTTTAGTAATAGAGCATTCCTTAATTCCCATCAAGAGTATAATCTATGGTCGCTAGCTAATTAATCCTAAGCGGCCGATGCAGTGCATTGTGTACGTCATACTGCACGTGGTTCTCCATCCTCCTTCCTGCTCCATTTTTGGCATTTCTCTAAAAAAGCAAAATTTTTATTTTAATTTATTATAACTTTTGAACCATGTATCAATTTTTAGTTTCGTCTATGTCAGTGTGTTCTACGTGACGAGGCGAACAAAACTATATCCCACTTAAATAGGTTTTGATGATTGTTTTCTACTAGTGACAACTTATATATATACTAAGTTATAGCATATAACTTATATACACAAATTGTCACATAAAGCTATATGTATAAGTTACGCGTGTAACTTTATATATGTATACTTTTCAAAAAAAAGTTACAGAAATTTTTTGCCAAAAAAGAAAGTCACGGGATATCTCAAAATCGTTCGATGTTTGGTTTTAGAGTGGACGTTCGCCAATTACTGGTGCCCCGCACACCACGCCAGCGTGATTTTGGATAACTTCATTTGCGGGAAAGATGCCAAGTTGACCTTGAACCTTGAGACAGGGCACTATGGCGTCCAGGTGCATGGTGCACCAAATAAACGACAAGAATATAGAACAGATAAATTCGGGCACTAATTATATGTGTGCTTTATTAAATTTGAAAAAAAAATTTGAAGGCGCTCGTGATTTTGGTCCCTCGGCAATCATTTGGCCCCTATCTCCGTCTACCTCCACAGTTCCACGGCTCCACCTCTCGCTGAGGGCCACGTTCAGCTCAGGAGTCACCCAAGGATGGCGTCGGAGAAGAGCAAGATGCTGGTGGTCGGCGCCACAGGGCAATGTGGGAGTACAGACCCCATATACCCTCGCGGCTAAACTTTAGCCTGCTCGGTATCAGACGGCCCAGACTAAGAAGACGAAGACTGGTCCATCATCATCCTGATCAGTGGGCTGGATGACAAGACGGAGCCCGTGGTCCGCTACCGCCCAGGTCGGTGGGCCGTACAGGAGCTGAAGGCTGCTTGGCATGCAAGGAGTCTTAGTTGGTTAGATCTTCATGTCACCCAAGGATGCGGCGCAATGTAACAGACCATAGGAAAACCCTAGATATGTAACCTTATCCCCCGGCTATATAAGGCGGACAAGGACCCTCCCTAGAACGCATTTGATCTAAACCCATCTCATTGTACTCCGGTACTCATCAATATAGCAGCGGAGACGCAAAACTTAGGGTATTACGCTTCCGAGCGGCCTGAACCTGGATAAACCCTGGTTGTACTGGTTGTTTGTCTTGCGTCTCACATCTAGATCGTAGGTCTTAGCGCGCCCTCACCGCAATTCTACTACCTCGGGGTATCCCGTGGTGCGCCAGGTAGGGGGTGCGTGATCTAATCAACAGGCGATTAAGATGGTTTCGTTTCCGGCTTCCATGGATTTCGAGACGGGCGTCTCCCTCACCATCGACTCCTTCACCTGGACCATCGGCGTGGCGACGTCCCTCGTGTTCACGGGAGCAGCGCAGCCGGTCCTAGCTCCGGCTATGGCGCAGTCGGCCCCAGCACCGACTGCGCCAACCACTTCACCGACAACCCAGATCTCGGGGCTACCCCCGAGGTCGTCCGCGCCGTCCATGACAGTTGCGGAGATGATGTCCATGCCAGCGGAGAACTGGTGGCTTCCTTGCTACCAGAGGAGACACATCGACAACTCCGATCTGATCGACATGATCGATCGGCACGGAGAAGGTCTAGCTGAACTCCTGGAGTACGTGGAGTCCGCTCCTGCGTGGCTTCGCGAAGAATACCTGGACTTCACCCCTATCTGTCCACGTCGGCGCGGGCGTATGAACCGCTCCAACCAACTAGGCCGTGTAAATCCAAATCTGCCTGTGGCTCCAGCACAGCCCCCTGCTCGTCAACAGGGCGGACCCAACCACAAGCAACCATGCCGCGCAGATCCACATCTGCACGTGGCTCGTGGGCAGCCACCTATCCGTCAGGATGGAAACATTCGGCACCAGCGAGGTCGCGCAGGCCAAGCTGGTGGCCCGCGCCGACCAGATCCCAATCTGGCTCCGGCCCAAGCACCACCTGCAAACTGCAGAGGAGGGCCCTCGGCCGCACGCTGGGGCGGGCTCCCCATGGTGGTGGGACAACATCAGGAGCATCACGTACCCAATCGGGGGCGACTGTAGTAGCCCCTCTTGTAGAATCAGGCTCGCCGCTCGCGCTGACCAGGTCCGACTTTGGCTGCTGCGCGTGCTCTGCCTCCAGTTAGGCTGGACGAGTTCATCAACGTGCACCAGCACTAGCGCATGCTTGGCCACGTCGCTCGCCAGGCTCGAGCAGCACAAAGACAGCAACGCCAGGCACAGCAAAAGCAACCCACGCCGAGGACGGTAGATCCAACTGCTGCCGGCCCGAGTAATGCACCTGTCTTCCCGCATGGGTTGAGCAGCATAGCCGCGTCCTATGCGAGGAACTTGCCAATTGCTCTCCAGTGACATGACAATCACCTCCTAGACCTCGATCCAAGTCTGGTTCTAGTCCTGGAAGACCCAAGGCCCATGATCGGCATGGTGGCCCTAGAGCAGATTCCCTCTGGGTCAAATGCTATGATCCCTGAGGATGGCAACATGTCCGATCTGGGCTCGACAGGACGCCCTCTGGCTCATTCGACTACACCGAGTACCTCCTCTCCGATGAAGAGAGTCCAGAGGTTTGGAGTCAGGAGAACATCGAGGAGGAACGCTCGAGCACACCGGTTCACCGAACATAGTCCGTCGACATGGCACCGGACACCCCCAAATTTCTGCCAGGATTCCGTGGTGCAGTGTTCATGGTTAGCGAGAACGAGCCCCTTGTTCCAAATGAGACAGAGCAGGAAAGGTGGCAAGAGAGGCTCGCAACGCCAGTCATGAGCGTCGACGCCTCATCGAGGCATAAGCAAACGCTGCCAATAATGGCGGCAATGGTGGCAATGGCGCGGGCCCTCGGCCATGCCACCTTCAACGCGATCTCAACGGCGAGTTCAACATGGTAGGAGACCAACTCGTCAAGGAGAGTCCCACGACCAACATCGCGGTGGTCATGGATCGGCTCGACCAGCTTCCCCCAAACACACCCAGGGTCGAGGCAATCTGAGATTTTTTGATCGCCGCCGAGGCGCAAGTGGTTCAGCTCCGCTCCACCGCATAGCCGTCGCCACATACCCATGGAGACTGGCATTGACAATGAGTCCAACCACGGCGGACCTCCTCTGGAGCCACGCCAACCGGCCAACGACGGTCCGCGTGAGGTGCAACGCAGCAACCAGTGCCAACCGGCAACATGCCAACCGTCGCGTCGAACGCAACTCGGAAGTCGAGCAGCCCTAGGACCGCGATCTTCGTGACCACCTTGACAATTTTTTTGCGCTCGGTGACATGTGAGCGGACCAGCCCCGTTCTCGGAAGATCTCAAGACCATCAACTGGCCGAAGAACTTCTGGATTGGGGACGTCAAGATGTACGATGGGCAGGACGACACCGAGCACTGGATCATGCTGTACGAAGTAGCGGTCCGAGTGGCAGGTGGCGACCACTACGTCATGGCCAAATACCTCCTAGTAGTCTTGAGCAACGTCGCTACCTCCTGGCTGCTCTGCCAGCGTGCCGGTAGCATCCACAGTCGGCCTCAGCTCAGGCAGATGTTCATCGACAACTTCAAGCCCACCTGTGTGCAGCCGAACACCAAGTATTCCCTGGCACAGGTGCGGCATCGTCCAAGAGAATCGCTGCGACAGTACATCCTATACTTCTTCGATGCATAGAACCACGTGATCAACATCACCCCGGCAGAAGGGATTGACCTTTTCATCGCAGCCATGTGGTCTGGATCTTAAGAAGGCGTTACTCCTCGAGAAACCAATCACCATGGAAGGTGTTGGCGGTCCTTATGGATCATTTTTAAGCCGCCAACTTAGACTAAAAAGAGGAAAGACAAACATATTCTAGCACATATGCCTTTACTACTAATAAAGTTCCACTTGTACCCTTAGTATTTATATTTTACAGGATTTATGGTGTAACAAGTGGAAATACACAACATCACGGAGAAAGCGCAAAAACTGAAAGACAAATTCAGAAAATGCGCAAACAAGAATAAAGAAGAAGCCTACCTTTGGAGCATACCTGGGCCTGATCATAACCGCAGGAGAGGTCTAGGCCCAGGGAGCAACCGACCACCCGAAGGCGGTGGCCAGATGGGCCAACCAGGGGTGCGATCGCCCCCAGGTGCGGCCACCCCCTGGAGCCGACTCCCGGGCCCAATCTTCGAAGGCGGTGCTCTAGGAGGTTCCCCAAGGGCGGTTTCACCTCCTTCCATACCTGGAGACGCCCAAACCGTCCTAGTTTAGCTATAAAAGGAGAAGCTCCACCATTTCTCAATACACATCATTTTGGAGTCATTTACCTCACACCTCTCACTTGTATCTTTAGAGTAGTTTTAGTAGTTTGTGAGCAAGGCAAAAGCTATCAAGGAGAGCTTGTCTCTTTGGTAGAAAGGATCTTCTCGATATGAATACAATTCGGTCTTCTTCCATGAGCAAGTTCTTATCATACTTATATGATCATGCATATGAACTAGAGTATAGTTATGATCATGTTATGAGCATAATATATGAGCTAGTCTATAGTTTATACATTATGTTCTTGACTTGTTCATCATCATACTTCATCGTTCATCGAATTAATATGAATAGAGGAAGAATGAGGAATGAGGTGATGGTTCATCATGCCTTTTTGGTTGCTCTTAACCTAGCCTGCCAATCCAAAGGGTTGGGGTCCGTGGGGGTTAGGAGTTGTTTTCAAGTACGCGAACATGGTGTTCGGGTATCCAGAGATCAGCGAATATGTCGGTATCCCACGGGTAGAGGGGTAGGTGGGCAGGTGGTGACAGCCCTGTCCATCCCAAGCACTCTCCAACGTTCGAATATTGAGTAGGAGTTCGTAAAGTCTCTATCGGCTGGCAGACCAACTGCGAGGATCTCCCTATCATCCCAGACTTAGTTCTAATGCTAGACATACTTGTTAGATGTTTTGCTAATAGTTCTTTGCATAGTTATATATGACCAATTCCTGCTCCATTATTATATTCTTTTATTCTTTATTTCTCTTTTATCCTTGAGGTTGGCCCCGATGTGTGTCCACTATCTTGAATATCATGTCTTATTCCTGTTTATTCTATGCCTACCATTGCACTCAATAAGTGATCATGTTTACACCACGCTTGATGCATATTGCCCTCCTACGAGAAATGATAAATACGACACCCTTGAATACTCACGGGTTGAAATGCTACAATGATAGTTCTGTGCACTTGCAGAGTAATTCTTATCTCTTACTGAGCTATCGATTGGCGTACCTAAGTACCGTTACTTAAGGATTGTAATTCTTATTGCACCCCACGGCGCCATGCCACAATTTTGCATATCGTAAATAATGACGGTTAGAAAGGCCAATCTGGCACTTCTAACTGTTATTACTAGACTACATTACCTAGGCCGGCACCTTTTTGGGCCAAGGGTTACCTTTCTGAAGTAATGGTGGTTAGGAATGTCAACACACATTTCTAGTATTATTATTAAGGATGGATTTATAGTCTATCTTTAGTAGTAATGCTAAGAAACGCCAACAGAAGGGCTCCTCGCCACCGCCCACAGATTCACTCATCTTGACGACGGGTTGAACGAAGGTGACTTCGTCCCTTCAGATTGCAACTATCGCTGTGATGATGACCATGACTGCGACAGCAATCAAGAACACCGACCACCTCGATGGGATGATTGCCGCGGCAACCGTCGCGGCAACCCCAACCTCGACCGCTAAGACGACGACCGCTCCTTCAAGCACCGTGGTTGAGATGCCTATGAAGGCGGTTGGTGCAACCGTAATGACTCCTCTGTCAATGTGGTGAAGGGCCAGAAGCGGGCAAATGATGAAGAGCTTGACAAGGTCCTCAGCCAGGACTTCCCTCACCACCCCGGCGAGGGTTACACGCTGGGCGAATGCCGAGTCCTGCCGAAGGCACTTGAGAAGGTGGCAAACAAGAAGCCACGCCCGGCCCCAAAGGTGAAGGCCAAGAAAGCCATCCAACAGGAGGACATAGATGAGGAAGAAGCTCAAGTTTAGGATCCATGGCACGCCTACAGGGATCCCATGAAGAATGTGACCGCCGTCATCTTTGGCGGTAAGGTCGGACTGGAGAATGCCCGTGACAAGAAGCTACTGACAAGAGCCATCGTGGCTATCCAGGAGGCAGATGACTTCATTGCGGATGTCAAGGTGACCTCCTGGTCCGAGCAACCCATATCATTCAGCCGCAACAATATGTGGGCCAAGATCCCCTATGCCGATTGGTTCCCGCTGGTCCTTGACCCGGTGATAGAAGGCGTCCGGTTTAAGAAGGTGCTCGTTGACGGTGGCAGTGGCTTGAACATCCTGTTCTATCTGGCCTTCAAGGAGCTAGGGCTGAAGTAGGAGAACCTCAAGCCATATGAGTCTCCGTTTTGGGGCATCATGCCAGGCAAACCCTCATACCCCCTCGGGCATATCACGTTGCCCGTCCAGTTTGGGATGAAGCAGCACTTCCGCATTGACCACATTAACTTCATCGTGGCCGACTTTGAGGGCATCTACCATGCCATCCTTGGCTGACCAGGGAACGCCAAGTTCATGGTGGTTCCTCACTATGGGTATGCGTGCTCAAGCTCCCCACCGAGTAGTGTATCCTGTCCCTGCGTGGCAACGTCTACACGGCTTGGGTGTACGATCTGACGCCTACGTGACCGCAGAGTTCGAGGAGCTGAAGCACGCCCTAGAGCACACCAGCTTAGGGGTCAAGGAGACGCCCCCAATAGAGCTAGAGGTTCCGGTCGGGTCTGCTCGGTGGCCTTCCAACAAGGTCAAGCAGCACAAAGCGATCCAGCTCGATCCGATCGACCCCTCAAAGACCACGAAGATCGGGGCTAACCTTCCCTCCAAATAGGAAGATGCACTCATCTAGTTCCTTCGAGAGCACATTAGCATGTTTGCGTGGAAACCGGCTGACATGCTAGGTGTTCCTAGGGAAAAGGTCGAGCACAACCTTGACGTCTCAAAGACCGCTAAACCGATCAAGCAGAAGATGCGATGGTTCACTCGCGACCGCAAGGAAGTCATTAGGGTAGAAGTAGCCAAGCTTCTAGCTACTGGCTTTATCAAAGAGGTGTATCGCCCGGAATGGTTAGCCAATCTGGTTCTTGTATTTAAAAAGAATAATGAATGGAGAATGTGCGTTGATTACACCGATCTCAACAAACATTGCCCTAAATAGGCTTTCAATCTCCCTCGAATCAATGAGGTCGTAGACTCTACTGCAGGTTGCGAGTTGCTTTCTTTCCTAGATTGCTACTCAGGCTATCACCAAATAGCCCTCAAGAAGGAGGACCAGGAATAGACCGGCTTCATCACACCCTTCGGTGCTTTTCGCTACACGACCATGTTGTTTGGCCTCAAGAACACTGGAGCTACCTACCAGCAGGCCATCCAGGCCTACCTCAAGCACGAGATCACCGATGACCTTGTCGGGGAATATGTAGATGACGTGGTGGTGAAGACCAGGGAATCCAACACTCTGGTGGAAAACCTCAAGTGGACCTTCGTGGCCCTTAATGAGTTCCAGTGGAAGTTGAACCCCAACAAGTGTATCTTTGGCATCTCTTTCGGGATCTTGCTCAGCAACGTCATCAGTCAAGATGGCATATGCCCAAATCCCGAGAAGGTTCAAATCGTGCTAGATCTACAACTACCACAAAACGTCAAAGATATCTAGAAACTCACTGAGTGCATGGCAGCCCTGAGCCGCTACATCTCCCGCATGGGCGAGACTTCTTCAAACTCCTCAAGGCTAAGGAGAAGTTTGAGTGGACAGAGGAGGCCAACAAGTACCTCGTGACTCCCCCAGTTTTAACAGTACCACGTGATGGCGAGGAGCTCCTCCTCTACATTGCCGCCACAACCAATGTGGTCAGTACCGTAACTGTGGTTGAGCGCGAGGAACCTGGACACATCTATGGTGTACAACGCCTAGTCCATTATGTTAGTGAGGTTCTCAATGAAATCAAGAAGTGTTACAAACCATGTTGAGAAGCTGCTCTACGTGCTCCTTCGCAATAGAGACGCTAGTGGCTGCATTGTAAAGTACGCGTTAGAGCTCTCTGAGTTCATGCTAAACTTTCGCAGCCGTAACACTGTGAAGTCTCAGGCCCTGGTCGATTTCATTGTGGAGTGGTCGGACCTTAACCTGCCCCTGGCTGATACATCTGTCGACCACTAGCAGATTACTTCGATGGTTCCTTGAACATCGATGGTGCCGGAGTAGGGGGTCTACTTCATATCTCCTTCCAAGGACACGCTTCGCTATGTCTTGCGTATCCACTTTAAGGCATCCAACAACGTGGCCGAGTACAAAGCTGCCTTGCATGGCCTCCGCATTGCACTCGAGCTAGGTATAAAACACTCCTGGTGTACAGAGATTCTGCTCTGGTCATTCGCCAAGTCAATAAGGATTGAGATGTAGTCAACGAGAAGATGGATGCCTATGTGGCTAAGATTCGCAAGCTAGAGAACAAGTTCTCTGGATTGGAGTTTACCCATGTACCTCATTTCGAGAACATAGGTGCCAACGAGCTATCCAAGCTCGGATCATCATGAGCTGAGGTACCACCTGGTGTTTTCGTACAGGATCTGATTAAGCCTTTGATCCCCAATCAGGCTTATGAAGCACCTGCAGCCAGTACCGCTACCGACCAGCTCATAGCGGCACTCAGCGGTAAGCTTAAAGAGGTAGAGGATAGCTACCTCGGCCAGCGGGGACCTGACGACGGTAGCGAGCAGCCACTGGCTGATGAACCAGCTAGGTTAGCAGCGCCTCCCCAGCCAGACTGGAGAGAGCCCTTTGTCAGGTACCTGAATGACCACCTTGTTCTGGAGGATAAGATCAAAGCTCAGCAGCTGGTCCACAAAGCCCGTGCCTACCTTATGGTTAACGGCGAGTTGATGCACAAGGGCCCAAGGTTCATGATTTACCAGAAGTGCACTACCCATAAAGAGGGTTTGGAGCTTCTGAAGAATATCCATGCTGGCACTTGCGGTAACCATGAAACATCACAGACACTGGTCAGCAAAGCCTACCAAGAAGGGTTCTACTGGCTGACAGCCATCTCTGACGCAGAAGATTATGTGCGCCGGTGCAAAAAAATGCCAGATGTTTGCCAAGCAGATCCATGTCCCTGCACATGAACTTCAGACCATCCCGGTCGCTTGGCCGTTCTCATGTTGGGGACTCGACATGATTGACACCTTCAAAAAGGCTCCTGGTGGTCACACATGCGTTTTTGTGCTCATCGACAAGTTCTCCAAGTGGATTGAGTACATAGCCATCAAGAAAGCCTCATCTGAAAAAGCAGTACAGTTCCTTGATGATGTCATCCACCAGTTTGGCATACCCAACACCATCATCATCAACCTTGGCTCCAGTTCACCAGCGATGAGTTTTTTGACTTTTGCGATGATAATGACATCAAAGTCAAATATGTGTCCATCGCCCACCCTCGGGCCAACGAGCAGGTGGAGCAAGCCAATGGTATGATCATCGATGCTTTGTGCAAGAGGGTATACAGAGATAACAAGGACCTCAAACCTGGTCGGTGGCTCAAGGAATTGCCTGAAGTGGTCTGGGGACTTCATACCCAGCCCACTCGCAACACTAGAGTCTCTTCGTACTTCATGGTGTTTGCTTCTGAGGCTGTCCTACTAGCTGAGGTTGCACAACTTTCACCACGTGTCCAGTATTATGATGAAGAAACCTCCAACAAAGCCCAAGAAGTAGATGTCATTGCCAAGGAAGAAGTAGCACTCAAGTCATGTGCTCAGACGGCAAAATATTTAGCTTACGTGCATCATTACTATAACCGCAATGTTAAGGGCAGGCTGTTCGTGGTTGGAGACATGGTGTTACGACGAATCTAGAACACAGATGGCCTGCACAAGTTATCATCCAGATGAGAAGGACCATTTAGGATCAAAGTTGTCACACGCCCAACATCCTATCGGTTGGAGACAATGAAGGGTGTCGAGGAAGGTAACTCTTGGCACATCGACCACCTCATACGCTTCTATCCATAGAATAAGATATGTGCCCGACTTTTGTTATTCTGATGTTTAATCCTTTTTTTCTTCTTTCCTATCACAACTCTATATCTGTGCACTCATCTATCATACATGCGCCCTGCATAAGTCACAATTAAACTTTGTTTTCTGCCCGACGAGAACGGCTTGACAAGGCACTGTCCAGAAAACTGTTACGATATGTTATAACTCTACGCTACATGGCACTAGGAGATTTCAGCAGTCGCTCTCTAACAGTGCTAGGTACCTAGTGATCCTGGTGGTCCTACACTGTTCACTAGTGCATCCCTAGTTACTCGACAGAGTTAGCTCGCTACAAGGGTGGGGACAAAACTTAATTGTCGACATTTTTTGAAAAACAAACTACGCGTAAATATGCATCTAAAAAATAGCAATATGTTTATCATCCGCTTAAACATGCCTACCTTGTCTGCATCAAAAGGCTAAAAGTTTACAAGCACCCCATGCTTGGCACAACTTACAAATGGTGTTTTCATCACAAATACATTGTTTAGAGCCTACTGACCACCATCATTTTTTGCAGGATCCTCGATGAGTGTCATGTCGTCAACAAGGGCGGCAGCAGTAGGGGCAGACATGGTCCAAAGGTCCTCGGCAGTGTTCTTGTTAAGCTCTGGTGCAATGCCAAGTGCCACTTCTGCTGGTTCCACCTCTGGGTACCTTGAGCAAACCATGGCTAGCGCGGTGGCCACTGCATAACACCCAGCTTCAGCAATGAACCCCTGAAATGCCAGCCATAGCCTCCGGCACTGGTCCGCCACAACCACTGCCTCACCTACAGGGTCGGTAGGGTGCTCCTCTCCTCGGAAGATTGCCCTCAATGCTAGCTTGATGTGCTCCCGCATAGCCCGCATCTTCTCTTGGAGGACGGAGATGGTGAAGGGTTATGAGGGTGCTACGCTAGCCAGAAAACAAAACTTTTCAACCTCATAAACTAGGATCTACTGCTAGTTACAGGTTACGGGATTAGCACTAGATGCGCAGGTGCAGCGGAAGACAACTCGATGTAGTCGTGCGTGTCGTAGTAGGCAGTGCAGTTGCATGGTCGTCCGTCACCTCAATCCCCTCGCGCGGTTCATCCCAGTGCTCCAGATGCAGCACCTCCGAGGAATCCCACACATGCAGGGAAGAAGCGATACGCCTCCGGACTGCTAGGTCCACGAGGAGCAGATGGCGCGAGCGTGGGGAGGGCGACGGCGGCTACCAAAGGCGTGTCAAATCCTGCCCGCGCCCCTATCCCTTGCTTATATAGGCGTCCCCAATGAGCTCATGAGTTGGAGGACCATTAGTAACCCTAAGCCATGTGTAATTCAGGTCCAACCCGAATTAGGCTTCTAGCCCCTTAAGCGTGCGATCCTATGGGTTCGCACACACATTGACATAGGCCGAGAACTCCTACTCGCCTAATAGTTGACAGCGGCCTCTAGTAAGGCATGACAACTCCTATGTGCATGCAAAGATCATATCAGACAAACCACTACGACCACATACAAGTTATTCCCTTTGCCACTCGATGTATGGTACAACTCGTGGGTTAACACTTAACCCAAGCACGGCCATGAATTTGTTGATCCAATAACTTGAGTGATCCAGTGATATCTCTCTCGCATAGAGAGGGGCAAATTCCATCTTGATTGTCTATGTCTCAAAGCATGCTTCCCGACCACTCGAAGACCACCTTTGTAACTACCCAATTACGGAGCAGCGTTTGATAGTCCCTAAGTAGGCCGTTTCACATTTTCAGTACATACCACAATCTTAGGTCTAAGGACATAACGTACATGACGTGAATAGAGACTTTCTCATGTCGGGTCAGTCCAGCCTACATGTTTCACATGTGCCCACATTATTAGTTTGACATCTCTATGTCCATGACTTGTGAAACATAGCCATCAACTAATACATGTGCTGGTCTAATATTCAAGTGTGTTCTCACAAGAACGCTAGAATAACCATTCAAGTAATTGAGTTCCATAAACAATTCACATAATCGCCAATCAATACAAGTTGTCTATAATAGATATTCAATGAACACTTTATTAATCATGGATACAATCGAATATCATCATCTACATGATTAGCTCTAGGGAATATTCCCAACAGTCTCCCACTTGCACTAGAGTTAATCTCTTAGATGTCTAATCCCCATAGACCTCATGTGCGCCTCATGCTTAGGCTGTGGAAGAGCCTTTGTCAAAGGATCTGCTACATTCAAATCCGTATGTATTTTGCACAATTTGATCTCTTCTCGTTTCACAAACTCTCGAATGAGATGAAACTTTTGGAGTACATGTTTGTTCTTCTAGTGATCCATAGGCTGCTTAGCCTGTGCAATCGCCCCATTGTTATCACAATGTAAATTCAATGGGCCCGACATATTCGGAAACACACCAAGCTCAATGAGGAACCTCCTCAACCAAACACCTTCCTTTGCAGTGCCAAAAGCTGCAATGTACTCGGCTTCTGCTATAGAATCAGACATCGTCTCCTGCTTGAAACTTTTCTAGCTAACTACACCACCATTTATTGTGAACACAAAACCTGATTGAGATAGTGAATCATCCCCGTCGGTTTGGAAGCTAGCATCGGTGTAACCATTTACAATGAGCTCCTCCTCACCTCCATAGATTAGGAACACATCCTTTCCTTCATAAGTACTTTAGGATATTCTTAACAAGCGTCCAGTAAGGTTCACCCAGATTAGCTTGGTACCTGCTCGCAACACTTAGAGCATATGAGACATCTGGGCAAGTACATATCATGGCATACATGATGGAACCAACGGCCAAAGCATTGGAACCTTACTCATGCGGTTGCGCTCTTCATCTGATGAAGGACGCGCATACCATGTGACATAGGCAAAAACCCTTTCTTGGACTGTTCCATGTTGAACTGTTTCAACACCTTGTTAATCTACATGTCTTGGCTTAATCCTATTAGCCTTCTCGACCTATCTCTATAGATCTTAATTCCCAAGATGTATGCTGCTTCTCCTAAATCCTTCATAGAAAAACTATTATTCAGTGAAGTCTTTACAGATTGCAACATAGGAATATCATTCCCAATCAATAGTATGTCATCAACATACAAGATCAGAAACACAATAGCGCTCCCACTTACCTTCTGGTAAACACAAGGTTCTTCTTCATTCTGACGAAAGCCAAACCCTTTGACTACCTCATCAAAATGAATATTCCAACTCTGAGATGCTTGCTTTAACCCATAAATAGATTTCTTAAGCTTGCATATCTTTCCAGCATTATTAGGATCAACAAAACCTTCGGGCTGTATCATATACACGTCCTCTTCTAAATACCCATTTAGAAAGGCTGTTTTAACATCCATCTGCCATATCTCATAATCAAAATATGTAGCAATTGCTAGAATGATCCGAATAGATTTAAGCATCGCTACCGGTAAGAATGTCTCATCGTAGTCAACTCCTTGAACTTGCCGAAAACCTTTTGTGACAAGTCAAGCTTTATAGACAAGAAAATTTCTGTCCATATCCTTCTTCTTCTTAAAGATCCATTTGCACTCTATGGGTCTAACCCCATCAGGCGGGTCAATCAAGTTTCAAACTTGATTGTCTCCTATGGAATCTATCTCGAATCTCATGGCACTTTGCCATTTCTTGGAATCTAGATCCATCATGGCTTTCGAATAATCCGCAGGTTTGTCATCGTCTGACAATAACAAATCCCCACGCAATGCGTGAAGTCTCGTTGATCTTCATGGTTGTGGCGGTGTCTCCACTGCCACGGGTGTCTCAACTTGCTCTGCTACATTAGCATCACTCGCAGAGTCAGTCCCTACTGGCTCATCTTGAACTTCTTCAAGATACACCTTTTGTCCATTCTTTTCTCTTTTAAAAAACTCTTTCTCTAAGAAAATACCATTTCGAGTAACAAACACTTTGCCCTTTGACCGGCTATAGACATAATACCCTAAAGTTTCCTTTGGATATCCCACAAAAAAGCACTTGTCCAATTTGGGTGTTAGTTTATCTGATATAAGTCATTTAACATAAACTTCACAACCCCAAATTTTCAGAAAAGATAAACTGGGACTCTTACCAGTCCACATCTCATATGGTGTCTTAACTATGGACTTAGATGGTACCCTATTCAATGTGAAAGCAGCTGTTTCTAGAGCGTATCCCCAAAATGATAAAGGTAAGTCCGACTGGCTCATCATAGACCGAACCATGTCCAACAAGGTCTGATTACGTTGCTCAGACACGCCCTCTTAAGATGATTGCTAAACTCGTGACTTTGATATTTGCCTCCACGATCAGATCGTAAGCCTTGATCTTCTTGCCACGTTGATTCTCTACTTCATTCTGAAATTCTTTGAACTTTTCAAATGTTTTAGACTTATGCTTCATTAGGTAGACATATCCATATCTACTAAAGTCATCAGTAAAAATTATGAAGTATTGAAATCCGCCTCTAGCTGTCGTGCTCATTGGTCCACATACATCAGTATGTACAAGTTCTAACAAGTCAAATGCCCTCTCAGGAAATCCTTTGAATGGCACCTTGGTCATCTTGCCTAGCAAGCAAGCCTCACTTGTCTCGTATGATTCAAAATCAAATAAAGTTAGAAGACCATCATCATGGAGCCTCTTCATGCGATTCTCACTTATATGACCCAAATGACAATGCCACATATAGGTAGGACTTAACTCATTAAGCCGAGGCCGTTTAGCACTAACATTACAGATAGGTGCATCATCAAGATTTAAAATAAATAACCCATTCACAATGGATGCAAAAGCCACAAACACATCATTCTTTGAGATCACATAACCATTGTCTTTACTCGCAAATGAATAACCATCCTTCATTAAGCATGAAGGTGACACAATGTTTCGACTTAAACTAGGAACAAAATAACAATTATTCAATTCCAAAATAAATCCTGACAGCAAGGGAAGTTGCATCGTCCTGACGTTCAATGCAGCAACTCTTGCATTATTGCCCACGCAGAAATCAACTTCTCCTTTCTCCATGCTTCTACTTCTTATCATTCCCTGCATCGTATTGCAAATATGAGCAACCGATCCGGTATCAAATACCCAAGAATTGATATAAGAGTTAGCGAGGAAAATGTCTGTCACATGAACAACAAGAGTACAAGCAGTAGCAGTACCTTTACCGCCACCATCCTTCTCTAAGGATGCCAAGTACTCCTTGCAGTTCCTTTTCTAGTGACCTTTTCCCTTACAATAAAAGCAATCTGAATTTGCAGATGGTCCAGCCTTGGCAGCAGACGGGTTTGGCTTAGAGATCTCATCTTTAGCCTTGCCCTTCTTCTTCCTCCAAGAATTGCCCTTCCTCTCAAAATGAGGTCGGTTCTAGATCACCAACACTTGGCTACTGCCAGCACCTTTCTTAATGTTGGCCTCTGCTATTTTCAGCATGCCACACAGTTCATTCAAGCCCATCTCCGCTCCATGCATATGGTAGTTCGAGATGAAGTTTCCATAGCTGGCAGGAAGCAATGCAAGAATGAAATCAGTAGCCAACTCTTGGCCAATTGGGAAGCCTAGCTTCTCCAACCTTTGAGTGTAACCAACCATCTTGATTACATGTGGACCAACAGCTGCGCCCTCTGCTAGCTTGGTTTCTGCAAGCGCCATAGAGACATTGAACGTTTCAGTCCGCGCTTGAGTTTTGAACATATCTTCAAGCGCCATGATCATATCGTTCGCACTCTGCTTCTGATGCTCCACTGCTTGTTCCTCAGTGGCCTCCTTCTAGTCTAGCAGGCTGGCAAGCTCCTGAGCCATGGCCTCATTCTGGCCACTCAGCTCTATAAGAAGTGTGCATAAGCTTACAGCAAACTCTAGCATGCATTAACTAAAAAAAAGAGGGTTACCTACTCTCATTATCCACCTCCAGGGCATCCACCTTTCGGTGCAGTGCAGTGACCTCTTCCTCTTGCTGTAGCTCCCAGTCCTGGTAGATCTTGGCCTGCACCTCCAGCTGAGCCTTGGCTACCCTGAGGGTCTGGCATTCCTCCTAGGTAGCTACAAAGCGGTCGATGGTCTTGCCCCGGTGGGCATTGGTCTCCTACAGGGACTGCACACATCGCATGTTGGTCAGCATGCCTGCTCCAAAGCATGAACACTAAACATAAAGGAAAATGGCGATTAGGTTAACCTTGATCCTATCCAGTAGCACCTCCATAACGTCCTGCACACTTGTGTCGATGTCGTCATCAAGGATCTCCTCATAGGACACGAATTTGTCCGTCCCTAGCTTGTGCGTCGTGTGGACGTGCTGCTTGGGCAGGTCTGTGCGTGGCATCTTGGGCACCCTAGGCACCACTTTGACTTCCTCAGGTGGCGCTGGCCTGCTCGGACCTGCCTGGCCCGACGGGCGATGAGGCTATCGACCTGTCATTACCTTGATGGCCCTAAACGGCACAACCCGCCTTTCTGGATGATGGGTCGGTGTTGAGGATGGCCTGGTGGGTGTCACGGTGTTGCTGGCCACCTCCCTTTGCCCTGTGGACTACGCCGTATTGCCAGCGGTCGCCTGTTCGATGGTCGGCTGTGGGGTGGTCTGATTGGGAGGGTCTGACTGGAAGGGGGTTGGCGTCGACGCTGGAGGAGCACGGCTGCAAGCCACATCACAGAAACAGTTTGTCTATAAGAAATCTAGTAATCGAGATGAAGCAACATACATGAATACAACGGCACTTACCTGGCTGGTCGCCAGAATCCTCCTCTAAACTATGGGGTCATTCCTCCGCTAGGAGTGCTTGGGGCCCTGCCCTATCGCCCCGCTGTCCGGGGATTTGGTTTGACGCCTCGACTGTCCTGCTCATCCTAATGGGACACATTGGAGAGGTTGGCTCCTTTGCCGCCTCCCGTTGCCCTGGCGATGAAGCAGTCCTGGCTGGAGGCATCGCCACCCCGTGAGGTACAGGTGGCGGTGATGGCGATGGCGGCGTTACGCCCCTGGCCTGCTCCGGTCGTGTGGTGGAGGCTGTCTCCCCTTGATGTGGGGAAGGAGTTGGTGGTGGCGCGTTCTGCGCAGACCTCCTGGGTGTTGTTGTGGGCGGGGGCCTCAGCGTTTCTCCTGTCTGAGGCACCTGGGCCTGACGTTTCCGCTGGCGCTCCTTCAACGTCACGGTATCATCAGAGTTCGATGACTCCGGGGTACCCGAGGCACCCCTCTTCTTTCTTTCCCCCTCTTCACCGTCCAGGTTTAGTTTGCCTCCAGACAGCAGTGAGGAGGGTTTCTTCTTCTTGGCCGCTGCTGACATGGGCCGCTTGCCCGCAGCCCGGCGCCTTCTTTGGGCAATAGGGACTTCTCCATCATCGAAGTCAGAGACATCCAGTTTCTCCTACCCTACTCTGGCCCAGCTCTGGTAGTGGGTCTCCTTAGTTCTCCGTTGGTTGGCCTGCGCCTTGCCTTGAGGCCATGGTTCCACTGGCACAGCAAAGAAAAACACCTTCCGGTCCTATCCAAGCAATGTCTGATAGTCAGACCATTCATGTTACAGCCATTGACATATACAACTGCATATCATTCAAATTAAAGTATGGAACTGGTTAGCTTACCTCTGGTGGTGGTCGGGTAAGGTCGTACGGCCATGCATGCACTTTCGGGTAGCTGGTGGTCAGGTCAAACTTCTCAAACAGCAAAAACATCCGCTGACTCACTGCTTCTCGTGTTATCTTCTCTAGGGCTCCCGTGGTGTGTCGTCCCAGCCAGCATACTCGTATAGGTGGTTCACCTGCTCCTTGCACAGCTGGATCCGGCATGTCAGCCAGGTCCCAGCCACCAGTGCACCGTTGACCATCTTGTTGTCAATCAGAGTTAGCAACTCATTCACCTGATGCATCTCATCCAAGGATGGAGGGTCCGACCACTAGGGGTTGAACTCCGGCACCTGCGTTACATCGCACGACACCCTCCTCCCCTCCACGTGCTGGCTCATGTAGAACCAGCAGCTATTCCAGCTCTTTGGGGCTGACTGGCTGGCTCCCTAGCCAGTGCGCCTTCATCCCATCACAAAGACGCACATAGCACCCACCAGCAACTTGGGACCCCCCGGTCTCAGCCCTCTTCTTCCTCAATAGGTAGAAGTGGTGGAACAAATTGAAATGGGGGTCGATCCCCAAGAACATCTCACAGAAATCAATGAAAATGGCAATAGAGAGGATGGAATTGGGGTCCAGATTGCAAATGGACACCATCCAGTATATGCAAAGGTCTCGGAGAAACCCATTCACTGGAACCCCCAACCCCCGCGTCACCATGTACTCATCTCGTGGCTCACGCCACGCCTCCATCTCGAAAAGCGGTAGGAAGCCCTCGTCGGTGAGTGCCTGTAGCGACACCCACGTGGACATTGACTGCGCCAGTGCAGCCTCGACGCTTCAGATCCAGCCGCTTTCCCCTCCATCTTGGCTCCTTTCTTCGTCATCTCCTCCGAGGATGGTGGGTTGTGAGGTGAGCGGAGTGCGGTGGTGGTGCGGATGCGCTAGATCTGCTCGATTACCTCACGGCAAGGGCGGATTTGCTATGGTGGATCGACGGTGACAGCGGGTGCAAAGTGGAGCGAGGCAGCGGAGCGCTCGAGAAATGCGAGAGTGGGCAGGTGGGGAAATGATTGCGGAACCGTCTTCCCCCGGCGGTGCCAGCAATTTATACTAACTTGATGACATCAGTTTCACTTATAGGGTTGGACCCCCCTTGACTCGTGTGGCAGCTTGTGGGTCGTCCTAGTCCCGAGTGCGAGCGTGGGCCTAGATATTTTATTCCCTGCATGCGCTAGGTTGCAGATTCAATCCTGGATCTTGTGCACATGTCCGGTAATCTTGGGATCTAATCCTAGATTTGCCCTTAATTATATACTTCTTTCCAAATTTGTCTCAGATTTTTTCCTCAAACCTGGGGACTGATTTTGTGGGTCAAATATTTTCCCTATTCCTAGGGACTGCCTGGCAGTTTTCCTACCCAAGTGGTGTTTACGAACCACGGCTCTCGGTGGCCTCGCCCCGATCAAGTCTGTGCAGGTCTCGGTACACCTGAGGACTGCGTGGCAGCATTCCTCCCAGTGTTGCTTAGGGTCGTGGGTTCTCGGTGTTTTTGACCCGATAGAGCCTGTGACGTACCCCGAGCACACTTGGGGACGTAGTTGGAACATGTCTAGTCCTATGGTACTGTCCTCGATTACTTTTTGAAACAAAAACCGTGGGGCAGTTCCCCATGGTATATCAAAACAATTTTATATAAAGAAGAAACAGAGTACAAAGTTCAGGACATACTCATAGAAAAGAAAAGGGGGGTGTAGGGGAGTTGGGAACAACTCATGAGGAGGCAACACAAGGGAATTACAAATTATCTAACCAAAGATTAAGTAGCAATCTATCATTAGCATGAAGTCTATGGGCTTGCAGCAAAGCTTCAGCCTTGAAGTTGTGGAGCCATCTGTTATATGTTGCTTGCACTCCATCAAACACCTGTCTATTTCTGACTTTCCACAACTCCCAAGTAGCTATCAGAAAAATCTCCATGAAGTATGAGATCCTAGCTTGGATCTTGGTTTGCTTGATCTTTCTCTAAATATTGGGATCATGAGACGAGTTAATGCCCAACTTGTTCCAGCATCTGCTAGCAAAATCACATTCAAAGAACAAATATTCAATTGTTTCTGTGATCCTTCTGTTACAGAGAACACACAGACAGTTTGGTTGGACTCTGAAATTCCTTCTTGCCAACATGCCTTTAGTATTGAGTTTGTCCATAATTATAAGCCAAGAAAAGAACTTAACTCTGGGAGTGACCTTAGATTTCCAAATCAATCTACAGACATCAGAGGCTGGGGTGGATAGGAAAGCCAACTTGTATACCTTAGCAGTAACATATTTACTCTTACCCCAACAAAAAAATTACTGGTCATGTTCATCTGTCAGGTTGAAATCCATCAACATTGTTCTTAGCTCTTCTAATTCAATAGCAGTAGGTTGGGAGATGGGGATGATGAACAAATCTTCCAGATATGTAGTTTCACAAACCTCCCTGATAGACATTTTAGGATATCTAACAAAATAGAATAAGATGGGGAATTCTTCTGCCATGATATTACCATCCCAGTTGTCCAGCCAAAACAAAATGGAATTGCCATCACCCAATTGATAGGAGGTGATTGAAGCATATAATGTTTTAAGCCTGAAGATTTCCTTCCACCAGAAGGATCCAACTTCTCTTTGGGCATGTGGGACTGTACCATCATAATGCTTGAACCACAGTTGTTGTACCCATGGGACATCTGCTTTGTCATAGAACTTATGGAGCTGCTTGAGTAGCAAAGCATCATTTTGAATCAAAAGATTTTTTATGCCCAAACCTCCTTTTAGTTTTGGCCTCTGTACTAATGGCCAGGCCACTAAATTTCGACCCCTCTTTCTTTCAGTGTTACCTCTCCACAAGCATTGCTTTCTTATTCTATCAATGTCCTGAATAACTCCTTTGTGCAATTTGAAAGTGCACATTGCATAAGTAACTGTTGGAGTGATTACTGTGTTGACATATTCCATTCTTCCAGCATAGGATAGCAGAGTGGAACAGGCAGTCAGTTTTCTTTCCACTCTATCCAAAAGGGGAGCAAAATCTTCACATTTGGGCTTGGATGTTCCTAGGGGGAGGCCCAAATATGTGAAGGGAAGGATGCCAATTTGACATCCCAGAGTACGAGCCAATATTTTAATTTTCTCCTCTGACACGTTGATGGGCACAATGCTTGATTTACTAAAGTTCACTCTTAATCCAGTAGAGTCTGCAAAAGTATTCAGGATTGCTTTGAGGCAAAAACAACTGCCTAGCATCAGCTTGCATAATCAACAAAGTGTCATCAGCATACTGAACTACTGGGAAATCAGAGTTTGGTTGAGGTACTGGCAGGTGGAGGATTCCTCTATCTTTAAGCCCATTGATGATGTATTGGAGTAGCTCAGCTGCTAGCACAAAAAGAAGAGGTGAGAGAGGGTCACCTTGCCTTACTCCTCTCTTACATGTTGTTAACACTGGATATAGCACCCAGATAAATCCGCAAGCGCACGTATGTCAATGTAGCTTTCACCAAGGAGCATTCCAAGGTATCAAATTTCCACGGGGAACGTGAATGAAGAACTAAGTGTATCCAAGTATAGGTGATGAAATGATAGAAAGAATATGTGTGGGTTCTCTGACTAAGGCAATACTAAATAAGACCTTAATAAAGTTAATTACTATGAGCACACTCCCTCGAAACTCACCACAGCAAATGGCTCCGACAGTAAGCACCTAAAGCTCTACTCAAGCTAAACCTATCATGGTGGACTACACAGGCAAATAGGTTTGTCACCACCTATTGCTACCACCTCCGGAGATTTAGGAGCATTCATGGGCAAGCTATAGGCTAAGCACCTCGCTTAATCTATAAACTCGACTACTCTAATTTGATACCTAGAACTAGAGCACCTTAATCAGGCGGTGAAACAAGTAAAGAACAATAAAGTAAAGTAATACTTAAGTAATGCAATAGAACAAAGTTACTACATGATAGAAGAAGAAGAAGGCCGACTTTATTACTCGAAGAAGAGTTGACTCCATCGAGCTACAAGAAAAGAGGTTGCCGACATGGTCGAATCCTTGCCAAGCTTCTCTTCACTTTCTCTTTCTATCTTCAACTTCTCACTAGGAGAGCCATTGAACTACAACTCTCATGTGGAGAGTGACTACTCTAATGGAAGAAGTATTTGATATTCATGGTGTGTGTTACAAATGAAGGATGAGGGTCCTATTTATAGTGCTCTGGAGGTTGGTAGCCTTGAGAGTGGGGGCGGCCACCCTAGGCCCAGGGTGGGCGCCCTGGCCAGGGTGAGCGCCCTAGACATACCGTCCACTCGCACCGACCTTTGATCCAACGGTGATGGCTCACTCCCCCAAGTCAGTTGCTTGCGAGATAAGTCGGTTTGGAGTCGGTTCCAACCAACTTAGCCTCCTTAGGTGTACGATAATGGGCCCATGGATCCAAGTGACATCCATTGAGAGCCCTTGGATCAAACCGACTTGGTTTCGATGGTTGGGAGACGTGGGATGTTGTTGTCGTGGATTGGTGACATGGCTGGATCAGTTTGGTGGCACGGCTAGGGTGGGCGCCCTGAGTCAGGGTGGGTGCACTGGCCAGGGTGGGCGCCCTGGCCCTGGTTGGGTTGCTAGCGCTACCACATTTCATTGCTTCCATTTGGTCCATTTGCACTTATTTTTGGTACTTTCAGAAATATAGACTCCAAGTATAAGTGGAACTAGGTGAATTATAAACATAAATCACTACTTGTATTGTTGGTTGTCCTCATTTTGATGCAATAATGACAGTTAAAAATTGGTAGTTAAGGACCGTCAACAAGCTCCCCCACACTAAACCTTTGCTCGTCCTGAGCAAAGATGTGGGCTTAAGCATGTTGGATCAGGAGTTGCTACAATGTGATGCCTTGCAAAAACTCAATACAAACCAATACTACTTTTGAGTTGAGTAGGTTAGAGTTAGAAATCCACCATTAATCTTAGCCATATGGGGCTTATGGCTTTCACCTTGTAATATGCAAGAGTAAGATAGAGCAGTAGGTAGAAACTTTGTACCTTGCTTTGGTAAAGCTGAGACTCTTTCTAGAGGTTTTCAAGATTTTTAAAAGAGAAGATTGCCTAAGTTCCTCAAATGGTACGCTCAATCGCTCAATGGTGTTTCATAATTCACACCAAGGCCAAAGATAGAGATCTTTTTTTGCACCTATACTAAAGCTTATGTGGAGCTCATAGGTAGGGAAAGCTTAAGCAGACTTGAACTGAATATATTGCTAAGTTAGACACTTAGATCAAAAGGAGCAACAAGGCATACAAAATGATCAAGATGTGCAAGTGTGAATATTTGGTATTTGGTGGAACTCCTCGAGACTTTTTCTGATGGTAACTTCTTTTTGAATGGAGCATTTCTACCAGATATTCTACATGGGACATCTGGTCCTCTTTTTTTTTGCTCGACCTTTTTTTCATCGAGAGCACTTGATTTTTTTTGCAGCGGGTATTGAGGCTTCCACTGTATAATCTCTCATTTGGGGACTATATCCCTCTTTTGTCTTAATATTTTTTTCTGGTAGCTCATGCCCTTTAAATATATGTCTCAAAATGATGTGTGGAGCTAGTTGCATATTTCCAATGTGGAAACAGCAAGGGGTGCATGGTTATTTGGTGGTTGCGTACTTCCAATGTAGAAGTAGCAAGGGGTGCACGTGTAAGTGATCTTGATCAAGAAGAATGACTAGTTTCTCTACTTAGATCAATAAGGCCTAACCAAGCTCAAAGCAGTCAAGTGGCTTTTTGTGGGTCTGTCCTATCTAGGGAACATGTATATGGCTTGTGGTAGGAATTTAACACCATCGAGGAACTTTAGCAAGGGTTTGGGGGTTTTTCAAAATAGAACTCCAGATTTGTCTCAACCATTCCTCAGACAAGTTAAAAGATTTACTCTATTCTCTACCACAACTAATCTCACAAGAGCATAGACTTGGTTATATCATGTGCAGCCCACAATAGCGTTTGACTTAAGATGAACTCTAGTTTTACATGCTCAAAACTTAAGCAGTAAAGGGTTGTATGAAGAGCTTTTGCAAAGTATGAGCAACTATTCATCATTTCCAACAAAACTTTAAGGTGTCAAATTAAGATAGGCACTTAAGTTAAGATTAATGTCACCTCTTTTACATCAGATTCTAGCAAAGCATGGAAAGATTGCATATGCAAGAATTCTAGCCTTGCAAACTTTTATCTTTCACAATGTGATCATGATTATTACTGTATCATTGTTATTATTATTTTCACATTATTTGTTTCACAATGTGAAGATAGAAAACTGATGAAGATAAATGAGAGTGGAGTAATGCCATACCTGAGCGGGGGAGGTACTCCCCCACACTTTCTTTTTCATGGAGTTGGAATTCTTCTGCTCGAACGAGTCTCCTTTGATTTTTTATTTATTTATTACTTCTAAGATGCATGTCTACTATGATGAATGATTATTTATTATGTTTTTTATATTATTTATTTGTTTTTGAAATAAGCCTATTCTAAATGCATAACACTTTGATGAGTATTTTTATTGAAATGTAAACATGCAACCTATTAGCTAAAAAAATGCAGATTTAGAAAGGAAAACATGCAGGTGCCACCTTGTTGATGCAAAGTTCTATCTGCAAACACACCGGGCTAATACCCAAATTCGATATCCGAAGCGTGCCAGTCGATTTGACCTATTAATCGACAAGGATGATAACTTGAATAAAAACCGAACGAGACGACGGCGATGCGACCGGACGTCAAAGCTCAGAATATATTCGATAACTCTTAAACAGATCAGACGAGATGACAGCGATACACACAGAAGTCAAAGCCTGAATTGTGCTTGGTAGACGCGGAACTTGCAAGGTCACCGGAGATCAAGTTGATGCAGCCCATCGAATCTTGAAAGAACTCGTTGGAAAAGAGAAAATACTTGACGAAGTCATCAAAAAATAAAGTACTGGTAGATGTAAATTACGATAAAAAGTAGATTTGTTTATTGATGCTTAGATGTTCTTTACAATGCCCTTCGGCACATATTTATACTCTACTATTCAAAGAATCCTAACTGAATATGAAAAGCTTAAATATAGAAAAATAAACTTACTCCTTATACGAACTCTATCTCTAAAGGAAAGAAATAAAACTCGTATAGGAACTGGACTCAGACTACACTACGAAAATCATAAGCTCACATGATGTCGATCCTCTGCCCGTTTCCGTCATGATGAAGTTATCTTTCCATCGGCATACTCTCTGGTATCGGCAACAATCTTCTAAACTCTGGCCCGTCTCATCGGCAACAGCTCTTCAGCTTCATCGGCAGCAATCCTCTAGCTTCCCGCCAGTCTCATCGGTAACAGCCCTTCAGCTTCATCGGCAGCCATTCATCGGCAACATCAAAAGCAATGCCGAAGATAAAATAATAATCAATCCTTTGCCGATTAGCTCAGTTTCCGATTCTTACTGACACGTGCTGAAATTCGGTGTCAACACATGCCCCCAATTTTGGAGTATAAAATACTTTATGCACCGAAATTTCCTCCAAGTCATGATTACCCACTGTCGAGCCGCCTGAACGTCCCCTCGAATATTGTGTGCGCCGCAATAAAAACCCTATATCAATGGGCCCATAAAACACTTCCTCCGCCACGGCCCATCCTTCATTCTCGATTGAACCCTAGCATTTTCTCCCTCCGACGGCGACATCAGCAAGCAATCTTCCGAGGAACTCGACTAGTGACATTCTCAGCGGCAGTCTTCAATCTCCATTAGCATTCCTCGCTCTTCTCGGCTTCATCCACGGCCACGGCTGTCAAATTCGACGTCCCCAAGGTTAATTTTCTTCTTTATTCATCTCTTGATGTTTCTTCGCTCTTTTTCCACATAACTCAGGACTCCTCTTTATCTTCCTCTTTGACCTTTAATCTAGGAACTTTGCAATAAGCTCATCATCCCCACGCACCGAGACCAAATAATTTGCCTAGGCCCAATGGGGAATCTAGATCCGACTGATATCATCAACGCGGAAACCAACCGCATCCCCTTCAGAGCTCAAAATTTCAACTTAGAACTTTGGACCGATACTTTCCAATCCTGGCCAAAGATCACCAAAGGATGGAAAGACTGGTACTTGAGGGTTGCCAGGCCGATGGAGGTCTATTGGGCAGAACACAGATTAGATCAATGCATTAGACTGTCCATTGCCGATATGGAGAGGAATGAGTCAATGTTGATTGCTGCCTCTTACTTCTGGTCTGACACCATGAATGCCTTCATATTCAAACATGGACCAGTCTCTCCAACTCTTGCCGATGTGTTTATGCTCACTGGCCTGGACATATCAACTGCCGATGACAACACTCTATTCCAAAGGAAGCCTGAATATCGACTGACTAGCCGAAACATCGGCGGCTGGACTGGTAAATCAAGGAATATCAAAAATCTAGATCGGTCAGTCAGAGGGAGCATCCAGCTTTCCTAAATATGTGGCTAGAAAAGTTCATTTTCTGTGGCAGGACAGTTGGACCAACCAATATGCATCTATCTGCAATAGAGATGTTAGCTAATGACGTCAAACTTCCTCTTGGCTGATACCTTCTCGGTTTAGTCTATCATCTCCTCCACCAAGTTTCATAAAGGCTGTTACAAGACAAGTCTATCGGCAATCTGGGAGGTCCTTGGTGGTTCATCAACATGTGGCTGAATGCACATATGCACAAGTACCTTCACTTTGATTTATTCGCCCAGCTGTTCCCTCGAGATCTCCCTAAAGATTACCAACTTGGAGAAGATGAATCGGCAACATGCCCCCCTTAATTTTGGAAAAGCGTTAGCAGTACTTCCAGGGGCAGAGGTAAGCAGAGCCCAAATCGACAACTTCTTCCAAAGGCTCTACATTGGCATTCCTCCTGAGCTCCGGGCCTGGGTCCCTTACATTGATGAAGAAGCAAGGTTCCATCTGCTCTTCAACTTTGTCGATGATGCCTTGAATAAAGACGCTGAGATCCTTAATGCAATGATCACCCCTCGTGCCATCCGAGTCAATATGTTTGGAAGTGGGAAGAACATCAATACTACATATGAATTCTACAATCCATCGGCAGTAGCAAGACAACTAGCTTTCGGGCAACTGCCTATCAAACTCTGCTATGCCGATGTGATTAAGCCAAGAGAAACTATCACTAGCAGCATGGATTGGTGCAAAATAGTCACTCTTCCTCCTGATGCCGATACCTCTAATATTGACCTGACCAATTGGGCACAGGCTTCCTTCGTCACCGAATCTTTCAAATTATGGTGGCAAGAGTGGAAAGAGAAACTATTCTTCGCACCTCCTCACTTCTATTAGAATCTCATCGACCCTGATCATGTCATACCTGCCGATGCAGTAAGTTTGACTATCTGTACTTCTTCCAATTCTTTTTTTTAGTCTATCGGCAACTAACTCCTTCTCAACAGGTTGATGATCCGATCCCAACATTGAACAAGAGCGGCAAAGGCATAAGGCTGCGGTCGATATCCCCAATATCCATAATCAGCCACAGAGCTCCCTCATTAGATGCTCTGACGTGCCACAGTCGTTCCAAGAAGAGCTTCCCCAAATCAAAACCGACCAGAAGTATGGCTGCTCCATCGGACACGGCTGTACCCTCAGCATGGACATCCCAGGTAACTGTCTTATTTTCTTCTGTGTGTGCCGACTACCGTGATATACTGATCTCATATTTCAGGGTGTAAGTTCTACATTTGTTGAATCCTCATGGACAACTCACCCTTCATCTCCACCTGCTGCACCTTCATCGCCACACTTCGTCATCCTTGACGATTCTCCAGAGGTACCCCTCAAATTAAACTCTGACCATCGTATTGGCATTTTTTCTCATCTGCTTCTCTCACAGCATCAAGTAGTCGCATCGGCAACTGCCCCAAGTGTACAGACATCTCATCCACCCATTGCCGATGCCCTCCAGCCATCCGTTGCTGATGTTTCTCATCACAAGCGCAAGGTTTCATCGGATGAAGAATCCCAATCAAAGCGTGCGAGGCTCACACTAGTTCCAATTGCATCATTGGCATCCTCACCCTGCCAGACATTGCCCGATGTTCCTGCACAGACTTCCCCATCAGCAACTGTTCTCCAATCGACAGTTGTACCTGTTCAAGAATCTTCATCGGCACTGGCATTGCAGCAGCAACCAACCGAGGTACCAATGCAGGAAACGCCATCGGCAATCATATCTCAGGTTGCTTCCTCCAGCCAAAGGCGAGAAATTTCCTTGAAGTAAGTAAGTTAACTTCCTTAGTTAATTTTTGACACTCGTATCCTTTAGCTAACAACTCATCCCTTTCAGGAGCAAGATTTCCCTGATAGCCTATTCTCTTTCTCTATTAT
Source organism: Bothriochloa decipiens (assembly GCA_023333625.1). NCBI lineage: Eukaryota > Viridiplantae > Streptophyta > Magnoliopsida > Poales > Poaceae > Bothriochloa > Bothriochloa decipiens. Next base: position 14,778,430 of record CM041634.1, read on the forward strand.
TGGAGATATTCCTGATGATGAAGAGAACAAAGAAAGCTCTGCCTCAACCTTTGAAGCCTTATCATCCAAAATCAAATCTAGGCTAGAGACACTGCTATCCCTGCTGCAACAGGAAACTTCTCAGTTAATCCACTATTCTGACTCTACCAGGGCAACTTTCAAGGCAATCCGAGGCCAGATTCCTGCCGATGTTGAAGAAACACTCTTCCAAGCCGCACATCAAGAGAGTTGGCAACTTTAGTATCAAAAAGCTGCTCAATGCATTGCCGACAGAGCTACCCAGGCACGACTCTAGGAAGAGATGATGAAGTATAAACAATATGCCGATGAGAAACACAAAGACAACGGCAAATTGGAAGCCTCCCGTATGGAGCTGGAAGAGAAGATTTCCCAATTATCGGCAAAGAGAGAAGCTTTATTAGCGGAGCTGAAAAAGGTTGAAGAAGCCCTGGATACAGTCACTCAAGAGAAAGCCCAAATGCCTGACGCTATCAAGATTCTTCAGCAGGAAAGGGACAACGAAGCCCTCAAGACACTGGCCCTTAAGAAGAAAATCAAGCCAGTAGAAGACAATGCCGATGAAGACATAATGACAATAGAGGAAGCCAACCAGATTTGCCTGCATGTGATATCGGCTATTCATTCACTGCTGAACTTGTAAACTTTTTTTCCATCGGCAAAGTAGTGTATCGGCAACTTGTAAAACTTCATATTAACGTAGTGCCGATATGTTCTTATTGAACAAGTATTATATCTGTTTCTTCACGCATCCATCCAAACACTAGGATAATATCTCTTCAGATATTTACCATTCAATGCTCTTGGAAATATTTCTCCTTCAAGGGTTTCTAGGATATAAGCATTACTAGAAACGAACCGATTTACTCGATAAGGACCTTTCCAATTAGGATACCACTTGCCGAACTTTGCGCTCTTAGTCCCAATCGATAAAATCAGTTTCTAGACTAGATCTCCATTGATAAATTCCTTCACCTTTACCTTCTTGTCATACCACCTAGCAACTCTTTTCTTATTCTCTTCAATGCTGAGTAAAGCCTTTAGCCGATAACCCGCCAAATCTTCCAACTCATCTTTTATGAGTGTATTATAATCATCGGCCGACAGTTGATCTTGATGAAATATCCACCTCGAACCAGTCTTTATTTCCCAAGGCAAAACCACGTCATGTCCATATACCAACTGATAAGGCGACACCTTAGTAGCACCATGACAAGCCATTCGATACGACCATAAGGCCTCGTTCAAAACCGTGTGCCACCTTCTAGGATTTTCTTTAATCTTGCGCTTAATGAGTTTAATAATCCCTTTATTAGATGCTTCGGCCTGACCATTAGCTTGAGCATAATAAGGAGAAGAGTTTAAAACCTTGATTCTCATCTCATCGGCAAATCCATCAAACTCTCCTGAAGTGAACATGGTTCCTTGATCGGTCGTAATAGTCTGAGGAATACCGAACCGATACACAATATGCTCCTTCACAAAATCAATCATGTTGGCCGACGTCACATTTTTCAAAGGAACTGCCTCAACCCATTTTGTAAAGTAATCGGTGGCAACGAGGATGAATTTATGCCCTTTGTTTGATGGTGGATAAACTTGACCGATGATATCAATTGCCCATCCTCGAAACGACCACTGCTTAATTATGGGATTCATTGCTGACGCGGGTGCCCTTTGGACGTTACCGAACTTCTGACACTCTTGACACCCTTTAAAATACTTGAAACAATCTTTGAGTATTGTTGGCCAGTAAAATCCGTTTTGCCTGATCATCCACTTCATCTTGAAAGCCGATTGATGTGCTCCGCATACTCCTTCATGAATTTTGCCCATTAAACTTTTTGATTCTTCTTCAGCAAGACACTTGAGAAAAACTCCATCCATTGTTCGATAATATAACTCATTATCTAGGAGCATGTACTTAGTATCCTGAAACCTTATACGCCTTTCGACCTTCTTAGATGGATCTTTCAAGTAATCGGCAATCTCCTTTCTCCAATCATCGGCGTCAGTTGCCGATGTCAGCACTTCCTGGATCTGTTGGTACCCTGAAGCATGCTGTGCTAGCCGATTAGCCTCTTCATTATGCAATCTGGAGATATGTCCAAGGCAGAAATATTTAAACTCCTTCAATAATTGTCGACATCTTTCGTAATACGAGATTAAAACTTCACTTCGACACTCATACATTCCAGCTAGCTGATTAATAACTAGCATTGAATCACCAAAGATTTCAATAGCATCGGCACGGACTTCCCTGAGTAACTCTAATCCTTTCAACACAGCCTGATATTCAGCCTGATTGTTTGTTGATGTGGTAGCAATCGGCAATGAGAATTCGTATTTCTTCCCTTGAGGTGATATCAACGCAATGCCAATGCTGCTCCTTCTCCACATGTAGAACCATCAAAGAAAAGTGTCCATAGAGCAATCTCTAAAGAATTTACCATGCTGCAATGCTAAGTAATAAAATCAGCCATCACTTGCCGTTTGACTGCTTTAGATGATTCATAGCGCAGATCAAATTCCGATAATGCTAGAATCCACTTGCCGATTCTTCCACTTAGAATTGGCATTGATAGCATATATTTGACCACATCATCTTTGCATATAACAGTGCATTCAGCCGTTAACAGATAATGCCTTAATTTAACATAGGAGAAATATAAGCATAAGCATAACTTTTCAATGGCCGAATACCTGGTTTCATCATCTATCAACCTTCTACTCAGGTAATAGATTACATGTTCTTTTTCTTCAAACTCTTGGATTAGAGCTGACCCAATAACTTCATCATCACCCAACAGATACAACCTGAAGGGTTCCCCGTGTTGAGGTGGAACCAACACTGGAGGATTCACCAAATACTTCTTAATTTCTTCTAAAGCCAACTGCTGTTCTTCTTCCCACACGAATTCCTGATCGGCCTTCAGCTTCAACAATGGACTGAAAGCTTTGATTCTTCCTGATAAATTAGATATGAATCTTTGAATAAAATTAATCTTGCCGATCAGAGACTGTAGTTCGGTCTTATCGTAGGAGCAATCACTTTATTGATGGCATCAATGGATTTCCTACTAATTTCAATGCCCCTCTGATGCACCATGAAGCCTAAGAATTGTCCTGCCGATACACCAAATGCACACTTGTTGGGATTCATTTTCAACCCATGTTTCCTTGTGCACTCTAATATCTTCTACAAGTCAACCAGATGATTTCCGAAGTCTCCAAACTTAACCACCACATCATCTATATAAATTTCAACCAATGTGCCGATGTATTCATGAAAAATGTAATTCATTGCTCTCTGATAAGTAGCACCGGCATTCTTCAACCCAAAAGTCATGACTATCCATTCAAATAACCCCACATGTCCTGGACATCTGAAGGCAGTCTTGGAGATATCTTCTTCGGCCATAAAGATTTGATTATATCTGACGTTCCCATCCATGAAGCTAATAATCCGATGTTCAGTAGCAGCATCAATTAATAAATCAGCAACGGGCATCGGGTAGCCATCCATCGGTATAGCTTTGTTAAGATTCTTGAAATCAATACAGACACGAAGTTTCCCATTCTTCTTGTAGACAGGAACCACATTAGAAATCCATTCAGCATATCTTCATTGTCGGATGAACTTTGCTTCAATCAACCTTGTTATTTCGGCCTTAATATCAGGCAGCACTTCAGGATTGCATCGGCTTGCTGGCTGCTGATGTGACCGAAATCCTTGTTTGATAGGTAACCGATGTTCAACAATTGATCGATCTAACCCGGGCATCTCTATGTAATCCCAAGCAAAATAATCATTTATTCTTTTAATAAAGCAATCAATTGTTCTCTGCTCTAGAGATCTAACTTAGCACTAACAAAAGTTGGCCTTGGCCTACCGCCATCACCAATGTCTACTTCTACTAAGTCATCAGCCGATGTAAATCCATGGCCCAACTTTCCATCATCGGCAAACCTATCCATTATAACTCATCTTTGGATCCGACTGCTTGGATCGATGGCAGCTCATAATCGGCAATTCTGAGAAACTCTGAATCCCATGCTTCCCCCGATATACACTTGGACCGCTCGTAAGTTTCTGACTCTACCGATGCAATTATATAAGATGAATCACCAGGGACTACTTCAATCTTATCTTCCACCCACTGTATGAGGCACTGGTGCATTGTAGAAGGAACGCAGCAATTGGCATGAATCCAGTCCCTTCCTAATAGCAGATTATAAGCACCTTTATCACCGATGACAAAGAACGTGGTCGGCAATGTTTTGCTGCCGATGGTTAACTCAGTGCAAAGCGCTCCCTTAACTGGTGATATATTACCTTTAAAGTCTTTAAGCTTCATATCAGTCTTGACCAGATCTTGATCTCCTTTTCCAAGCCTTCGAAACATGACATATGGCATGATATTAATTGCAGCTCCCCCATTTATGAGTATCTTGGACACTGGATGCCCATCAACTCTGCCTTTGACAAATAAAGCTTTGAGATGCTGTCTCTCATCATTGGTAGGCTTCTAAAAACAGCTATCATTGGATCCAAGGTCAACTGAGCTACTTGTTCGGAAGGAACAACTTCTTCTTCATCATCGGTAAGTACTAGGAACTCCATCGGCAACATGAAAACATGTTGATATCTGCCGATGGGCTTTCATCTTTGCGCTTTGGTTGCCACACTTGAGACTTCACCCCACGGGAGTTTTCTTCTCTGCGCTCACGTTGCATCTTCCTCTTCTGAGTTTTTGTCAGACCCTCAGGGCACCATTGAGGAAGCTTTGTCTTCCAGATAGGCTGATAACGTTTTGTATTCGAATCTGGGCAGTTTATGTTGGGATCTCTGCAGACTATTGCTTCATCGGGAACTCTTGCATTGGCCATCTCTTTGAGTTCTTCCTGATCCATCAAAAAGCAGTCGCCATGCCTACCCAGCCTTTCATGTACACTGGTTCTGCCCCCCAGCTGATCATGCACTGATGCCCTTCCTTTGATCGGCTCATTGACGCACCATCTCCGATCACCATAATGCGATCTTCTTTTTGTCCGATCGGCTCGATCGTAACCATTGCACTCAGGGCAGCTATCAACAGTAGGCAATTTAATGCCTTCTTCCTAGCAATAAATGAAGAACGGGCATCTCTAATGATCTTCATGCTGACGCCATTCTTCCTGACGCAACTCTTCCTGTCGCTGCCGATAGCGATCACCTAAAACTCTATAGGGAGCAGGTCTAGGAGGTCTTCTGGAACTGCTGCTTTCTTCAACTGCTCTTTTTCCTCTTAAGTCATCGGTGGTTACTTGATTTCTGGGATCCACCGATGCATTCCTCTTAGCATTTGTCGATGTTAATACTCTGGTCTTGCTCACGGCATCCACCATGTTTGTTGGGAAAGGGTGTTGATCAATCTTCATTGGCCTTTGAGCTTTAGAGTTATCAAACTTAATTCTCCTAGACTTAATAGCCAATTGCAATTGCTGCCTGAATACTTTACAATCATTGGTACTGTGCGAAGTTGCATTATGAAATTTGCAGTACCTCATTTTCTTCAGCTCTTCTACCGATGGGATCACATGATTAGGTGATAGCTTGATTTGGCCCTCTTGAAGCAGCAGATCAAATATTCTATCGGCCATCATGATGTCAAATGCGAACTTCTCTGGCTCCTTTTGACCAAAAGGACAAGATATTGGCTTCTTACCTTTCACCCACTCAGCCAGGCCGATAGTTGGTTCTTCATCAGAATCTAATTCCTCTGCTTCTTCTACAAAGGACACCTTTTTACTCCAAGTCTTTCTAGGTTCTGGAGCTTGAGCACCTTGGTCAGAAATCCTCTGCACAATATGGCTTAAACTTTCAAACTCCTGAGAATCATATTTGTCTCTGAGGTGCGGCAACAGACCCTGAAAAGCTAAACTAGCCAATTGGTGATCATCAAGCACCAAGCTGTAGCATCTGTTTTTCATATCTCGTACCCTTTGCACAAAGCTCTCCATCGATTCGTCACTTTGTTATCTCAATTTCACTAAATCAATAAGCTTCTTCTCATGGACACTAGCAAAGAAGTACTTGTGGAACTGTCTCTCTATATCCACCCAAGTATGAATAGAATTCGGTGGCAATGAGATAAACCATGTGAATGCCGATCCAGACAATGAAGATGAGAATAATCGAACTCTCAATTCATCCCTGTTAGCTGTTTCTCTACACTGGATGATGAAACGATTGATATGCTCCATTGTTGATGTATCATCCTGTCCAGAGAACTTAGTAAAATCTGGTACCTTGTACCGATTTGGAAAAGGAATTGAGTCATATGCTGGAGGGTGCGGATTCTGATAAGAGTAAGTATTAATCTTGGGATGAATCCCAAATTGCTCTTTTATCACTTTCGCAATCTTATCGATCCAAAACGCATCTTGATCTTGCCGATGCACTGGCTGAATCTCTGCTAGAGGTGCTGGCTGATATGCTTCTACATATCCTTGTGGTACTTAGTTTGGAGGAATCGGCATATTCACAGCACCAGTCTGCGGAGTAAAGCTCATCGGCTGTCTTGCCGATGTTTGATCCTAGAAAGCTGCCTGTGGATAATACTACTGAGTCCCCATCACCTAGTAACTTGGCTGAATAGCATGTTGCTGAGTTGGCCCTTGCCCTGACCAATTGTGATTATAACTCATCGGCACCTGACTTGTCGATGGCTGATAGCTCGCTGACAATTGATGCTCTTGTATGATTGGATGATAACCAGCATAATTGCCTTGATTTGCAAGTAACCCAGGTTGAGATACAAACGGCACTATGGGTTGTTCTGCAGTAGAAACCTTTTGTTGCATTGGCGGGGAACTTGCCAATGGATTCGCATAAGATGTCTGCTGCGGAGGTGCGTGGAATCCCATTGACAATGGCTGTATAGTAGTAGGTGTAGTAGAATAATGTGATACCTGGGTCATCGGTCGGACTAGAGTAGCCGATACCATAGGACTCTTTCCTGCTACATCATGCACCTGAGGCAATCCAGAATTGGCAGTAGATGGTCCTGGAGGCATCCCATATCCCCACCAATTAGCAACAACCTGGCTATGCTGACCTGAAGGACCTGACATTGCCGATGCTGATAGATCTGTACCCAATTGAGTAATCTGCCTTTCCTGAGATGTTAGATCTGATCTTATCGGTGTGGCTTCAATGTTAGGTGATCCTGATAAAGCTGAAGGAGTAGGAGCTTCCATACTCTCAACGGCTGGAATTGCCGATGGAGTACTGACAGATGCTGATCCCGGCTGATGATATGTCGGCCCGACATAACCTGGTGCTTGTCCCTCTCTTAATGTTTTCACAACAGCATTGTAAACAGTATTGGACAGCGCAGTGGAGTGGTTAATCAAAGCATGATTTAATGCAGAATTAACCATCTCCTGTAATTTACCAGGGTTGGAGTCAAAAGTTACCTGGTGAGGCAACGGCAGATCTTGCTTCTAGATTACTTCTCCGCCTCTATTCTTGCTGAAAGACTTCAAGCAGAGCTGCCAGTAATCCTCCATAGCTTTTTCCATGGCTAGCTTCTAATCTTCCTTGAGATCGACTCTGAGATCTCGATGATGTTCTCTGGATTGATATCAGCAGGGTTCTTCATGATAAATTTGTTAACTTTGTCCCACCGAGCGTGCCAAAAGATGTGTTGATGCAAAGTTCTATCTACAAACACATGGGGCTAATACCTAAATTCGATATCCGAAGCGTGCCAGTTGATTTGACCTGTTAATCGACAAGGATGATAACTTGAATAAAAACCGAACAAGACGACGGCGATGCACCCGGACATCAAAGCTCAGAATATATTCGATAACTCTTGAACAGATCAGACGAGATGACAGCGATACGCCCAGAAGTCAAAGCCTGAATCATGCTCGGTAGACACGGAACTTGCAAGGTCACCGGAGATCAAGTTGATGCAGCCCTTCGAATCTTGAAAGAACTTGTTGGAAAAGAGAAAATACTTGACGAAGTCGTCGAAAAGTAAAGTACTGGTAGAAGTAAATTGCAATAAAAAGTAGATTTGTTTATTGATGCTTGGATGTTCTTTACAATGCCCTTCGGCACATATTTATACTCTACTATTCGAAGAATCCTAACTGAATACGAAAAGCTTAAATATAGAAAAATAAACTTACTCCTTATACGAACTCTATCTCTAAAGGAAAGAAATAAAACTCATATAGAAACAGGACTCAGACTACACTACGAAAATCATAAGCTCACATGATGCCGAGCCTCTGCCCATTTCCGTCATGATGAAGTTATCTTTCCATCGGCATACTCTCTGGTATCAGCAACAATCTTCTAATCTCTGGCCCGTCTCATCGGCAACAGCTCTTCAGCTTCATCGGCAGCAATCCTCTAGCTTCCCGCCAGTCTCATCGGTAACAGCTCTTCAGCTTCATCGGCAGCCATTCATCGGCAATATCAAAAGCAATGCCGAACACAAAATAATAATCAATCCTTTGTCGATTAGCTCAGTTTTCGATTCTTACTAACACGTGCCAAAATTCGGTGTCAACACACCTATACTAAATGTCGTAAAGCACTTAAATGTTACCTCCATGCAGTGATGAGAATGGTGGTCTCCTTTGGTTGCTTGAGATGGGGTTGGGTTTCCCAACCACCACACTGGTTTTCTTTTTTCTCTTTTTTTTCAATATCTGTGTTGATTCAAAGACACCAAGAGTGAAAGCAATAGGGTTCTACTAGTACAGAAGTACTAGTGAACCAAAACTTTATTCATCACAAAGCAAATTGAGGCACATAGCATGATAGAAAATGGAGCAATATTTTATCATGCTAAAGGGAGATCATGGTGAAAGAGGAAGATACTTATGTCATGTATTAAAATTTTTTAGATTTTCTTTTGTAACATTTAACATGACAACAAGTTGCAAGAAGAGGGTTTCATGTTTAATCATTTAATTTAGAGATGAAGATGTAAAGATAAAACATGGGCACTGAATTTTAACATCTCAATCTCCACTCTTCCTATGTTAAGACAAGACATGATAGAAGTTCACATGCACAAGAATGTGATCTGATTTATTTTAAGAAAAAATAATGATTTAAAAATCAGCCACATACCTTTCTGATGTTACCTTTATGAGTCGGGTTGGGAGCGGGAGCCGTGGAGGTGAAGGCGCCCACCGTGGCTAGGGCGGGCGCCCTGGGTGTGAGGGCAGCCGCCCCCACACTAATGGGTGGATCACTCCCCCTTTGGTGTGCCGCCTCCTGGGGTGTAGTAGAGTGTGGGCATAACATACACTTGTTGATTTGGGCACGAGCAAAGTCGGTTGGTGCCTCCATATGTATGACAGTGAGCCCATGGATCCAAGTGACCTCAGTCGATAGCCCTTGGATCAAACTGACTTGATTTCGATGGTTGGGAGTCGTGGGAAGGAGTTGTCACGGATCGGTGACATGGCTGGGTCTAGGAGCCAGCACCCCCAGGCGGGCACCGCCTGGTGAGGGCGGGCGCCGTGGCCCTGGTTGGGTCACTGGCCTTGTCATGTTCCACTGCCTTCCCTTAGTATATTTCCTTAAATGGACCATCATTGCTTTTAAGTTCTCCATTCCCGATTAGCCTCAGTCTTGAATTGCATCTTGTCTTCATCGCGAATTCCTTCTTGATTTCTCCCATCATCTGCTTGCTAAGTCCTGATTCATGATTTTCAATATCTACAACAAAGACTAGTGCAAGGTGATACTACAAAACCTAACAGATGCGTGAGTACATCGATCGGTGCAATAATTAAGCTCATTTTTTTAGGTTGGCACCATTTTATTTAAAAAGGAACATGCATGAATTTAAAGGTAAAATATTTTTTATTATTTTTCTTCATTTGTTTTGTGATTATATATATGTTTCAAACTTATGATGATAAAAGCTAAGTATATTGAAATTAAAACAACAAGCTCACGGGTTATCTCCCGCTAGTGCTTTGTTTTAAGTCATAAGCTAGACCTTTGCAATTAGGCTACAAGAACTTGCGCCAATGCAACTACGAGTTTTGGTATACTTATGGTAAACAAAAGCGTCCACAACCATCCTTTTGAAGGTTTCATAAAGGAGAGACATAGGATGGTTGCTGCTCTCATAATTGCTAGCAACAATAGGAAAGATGGATTTGGGAGATTTTGCATGAAAGTGTGGATTTTGTGGTTCTTCTACAATATAGCTTCGATGTTCATCCACATGATCCATCTTATTGGACTCCAAATTTAATCCCTCAAGAGTGTCTATAGACCAAACATATTCATGAATGCCTTCTTCTCCATGACATGCTATGAGTGGATCTTCATCCTCCTCTTCTATTAGGACAGGGGTCAACGCCTCTAACGATTCTTGTTCCCATTCCATGTCAATCCAAGGGTTTGGATTGTCTCCTTGGTTTGAGTTACCAATGAAGAAACAGGTTCATACGGGGAAGCAAAGTCAAAGGTGGAAGATGATATTAGTTTGAGGGGCTCTTGGACGACCAAATCTTGATGATGATTTGGGGTCATCGATGCGAATGATCTATGTTGGAAGTTATTTCCAACATTAGAAGAGCGATCCTCCTCAAATTTTAAAGGATGAATTTCTTCTTCCTTTGTTGTCCCTTTGAATGGTTCAAGAATTGAGGTGATAGCCGATGGTATGGATGGAATTGGTAAGGATTTGGCTATCGAAACTTTTCTTGCATGGGGGTTGGAATGTCCTTTTCTTTAGAGGAGTCATCATGGACATCAGTGTAGGGGGTGTTTTCTAGGATCCTATCAAGGATAGCTCTCACCTCACTACTAGAAAAATGTAAGAAGGCTCCTCCAGAAGCAAGATCAAGGAACTATGCGGATTTCTTCCTAAGACCCACATAGAAATGTTCCAAAAGCATAGGATCGAGTATAGAAAGTTCACGGCCAGATGTATAAAGGTCTATGAAGTGAGCCCATGTTGCACCTAAAGATTCCTTTTCTTTTTGATTGAAGGTTAGGACTTCATTTCTGAGATGAGTCACTCGGACAATATGGAAGAAGGTTATGCAAAACTTGGATTTAAGAACTTCCCATTCTCCATCTACACTCTCGATGGTTCGAGCATACCACAGTTTGGCTAATCCCATCAAAGACAATGGAAATAGCTTCCACTTAAGGGTTTCATGTGACATGCCAGAAATGTGCAGGCATGAACACAATTGATCGAATTTTCGGAGATGGGCATATGGATTTTCATGTTTTTCCCTAGAAAAAGATTGTTCTTGAACTTTAGTTATGAAAGAAGAACTTATTTCATAACCATTCGCAAGGATAGGCTTTGACGATGGGGGTGGCTTGAATCTAGTGCCCTTTGGAGAGGCATATTCAATGATAGTAATGGGATTCATGGTATGATGGATAAAGGATAAATGTGATACTCAGATGACTTGGCTCTAAACTAGAACAGCTACCATTTCCCAGCAACGACGCTAGAAAACTTGTTGACACTGGATATAGCACCTAGATAAATCCACAAGCGCATAGATGTCAATGTAGCTTCCACCAAGAAGCATTCCAAGGTATCAAATTTCCACGTGGAATGTTAAGTGAACTATTGAAGAACTAAGTGTATCCAAGTATAGGTGATGAAATGATAGAGAGAATATATGTGGGTTCTCTGACTAAGGCAATACTAAATAAGACCTTACTAAAGTTATTTACTGTGAGCACACTCCCTCGGAACTCACCACAGCAAATGGCACCGACAGTAAGCACTTAAAGCTCTACTCAAGCTAAAGCTATCATGGTGGACTACACAGGCAAATAGGGATATCACCACCTATTGCTACCACCTCCGAAGATTTAGGAGCATTCACAGGCAAGCTATAGCCTAAGCACCTTGCTTAATCTATAAACTCGACTACTCTAATTCGGTACCTAGAACTAGGGCACCTTAATCAGGTGGTGAAACAAGTAAAGAACAATAAAGTAAAGTAATACTTAAGTAATGCAATAGAACAAAGTTACTACATGATAGAAGAAGAAGAAGACTGACTTTATTACTCAAAGAAGAGTTGACTTCACCGAGCTACAAGAGGAGAGGTTGCCAACATGGTCGAATCCTTTCCAAGCTTCTCTCCACTCTCTCTTTCTATCTTCAACTTCTCACTAGGAGAGCCATTAGACTACAACTCTCATGTGGAGAGTGACTACTCTAATGGAAGAAGTATTTGATATTCATGGTGTGTGTTACAAATGAAGGATGAGGGTCCTATTTATAGTGCTCTGGAGGTCGGTACCATTGAGAATGGGGGCAGCAGCCCTGGGCCCAGGGTGGGCGCCCTGGCCAGGGTGGGCGCCCTAGACATACCATCCACTCGCACTGACCTTCGATCCAACGGTGATGGCTCACTCCCCCAAGTCGGTTGCATGCGAGATAAGTCTGTTTAGAGTTGGTTCCAACCGACTTAGCCTCCTTGGGTGTATGACAATGGGCCCATGAATTCAAGTGATATCCATCGAGAGCACTTGGATCAAACCAATTTGGTTTCGACAGTTGGGAGATGTGGGATGTTGTTGTCGTGGATTGGAGACGTGGCTGGATCAGTTTGGTGGCACGACTAGGGTGGGCGCCCTGAGTACAAGTGGAACTAGGTGAATTATAAACATAAATCACTACTTGTATTGTTGGTTGTCCTCATTTTGATGCAATAATGATGGTCAAAAATTGGTAGTTAAGGACCGTCAAACATGTGAACTGTTTACCTGGGATGCCATTTAGTAAACTTAAGCTGAGCCAGAAGATAGTATGTTCTGTACGCAGTTGGTCCATTTGGTGGGGAAATCAAGCTGTTGTAGCATTGCAATGATGGCAGTGTGCTCTATGGTATCAAAAGCTTTAGCAAAATCTAGCTTGACTATCACAATTTCTCTCCTTGACTGGTGGCACTGATGGATATATTCAAAACTCCATCCCAAACAGTCTTGAATGGTTCTATTTCTTATAAAACCATATTGATTTCTATGTATTAACTTTAGAATCATGGATTGCAACCTTTGAGCTAGGAGTTTGCTCAACAATTTAACACAACAATTCAGCAAGGATATTGGCCTATAATCATTAGCTGAGACTGGTGAATGTATCTTAGGAACCAAAATAATGAAAGAATTGTTGATTGATGAGAGGTTGACTCTATCTTCATAAAAATCATCAAACAGCCTGTATATATCATATTTTATCAGGGGCCAACACTTCTTTAGAAATACTCCATTAAAACCATCAGGTCCTGGGGCCTTATCAGCAGGGATGATCTTAATGATTCTATCAATCTTAGGTTTCAGAAATGGCTCCACAAGTACATTTAAGTCAACTTCACTTGGGGTCTGAATAATAGATTGAAGATCAAACTGCATGATAACATTATCAGAATGTCCCATCCTGTCCTTGTATACACACTAGAGATGGTTTGCATTTTCTTCATGTTGGGTCAAAGAGATTCCGTACTCATCTTGAATTTGGGCCATGAGGTTTCTTCTATAAGATATTGTGGCCATGGAGTGGAAATATTTCATACATTCATCTACCAATTTGATCTTGTTCACTGTATTCCTTTGCTTCTAATAATGAGTTTGCTGGGTTAATAGGCTGTTAAGTTGTCTCTTGATAATCACTCTAAGATTCCATTCAGGGTTGAACAGTGGTCGAGATTGCTCAATGGTGTCCATATACAGTATTACTTTATTGCAATTTTCTATGAGGATTTTGATGCTTGATAGCCTTTGATCCATTGTTTGAGGTCATACCTCAGTCTTTTGAATTTGGCTGATAAGTTGCCGACACTGTTGTTTCTGACTGTTGGTTGCCTTTTCCCAGGATTGCTGCACTGTGCTATAGAAGGTGTTGTTCATGGTCCAGAAATTTTCAAACCGAAAGACATTCGACCTTGGGATCTTGGTACCAATGGAGACTTTGCATGGCATATGGTCAGAAGTAGGTCTTGCCAAAGGGGTGACCATGGTGTCAGGATACTCTGTTGTCCAGTTCACAGAGGTGAAGAACCAATCCAATTGTTCTAAAAGGGCATCCACTTGCATATTGCACCAAGTATATCCCTTGCCTTTGAGAGGTAACTCCACCAGGCCCAAGTGATCAATCGTGTCATTAAAAATCAAGGTGTCCTGAAAGTTCCCTCCATTTTTGTTTCTGTTCTCCAAAGATCTATAGAAATTGAAATCCCCAGGAATCATCCAATTCTCTTCTCCTAAATGTTTAGATCTCTCATCCAGGCTATAAATTGAGATCTGGTTGGTTCCACACGAGGCCCATATACTGTTACCAAATTCTAGGTGCAACTTTCCATCTTAGAGGAGAAACAAATAGCCACAGCAAAAGGTTGAATTTCTAGTAGAATGCCCTCAAATAAACTACCATTCTAGGCTACTAAAATGCCCCCAGAGGCGCCAGCAGATGGTGCATACAAAAATTTGTCAAATTTCCTTGGTGCAAAGTTTCTAATGAAGGAGGAATCAAATTGCTCTTTCTTGGTCTCTTAAAAACATATGATCTCACAGTTACTTTCATCAATCTTGTCTCTAATGTTTGGCCATTTTTCTGCAGCATTGATCCCTCTAACGTTCTAATACAAAATATTCCATGCTCTATTCATTGGGCAAACTATGATTGAGCTGAACTTGGACATGGCTTCCACAGAAAGCCACAGAATCAATATGTAACCAGAACAATAGAACTGAGAGCATGTGGAAAAGTAACAACAGGATATAACAGCAAAGCAGAAGCATAGCCCAGTTCACAGTTGAAGCAAGAGTCATATAGGTTTTATTACAGCAAGAAGGGGCATACCCCACATTAAGTATTACAAGATTCACTGAAGGAAACTTGGAGCAGCAAAAGACAATAGAACCCTGGGCATACAGGGCTCCCAGGTTCATGAAGTAGTAGGGCTTTGTAATCATCATTTCTCCATGTCTTCATCATGGACCTGAAGCAGGGCCTCATCAGAGAGCTCCTTAGGAGCCACTCCACATGCAGTAGCCCACTCCTTGATGTTCTTCAGGGAAGTGGGGTTGATCACCTCACTGATGTCAGAAGGATGTTTCTTGTTAAGGTCTAGCTGCACTGCCACACTCCTATTGCACTTTGAAGCATGATTCTTGGCTCTGACAGGAACAATATGGAAGCCATCCACATCAATGGGATTGATTCTTGGGCTCCTTCGAACAAGAGTATCAACCAGAGGAGTCTTTGCACCTGGCTTCTTAGATACAGTGGTGGGGAGGGAAAGCCTTCCAGTTGGAGCAGGAGTGCTGGGAGCCATGGGCTTTTTCTGCATGGAGGCCCAGGCAGTGAGCATGAGACACTCCTTCATCGGCCACAACGGGACAATTTCTTTGTTAAGGTCCTCAGACCATTCCATCGCACTCTTTTCTAGGGTGACTACAGGAAGCATTTTAGACCACTTAATGCTTCAAAAAGCCTTGGCAATGAAGTCTGGGATGATCACATTGGCAAAATGAGCAGATGTCACCACATCATTGTCTTCAGAAGAGTCTGAGTTGCTATTGTTTTCATCTCCCTAAATGGCAGTCATAATCTCCTCAACACTGAGATGGACATCAGGCCTGGTTGCTCTAAGGTAGCTGGTTGTGCTCACATGCTGGTTGAGAATGACAGTGTCCTGCTACTGTACATGATGCTGCAGGACCCCATCCATCACCATGGACTCCATGTTCTGCTCATCCTCATATTGCACTTCATTGTGACCCATGTTCTGCTGCATCAGTCCATTGATCTCTTGGTTGACCTCTTGCATCATTTGAATATCAATGCCAGCTTCTGCCAACACCTGTTCCCCTGCCCCAACAAGATCATGAATCTAGTTCTGGTAGATATCAGGGTAGCCTGCCATCGGAGCACCCTGGGCAGGGTGGGGGTTGCCATCCACAGGGATTAGGTCTTCATCACCAACCTCGATGCCAGGGTTGCCTCCTAGGATGTATGTTGGAACAGACCAGGATCGATTGTTGCCCCCCATAGCAGTACCTTGAGATAAAACCATGCTACGAGGAACTCTAGTAGGATCAAGAAGTAGACAATGAACCAGTGACACACTTTTGTTCCTGCACTGACGCCAAAACATCATGCGACCAAACGGAGCAACAGCAGCTTTCATAAAACCATCTAGCTAATAATCCAAAAGGAAAGCAAGGAACATGATCCAACACTCCCTTGAGTAGTGACATGCTCTTAGATTAATGGCCTCATCATGCTTGACTATGTGAAGAACTAAGTTGTTGATGGCAATCGGACTAATATCTAGCATGCTCTGATGCTGAATAGCAGATCCAAATTCAACCAGACCTAGACCAAGCGGCGACAGATGATAAGATTGCACCCTCACCAGAAAATCCTGCTACAGAAGTTGAACGACATCATCCAGTGTGGCTCTGGCAAGCTCGGGTGGTGGTGGATCCAGGGTGATGATGGCATACTCCTCATGCCTTCTTGGTGGTTCCCCTCCAATGGCAACACGCGTGCGTGCCAGCCGGTGCCAGCCATCCTCCAGATGAGCATCGAACGGAACAAAGGGAGTCGGACCACATGCGAAGTTTGCCATGGGATCAGACTGTGGTGGAGGTGGAGGAGCTTGAACGACTTCCTCCTCAACACCAGGGGAGGTAGAAATATTGGGAGCCAACTGGGGATTCAAGAGAAGTGGCTCTTGCGTTTCCTGGTGGTGATCATCGTTTCAATAGCTTGCTGCGTCATTTCCCCTTCCACTGCGTGCAGAATCAAAGATCTTAGGCTTCCACATAAGATGTTTTGGGCCTGTGTTGACATAAACTTTACACTTCCATTTCATACTAGTTTTGGACCGTCCCAGGCAATGGTTGGCCCAATGCCCATAGTTGAAACAAATCAAACATCTTACTTTGAAAGTGCATCGTTCCCGTGTATGCCTCACACATAGGCATCTCGAACATTGCATGCGATTGTTGGTAATCCAGTAAATGTTACCTTGATTAGTCCCCTCATCTTGATTACGCACCAGGAAACCAGTGCATGATTCCAAGCATGATTCCAAAACCATGGCAACACTTTCTTCCGTGAGGCGGAAGAAAAAATGCCAAAAAGTAGCCAACGGGAGGAAAGATCCACGAGAAGAGGGGGATTCATGATGCACCTGAGCGCCAAAGCGGCGGCGAACCTCACGTTCGAAATCTTCTCCGACGGAATAGTCTAGACGGTTCACCACCTCCATGATTGATCCCATCGCCGGGGGATGGAGGCTATGACACGCCACAGGTCAGGACCGGGGAGCGCCATGAGCAGGAAGGAGAGCTGTGGTGGAGGCAGAGGGGAGGCTGGCGGTGAGATGGGAGGTTGCAGGGGCAGCGACAGGGAGGGGTGGGAGCCCCATCGAAAATGTTCTGAGTTCTTGGGTAAAATTTTAAATACTTGGCCTCGATTAGTTGATGCTGATTTTGACTTTTTCCTTAAAAAGCTCAATACAACATATCCTATCTTCTACTGAGCTTGGGGACTACGTGGGCCCACGTCACCTCGCGGTGACTTGGGCTCATGCTTCACTCTCTACTCTAGAATGGGTGCTCAGTGTTAACCACATCAGGTTGGTATTTTATTTTGACTTTTTTCATAAAAATCTCAATACAACATATATTTTATTATATCGAGCTTGGGACTACGTGGGCCCACGTCACCTCGCAGTGACTTGGGCTTATCTTCTGTTCTTGGTTCATTGCACTTACCTCTACGGATGGTCCATATTAGCATCCTAGTGATACTTCGTGTCACGTGTTAACGTGGGCCCATGTCTCAGGACGTAAAAAGAATTTGTCTTTTTCTTAGAACACCATGCATCTTTCGACAGATCACCTTCCTTGATAGAAGCTGTGGTCAGGAGCAGACTTACAAACTGCTCGGGAGAAGCCTGGATGACATCGCCTAGCCAGCATTAGTGCTGGTCGATACTGCGTGGTCAGCATCAGTGCTGGTCAAGAGTACGTGGTTTGCATCTTCACTACTCGACGTCGCGTGGTCTACATCTTCACTGCTTGGCATCATGAGATCTGTATTTTCACTGCTCGGTACCGATCAAGACGGCAACTCCCTCAGGATACATGGTGCTCGGGGACTAGCTGTTGGGGTATAGACCCTGTATACCCTCGCGGCTAGACTTTTGGCTGCTCGGTACCAGACGGCCCAGACCAAGAAGACGAAGGTTGGTCCATCATCATCCTGATCGGTGGGCCAGACCACAAGACGGAGCCCGTGGTCCGCAACCGTCCAGGTCGATGGGCTGCACGGGAGCTGAAGGCTACTTGGCATGCAAGGAGTCTTGGTTGGTTAGATCTTCGTGTCCTCCAAAGATGCGGCGTAATATAACTGACCGTAGGAAAACCCTAGATATGTAACCTTGTCTCCCGGCTATATAAGGCGGACAAGGACCCCCTAGAACGCAAACCCATCTCATTGTACTTCGGTACTCATCAATACAGCAGCGGAGACGCAGGACGTAGGGTATTACGCTTTTGAGTGGCCTAAACCTGGATAAACCCTGGTTGTCCTGATTGTTTGTTTTGTGTTTTATATCTAAATTGTAGGACTTAGCGCGCCCTCACCACAAATCTACTACCTCGGGGTATCCCGTGGTAGACTGCCGAGGATATTTCATCGTCAGGCACCTCGGCAGGCACGTCGTGATGGCGAGCACTCGGCTGGGCCACCCCACCTTGGCCCTCGTCAGGGACACCGCCCCCTCGGATCCGGTCAAGGCGGCACTGCTCAAGAGCTTCCAGGACGCTGGCGTCACGCTCGTCAAGGGCGACCTGCCCGACCAGGCTAGCCTGCTCAGCGCCGTCAAGGCTGCCAATGTGGTCATCTCCACGGTCGGGGCGCCGCAGATCGCTGACCAGACAAGACTCATCGACGCCATCAAGGACGCCGGCAACGTCAAGGTACAAAACTGTAGTTTTTCCCCGATATCTCAGACAGAATTTCATGAATTTCATAGTTTGTTCTCTGTCTGACCAACGGATGCATTAGACACACGCAGAGGTTCATCCCGTCGGAGTTCGGCCTCGACGTGGACCGCTCGGCTGCCGTGGTGCCGACTAGGTCCATTTTCATCACGACCAAGGCGGCGATCCGCCGCGCCGTCGAGGCCGCGGGCGTCCCCTACACGTACGTGTGGACGGGCTACTTCTTCAGCTACGGGCTGCCCGGCATCGGGCAGGTACTGGCGCAAGCACCACCCGTCCACGAGGTCGTCATCCTTGGCGACGGCGACACCAAAGACGAGGCAGACATCTGAACCCACACGGTGCTGGCGGCCGACGACCCTCGTGCGGAGAACAGGACGTTGTACGTCAAGCCACCGGCCAACACGTTGTCGCACAATGATCTACTGGCGCTGTGGGGGAAGAGGACCGGCAAGACGTTCAAGCGGGTGTATCTCGCCGAGGATGCCGTTCTCAAGCAGATCCAAGGTCAGACACACTCGGACTCTGACAACTTTGTTTGATATGTCCATTTTTTAACCTCTCCAAGTTTGGATTTTGATTCCAAACTTTAAAGTACAAAACCGAGTAACATGCAGCCTCTAACGGCTAAAACCAAACAAATTTTGTTCCATGATTGGTTTCAAAAGTGCTTTTAGTATTTTTATTTATTTAAAAATTCTTGTATATCTCCAAAAATTTATAATCAATTTATTTTAAATAAAAAAATATGAATGTAGTATAAGTTTCCATATAAAAATGTTGGATATCTATAGGTGCTCTATTTAGAATTATTAGAACTTACTTATTTTAAATAAATAATAATAAACGTGAGTATGATCAATAAAGCAATGGAAACATAAATAAATCAGTTCCAAATAACTATATATAAATAAAAAACAAGTAGATAACATTTTTATTAAAATAGTAATTATTTTATTTTCCTAATTTAAAAGATTATTTATGAATTTTGGTAAAGTATTAGTTTTTATTATTTTCTTCTAAAAAAGAGTAAACCATGCCTTTAAATCTAGCAAGAGAACCAAGTTTTTTTGATTTTAACTATCCATTACACGGTTATAACACCTCGGTTGCCAAAGGAAGACAGAGGTCGTCATATGTATGCCCAAAAAATCCACACATATAACAGAAAATGGAATATCAGAAAATAATATATTGTATAGCGAAAACTTACTTATATCAACACTTACAAACATCAGAGTAACACGGAATTGATGGCTACAACTTCTCTTCAGAGCTCCATTCTTCTCAGGGACAATTGACTGGGGGCTCCATACGCCAAACACTTCTGACACTCAACAGCTTTATCCTTCTTCAAAGCAGCATCTTGCTACAAACAATAGCAAGGGTGAGTTCCATGTCGAAACTCAGCAAATACAGGCGGAATGTATAGTAACATGCATGGCTTAAACAAGGTAAGGCTGAAAGGTAAAGACTGCCGTAGCATTTTAAAGTAAACACTTAAGATTTAACAAATTGCAACCTATTCTCTAATCTTCTTGGTTGAAGCACCCAACCCATTATTATGGTTCAAGTAGTATTAAAGTATCATTTAACATCATAGATATAAACATATATCATTAAGTATCATTAAACATGAGATAGTCATCTCAAGGGAACATAAGATAGCCATCCCGATAAAACTCAAGGTAGCAACCTCAAACAACATCACCATGATTTAACAGCTTAAAACCATTTGGCTAAGTCATGCGAGGATCTAGGCCGCTCGTGACCATGAGCACGGATGATATACCGATTTTAACTCTGCACAGAGATGTATACTTTCACTCTAGATTGTGATTACTCTTTATGCCCAAGGGGATCAGCCTCTTGCCCATTACCGAGATAGGCTGGCAAAGGTCACAACGAGATTCTTCACAGGGTCATAGGCAGTGGCAACACGCTAGAAATGAGTGCAATCATATGGGCGACTTCACCGTGAGGCCGCTCCCTAGACGGATCCCTAGCCCCTCCCATCCTAGAACTTGAAAACACCCTAGTCGCCATAGCTATGTTACCCGTCGGTAAGCCACCCATCTGCCTATGATGATCCTACTAATAGACCAAGGCAGTGCCCATTAGCCT
The DNA here is from genome assembly GCA_023333625.1 of Bothriochloa decipiens. Classification (NCBI taxonomy): domain Eukaryota; kingdom Viridiplantae; phylum Streptophyta; class Magnoliopsida; order Poales; family Poaceae; genus Bothriochloa; species Bothriochloa decipiens. The sequence goes on from CM041634.1 coordinate 14,799,602, forward strand.
AGAGATGTACGGAAGTTCTAGGTTGCCGCTCCACGAAAAGGACCACAAGAGGGAGGAGATACGGATGCCCCTGTCACTACGAGCCCACTGACATCCGTTCCGCCTTCATTCACCGCCAACCAATGATGCGGAAAAGCATCAACTTCTCTAACAGCCGAAGCCAAGAGCCCAAGGCTCCAACAGGTTAAGAAGCAAGTTTTTATCTCCATTAAAAGGTGAAAGGTGAGATAGAGCACTAGCAACCTAATAACCTATCAACTAAACCCCCATAGGTGATATCTGGATAGAGTAGCTAGTCATTCGTATGATTTGCCGATTTGAGACACATGCAATGTATTTATAAAAGTGAATAGGCGCAACATGTTCAAAAGGGTGCCTGCACTTGACTTAAATCTAGAGATTAGCTGCTCAATAATCTTCTGATGTCATATCTTCTAGTCTCCAGCTTTAGCTGCACTTGTCGGTCTCAGCTTCCGATCTTCAGTTCTCACGAACTGCTCTTCGTCTATTCGCAGCAAACAAGCAACACAAACAGATAAAACTAAGAACAGACAACATACAAAATAAACACTGAAGAAAGAGCAAAATACATGGTAGAGCTCAATACTATGATCGCGAGAGCATAAGAATGGCCAACAAAGGAGCTATCGTTGAGGGTACCACTATCAAGGTTGACTTAGACTAATCGTATTTTGAAAAGGCATTGGTAAATCATAAACCAAAGTAACTATTGGTGCACTATCCAAAAGCCTAGAACAAGGTAAACGTCACTACTGTCGCATAGCTTACGTCGATATGAGTCTAACGCAACCAGAATGGGCTGAAACGGAGTTAAAAAGGGCAAGTTATGGCGAAAACAAGGTCAGGGGCAAAATTGTAAATAAACAAGACTGCAAATGTATTTTCAATAAATATAAAAATACATTTTATAAAGCTTTTGGACCTTGGACATAAAAACCAGAGTCCACAGGGTCTAAACCGCAAGGGGCTGATTTGAACTATGATGGACTAGATCACAAATACTAAAAAGTCCAGGGACCTTTCTGCAAAAACACCAGGGCTGACCCGGTGGTTGACTAGGTTGACTAGTCAGCGCCCGCGTGGAGCAACTACGCGGCAAGGCGGGGCAAGCGAGCGCATGGGCGCGTAGCGCGCGCGATGGCATGCGCGGTGCGCACCGCTGCACCGACGGGTAGCAGCGGGACATGGCGGGTCGTGGCGAGGCGAACCGGGACTTCGATGATGGCGTACGGCCTTGAGAGAGCAAGAGAGAGGAAGAGGAACGCACCGGCGTGATGCTCACCTCGCTCCGACGCTCATGGCGGGGATCTCGTTGGCGGGGTCACAACGCCAATGGAGATCGACGGCGGCCGCTAGCTCTGTGGCGGCGGCTATGGCGGCGCGTTAGGGTTCGCGGGAGGCGGCGCGGCTGCTAGGGTTCCAAAGCGGGCCAGGAGCACTGGGGCGAGGCCTTTATAGGCCGCCAGCAAACATCGGGTCGCGCGGGTGGATGGACGGCGGCGACGGCTCCCGCGCGATGCGGAGCTAGGGGACGGCGCGGGGGCGCTGACGATTGGGGCCGCTGAGTGGGGCCCGCTTGGCGGTGGCTACGAGACGCGAGCGGGCCACTGTGTTGCTGTTGGGCCGGCCCACGTGGGCGGCTCGCCGCGAGAGCGGGCTAGCAGGCCAGAGAGCTGGGCCGCGGGGCCTGCTTGCGCGTGAGCTGGTTCGGGGAGGGAAACGGGCCGCGGCTGGCAGGATTAGCCCAAGACGCTGGTGTAGCTTGCCGGCTGCTGCTAGCTGGGCCTCGACGCTGGCTGGCTGTGGCCGCTGCTGGCCAGGCCGCTGTTGCTACTCCTTGGCCATGGCTGGCCATGGCCGGCTGGGAGTGGCCAGAGTTGGCCAAGGCTGGCCAGGAGAGGCTGGGTGAGGCTAGGGATGGCCGAAGCTAGGTAGGAGATGGTCAGAGTCAAACCATGAAGAGCTAGGGCAGGCTAAAACGATAGAGGGTAAAGAAAAGCTCTAGCTCTTTTTATATAGAAGAAAAGGAGTTTCTAAAACATTTTCCAACACCATTTTGAAACCAAAACTTGAAAGGCCTTTTGGAAAGATAAAACCACTTTATACTTTCTTCCAAAATCAAACTTTGAACTCTTTTTGAAAATGGGGCTTTGAAGGCTTTTACTTTTCAGACAATGAAAAGAACCTAGTCGACTTGCTCGAGTTTTAGAAATTTATTTTTCACACACAACCACAACCAAGTAAGACACAAAGCACAAACACACCTTTTTGTAGTTCATAAAAGTTTTATAAAACCACGCTTTTTATCATTTTATAAAGATAACAAAGGAATAAAATCTTAGCTATTTTTAGGAAAATTGATAAATCCTTTAATTTTTTTAGTGTTTTTGGTTCATAACCGAAAATAGAAATTTTGGGGTGTGACAACGGTTTCTTAGTTTAAGGTTGAAAAATGTATTTTTACCTTGATAAATTCTATTATCTCTACTTGAAACCATAAATTGTTTAAATTTATGAAAAGTCAAATTTCTCTATCCTTTAACTTAGTTCATACAAATAAAGAAAACTAAATTTATAATATTAAAATAAACACACTATCATTACATGTTTAATGAATCATGTTTAAAGTTGTAGCGAACGTCTTGCCAGTCTTCTCTCCATGTAACCAAGCAAGAGTCATTTGCAGTTCATGATAAATGAATTTGGTGGGGGAAGTGCTCCTCCCTCCCGTTTATGTCATAAAGAAAATGTTGTACACCTTTATTGATCTTTTTAAGAAATTTGATCAAATCTAGCTAGTAGAGAAACTTAACTTAGAATGGAATTGGAACTATTTGTTTATAATTTAGAATAGGGGGAACTTTTTAGTTAACTTTTGGACTTTGTCCATCGATGGCTTTTAAAATCAGTCCGTAAGCATTAAAAGCAGCATACGTGTAGATCCATTTTGAGAAAAACTATCACAATTTCATACACTTACGAGACATTTAACCTATATAATCTAGTTAGGACATGTCAATCACGTATATATATGTCCTACCATTGATCCTCAAACATCGATCACTCATCTATGGTCCAACGCTTTTCTACAACACTCTGGTTCTAACTATGAACTCATATGATGGTTGGTAATAACCATGGAGTTAACATTTCTGCAGAAGTTCCAATCGCGCTGGACAGGATCCTATTGTCGATCGGGCATGCGGTGTACATCAACGGGGAACAACACTTCAAGATCGACCCATCGTTGGGGGTGGACGCCGGCGAGCTGTACCCGGATGTCAAGTACACCACTGTGGACGATTACCTCAGCAAGATGCTCTGAACGTGACCCGCAGGGTCTCCATCGAATGCACACTAATAATGTTAAGATTCCTCAACCCGAATAAATTTAAGTACGCTCACCTGCTCAGGCGCTGTTCATGCACTGCACGGAGTGTCCACCCGCGTTTTTTTTTACAAGGAACATACTTTATTTCATCAGCAAAGCGCTGCTACGGTCTGATAGACTGAATGTTTACAGTATAGTACAACGCATGCCTGAGCGGGCACTGAGACTGATGTAATACAGAGGAGCAAACATGCTCGATACATGATGTAGAATGAGGTAAAGCATTAAAGGCCTGTCGAACTAATATATGAGCTGTAGAATTTTGGCTCCTATCAATCCTAGTCCTATCCGTTGAATTCCTGAATACCTGGGTGAAGGTTTTGATCCTCCAGTCTTGTCACAGAACCAATCAATTTATGTAAGATTAAGTACGGATGTCCCCGCCAACACGTTGACACTCACATACTTTCACTTATATAAACCGGTAGTCCAACGAAATTACGAAAGATTTCAAACCAACTCGCAACAAACCAAGATCGTAGTAATTTAGTATAACCACATCACCTGTTATAACATTTCACAGATAATCTACATAGATTACGTAACATCGAAGTACACTTTAGTTATTACAAACCAAAATATAAAGTAGCGTAAGCAATATAGTTTTAAAACCAAATCTATAGTTTAAAGATTACATTGCCAGTTCAAGTTCACATCCTACAAAAGCAATATAAGGTAAGAAGTCTAGTAGAGACCATGCCCAATGGTCTAGTCTTTATTCCCGGCTGGGAAAAGGCAGTATTTGCAGCAACCATTATAGAAGATGTCATCTGTATCAAGAGGGACTAAAACACTGAGTACTTAATTGTACTCAATAAGACTTACCTGTCGTAAACCAGAAATAAAGACTCCAAGGATTATGCAAGGCTATTATAGGTGGAGTTGGCTTAACTCATTTTGCATATAAAGCCTTAAATGAGGAGAGTAACCATATTGTTATTAGCATCAGGTTAACATTTATTAACCTGTCATCTATATTTGCCCCTGTGCTAAAAAAGCAATGAGAAGAGAAATACATAACCATATCAGGTTCATCATCAGCTCTCTTGTGAAGCATCATTAACCATCCAAACAACTTAATATTTTTAGGTATGGAGATAATCCCGTCAAGCTTCTCACTATCCAGGAGACGATGGCGATTCGAATCGATTACTACCCAGCTGGGAAAATATTCCTAACACTCTCCCGGTAAGCCCTGCTAAGGGTAACCGTAGAACAACGTTGGTACAACTCAGGAATTGCGGATCCAAGCAGCGCCTCACTACCAGGGTCGTCACCATGCCAGGAAGGCCAGGAATTATAACACCTGCCACTGGACTTATGGACATGACTTTCCACCCATACTTCCTACCTCCATAGTGAGCACTTGATACTCCTCGATTTCTGGCCTGAGTTGAGCTACTAGGCTTCGTGACGGATAACCTCAGATCCAGCCAGCTAAGTGCTAGGCACTATTCAACATGACAAAGAAAGGCTCCATTCCTTGTAGGTGATTAATCGGCATGACGATTCGCTTGATTAACAAAGCCCGCCGACCTTGTAACTTCCATGATAGCACATATAGCCATCCGTGAACCATCATCCTAATTATCGCAAGTGATTAACAATCACTCCACTTCTACCGTTTAAGCATGGCTAAGCAGATACTACGGTATCGTATCATTAGGATTTCAAGTATAATGACTGGACAAGGAAGGATGTATATGCAGCAAGGGTTCCAATTCAATTCCTAAAACTAAATGCAACAAGCATAGCATATTTAATATATTATAAAAAGTTAGGAGGTTAAAATGCTCTGGGGCTTGCTTTTCATGAATGTTGCGGGTTCCTGCTGCGGACACTCGAGAATCATGTCCTGGTCGGCTTCGGGACCGGATGGATGAGCCTTCTGCTCCTGAGGATTCTGCGGCTCCTGCGGGCACGTTCCCTCGAACTCACAAGGTCACTCCTGTGGGCACACCTATTGAATGCATATGCATAGAATGAGCATTATGAATGCATAAGTGATGATGGTGATGATGACATGATGCTTATGATGACAAGTTGATCTAATCATATCACTGGACACTCGTTTACCAAGTTCTCCAGCCCTATTTGAATCATTAAAAACAAGAGCATTATATTTTTCTCATAAAAAGCAACCACACTTACGAAAACTACACAACTTAACATAAAACAATTCATCCTCAGTTAAAAACCTAACACCTGCATCTAAGATCTTACTTTAATTAATTAAGACACATAAAATATCAGGTATGGCAAATCATAAGATATGAAGAAATATAATTAAAACATATCATTTCATGCACCGAAAAGAATATGATATAAATAAATAAAATGATTAAACAATAAAGTTAACCTTCTTATTAGCTAGAGAATATCAAGACAAAATTAATAAACATGGTTTCACAACTTTTGAATAAATATACCTCTGGTTATTAATTTTGACAAGTTAAAAAGGCTTTTCTTTTAATAAATAAAAGCTATATAAAAAAGTTTATCAAACTAAAATTTTTATGACTTCATCATGTAGATCACAACGATACAAAACTAACAAAACTAGTTTCACTATTTTTAGACCTTTGTAGCTCAAGTTATAAATTTCCAAAGTTTGAATTCAAAACAAAATTATAAATCATTTTTAAAAAGGAAAACCGGGAGCTCGGCCGAATTCGGCTGGCTCGGCCCGTCTTAGCCTGCGGCGCGGCGCATACGCGCGGCCCAGGCACGGGCGAGCATCCCAGCGACAAGACAGGCCGGCCCAAATGCGGTAGCCGCAGCGCGCGCGAGCGGCCCGGCGCGAAGCAGGCCGGCTCAACGCGGCCTGCATAGATGCGGCCTGACAGACTTGCAGAAAAGCCCTTGTAGCTTAGTAATTACAAGTAAGCCCAAACGAATATTTGACACTATTTAAATGAGTCATGCACTTTGCACCAAGGCCCCTGGACTTATTCATATTTGCAAAACAACGTCCCTGGTGGCGCCTGAGCAAAGCACGACACAGGGGCGCTCGGCCGGCCACGGAACTTGTAGACGGCGAGGTCTCCGGCGGCGAGACTGGCCCTAATCGACTCCCCGCAACGACGCGCATCCAAAGGTGCAGGAAGGGCAGGTTGCGGTGGCCTAAATAGACGGCGGTGACGCACGGCGGCGATGGCACACGGAGTATGTGGTGATGACTGCGTTCTGGCGAGGTCAAGGAACTAGAGCCAACAAAGTCTTCGGGCTTAGCTTCTACATGGCAGGGCGACTCCAAAACACTAAAGTGAAGAACGAAAGGGAGACAGGAGAGAGCTGGCCACGCGAGACCAAGCTCGCGGCCATGGCGGCGGTGCAGCGTCAGAGCTCACCTTGCGATGGCGCGGAGCACGGCTAAGTCGGAGAGGAAGAGCAACTTGTGGCTAAGCTATGGACGAGGTGAATTGGAAAATGAGCAAGCGGTGTAGGTGAATTTTTGGGGTGACGTGGTGGCGGGCGGCACACAGAGGAAGAGAAAAGGAGGAGAAAGAGAAGTTGGGGTGGCCGGCTTCGACTTGGTCGGCGCGGTGAGGTGGCAGCAGCTTCGCGACGTCGACCACGCGGGCGGCCACGCGACCGGGCACAAGAAGGGCCGCGATGGCCACGGCGTCAACGGCGAACGGGGAAGGGTATGGCCGGGTTACTATAACATTAATTGAGATTTTCCCCTTTTTCAATAGCTCAAAAGTTCATATAGAAACTTAAAAATTTTCAAATACAAAAGTTTCTTAAAATAATTAGAACTATACTTTTGCTTTTTGGGCCATAGCCAAATTCTTGATATTTTTAAATTTAGGGTTTTTAAGATTTGAATTTAAATTTAAATTTGAAATTTAAATACTTCACCAAAATCATAATGCAATGCCATTAATTGAATAAATGATGCTTATGCATATGTAATGCAATGCAATTAGGCCAATAACACTTGAGGTGTTACGAGTCTGGAGGATGGTTCTGGTCAGCTGCATTCAGGAAGTGTACGAGTTGCTGACAGTCACATAGAAATATTGTATTGATGTAGCCGAGTCCTTCGTTTATAGCCGCAGCCAGAGTGAACTCCAAAGACCTGTGCCTTAATGTAGATGTAGATATTGTTTGCGTCGATTGCACCTGCGGATTGACAAAGAAAATCCTGAGACCAGCCGATCTAGGGGACTCACACTACTGTACTCCGCTGTCCTGTCCAGTTACGTTTGTATTACTCTTTGCCCCATGTGGTGTGTACTGTTTAGACATGTTTTGCTGTAGCGTATTTTTTTTAGAGTCTGTATATGCAACACTCAAGTGTTGGACACCTGATCTCCCATGAATCGTTCCTATTCGTCCTCTTCCCTGACCGTGGCATGGTAGGGCTTGGCTAGAGCTCCACCGCGGCCGCAAACCCTACTGAGCCTGCGGCAACCTCCTCCCTTTTATCCTCTGCCTCCCGCTGTCACTTTCTTCTCCAACTTTAGCAAATGGCCATGCTCCCCCGCCCTAACCTGGCATGGATGCCCTTATCAATGCCCCTAAATCGCCCAACCACCATATTCAAAAAAAATCGCCCGAGCACCACCCTTTCCCTCGGCCGGGCCTTCGATCTATACCCACTGGAGTTGTAGAAGAAAGAGATAGGGGCTCACCAGAACCTTAGTCATTGTCATCGTCATCGGTGGAGGAGGATGGGTAAGACCCTTCATCTAGATTGCTGGATTGTATTGATTGTATTTGTATAGATGTGGATAAATATATCTGCTTATATAGTCCCGAGAGATAAGCAATCCGACTCCCGTGAGGGATGGGTGGGTTTTAAGTTGATTTCCTTGATTTCCAAACTTACTAGGGTTTCTTTCCTAGTTTGTTTACATCAAGATGTTCATATCCAAATGTGCATATTTAATTAACTTGAATTACCAAAGCACACTCAACCTCCAGAGTTGCCACGTCGGATGGAAGGCGCTTCCAAGGGGTTATGGACCTAAGTGGCACAATTGAATAAGATAAGGGACTAGATTTCGATTTGCGAGTTCGTGGATCTAAGTGGTATAGTGCCACTAGTTCAAGGGTCTGCAATGTATTTAACTCTTTTAGTATATGACAACCGGCTAATACGTCTATATTAGTGTGCCTACGAGTCCCACATAAATTGAAATAAAATATAGATCCTAGGGTTAAAAATATTGTGTTCACACCTTAAAAATGATAGCAAAATTAACAAAAGGTTGTTTGAAATGACTTAGTATGACATTGGCTACTCTAGCCTGTGCATAGTATTGGTATAATACGATGTCATACTTGACATTTAGACCGCGCTCTCAAAGTCCAAAGTTACCCTATTAACGTTAGACTTTTTGAGTTGCACTTCAACGAAGTTTGAATACCATTGGATCACATGGGATATAGATACCAGTGTTAACTTTCAGGTTCTATTAAGCATTCAACGAGTTTACTCCGGTAATCGCCGACGGCGGAAGTTCACCGGCGGCTGCTACAGCTATTATAAGAATTGAAATCTATATCTATCTATAAAGAGGTAAAATTTCTCCACCTCTTTTTTCTTTCACCTCTCCGTGTCCTATATATTTACGGTTAGAAAACCATAATAATAATAAAACGCCAAAATTTCTACCTAATAATCTGTCCGCTCTCTGATTCAGAAAAATTTTGTCCGCCCCTCCAGCCGCTCCACCTCGTCACCTCTCCGACTCCAACCCCAGTACAGTAGTGCTACAGAGATTAGATTGGGAATAGAATAAAAAAACAATATAAGGTTTCAAATAAAAACAATACAAGAAAGAGGAAAAAGGTGGAAGGGCTTTAATAATTTTTGAAATAGGCCAGGGTTTCGGATGCAAAATATTAAAATGTTATAAAATTCACCAAAAAATCACAGAAAAATCAAAAAATATCAAACCAATTTTATTAGTTTCATAAAAATATGATCCATCCATATATGTTGCGAATATAATTAGGTTGTGTTTTTATCTACAGGTGTGTTAATTATCCTTATATATGTTGCATGCATATGGTTTGAATATGTATAGGATGTCCTCTTGGTCATGTCCCCCCAAGTCTTCACGGACTTTCCGTTGTCCAATTCCTACCCAAGACAAGGCTCGGTTCATAATTCCTACTTTTTAGCATTAAATTTTGAGAAGAAAGATTTATACCACCAATTTAGTTTTGTTTAAAAATCAAATATGGATTAGTTAACGGCACAACAAATTATTTCGTGAACCGAAAAGTGGCAGTATATAATTCTTGACTTTTTTATTAAAATTTTGACGAGAAAGATTTACAACATCTATGTCAATTGTATTTAAATAATTTATTGATATTTAAATATGGATTAGTCAATTGTACAACTAATTATTTCATGAGCCGGAATGTTCGGCAGTATGTGGTTCATGACAAGAGCTACTATGTGAAAAAAATACTATCATAATCATCGGTGAACAAAACAATCCTAATGCAGTTACGGAAGTTGGTATAACGATGCGTAAAAAAGCTACAAAGGTTGATATCCATGAACAGTATGAAAAAAGCTATAAAGTTATAATATATTTATTTATATCTAAATAACTATACACTTTACAAGGAAAAAGAAAAATATATCAAAGTTTGTTAATTCGATGCAAATTTAATATGCCATTGTTATTTATTGTGAGCATTAACATATATTATAAATGTGATAATTATCATAAAATAAATCATAAAAACATAAAACTTAAGTTATCATTCATGTTATCATTTCAAATGAATTTTAATAGTTCTTTTGTTCTGTTATAACGCACGGATATATTTACTAGTAAGCCAAAATAGCAATTAGGTTGTTCGATGCCCCTTGTGGAAGACAGCTTGAGATTTATGCGCCAGCATTCACTCCACCTAGTCCTCCGACTTGAGAAGGAGCGCTAGCTCGGTTGGCAGAAGGTGCAAGTGTGCACGCTGCCCGTCGGCGTTCAAATTCTGGATTCGGCGCGGGTGCTCTCACCGGGATTTATTCCCATAAATAACTTTTTAGTGCAGCCTCTTAACACTTGGAGCAACAAGGGACTGTGACGTACCTCGTCGCTTATGGAGTCTTGATGTTTCTGGTGATCTCTTTAAAGACGCGTCTTCGTATCTGCGTATAGTTGTAGGTCTGGTTATGTACAAATGATGTGAGTATGATGTGCGTGTGCATGTGTGTGGTGTTGGTGTGTTTGTACCCACCCTGTGTTTGTATGCGAACAGATACTACTGTATCCAGATGAGAGGTGTAAAAAAAAACTAGTCCTCCGACTTGGGCTGCTCGCCGGGTCTTCACTCGCATGCGTGACAGGCCCATTCTGGCCCATAAACCTGCTTCGCTTCTTCTTCCTTGAGTGTCTTGCCGGCCCAGCCGATGAAGGAGAAGGAGGCCCAGGGTGAGGTGGACTGCTGACATATCCAGATTAAAATAATTTTACCAAGCACATTTTGAAACAATATAAATAGTCTATTTCATCTTTTGATGATTCAAATCCACCGTCAGTCTATCACCTCTGTACCGGACATACTGCTGTCCGTCGCGCACTTCGTCTGCCTTAGGGGCGAGGGGCGACCAGCAAGCAGGCCGTCGTCGCGTGCGGCCACACACTCAAGTAGTGCCAGTACTAGTACTAGTACTTAAACCAACGGTTTATCTAAGCAGGCCGTCGTCGCGTGGAGGCCACACCACTGAAGTAGGAACTTTTTTTATTTTTAATTTTTTTAAAAAAAAATTTACAAAAATAATCGGTCGTTTCAAAAATTGACAGAACTAGTCGTCTACAGTGGGCGTTTTTTAAAAAACGTCCACTGTCTGGGCGTTTTTTGTGACGTGGCAAACGTCCGGCCGGCGCCGGTGCCGGCGTTTGCGGGCGGCCCCTGGCGGCCAAAAAACGCCCACTGTGTGGGCGTTTTTTGGCGACCAGGATGCCGCCTGCAAAAGAGCGCGGCCGGCCGCGCCTGTTTTGCGGGCTGCCCCCGTAGCAGTAAAAAAACGCCCACACAGTGGGCGTTTTTTCCTGTCCAGGG
>CM041634.1:14821050-14863263 GCA_023333625.1 Bothriochloa decipiens
AACATCATTATTTATAGATCTAATATACATACTACTCACAGATCTACCCAGAGTCAACTAAAAACTAAACAACTCTAGTGCACATTATATTTTACTAATGCATAGCAACAGACCTGTAATGTATGAGAAACTTACCTAAAAGCCGAGGTCTCAAACTGGCAGGGCTTCGCCGTTACTTCCTTCTCCTCCCTCCTCTCTTCTCCCTTTTTTTCTGAAAATTTTAGTGAATATAATAAAAATCTGAAGGAGGGGGCTGGGTATATATAGCTGGCGGCCAAAAAACGCCCACTGTGTGGGCGTTTTTTGGCGGCCAGGGGGCCGCCTGCAAAAGTGCACGGCCGGCCTCGCCTGTTTTGCAGGCGGCCCCCAGGTGGCCAAAAAACGCCCACTGTGTGGGCGTTTTTTGGTGTGCAGGGGGCCGCCTGCAAAAGAGCGCGGCCGGCCTGGCCTGTTTTGCAGACGGCCCCCTGGGTGGGCGTTTTTTCACTGCTCGGGGCCCGCCCGCAAAACAGGCCGGCCCTTTTGCAGGCGGCCCCCTGGCCGCCAAAAAACGCCCACTGTGTGGGCGTTTTTTGGCCGCCAGGTGGCCGCCCGCAAACGCCGGCACCTGCGCCGGCCGGCCGTTTGCCACGTCACAAAAAACGCCCAGACAGTGGGCGTTTTTTAAAAAACGCCCACTGTAGGCGACTAGTTCTGTCAATTTTTGAAACGGCCGATTATTTTTGTAAATTTTTTTTAAAAAAAAATTAAAAATAAAAAAGTTCCTGAAGTAGTACTAGTACTGGTACTTAACCAACGGTTTATCTGCTTTCCTATTGGCTCCTCTGTATTACATCAACTTGATGCATCTATCACAGTTCAGCTAAGCTTTAGCTGAACTGATTTCAGGAGCTGATTTGTTATGACATGTTAGGCCCTGTTTGGCTGGACATAAGCCGACATATTTCGGCTTAATTCGGTTTATTTCCTCTCATATAATACTATTCAACTAGCTAAAATATGTCGACTTTTTGACCAGTCGAACAGGGCCTTAGTTTTGGCTGGTTTAGATTCAGCTTCAACCAACCGAATTTCTGCCAGCCGAACGACCCCGCACAGTCCCAGTCCGTCGGTTTGGGACGCGGGAATTTCCGATCAGACCATCTCATCATGGTCACCAAACTGCTCTAAGCGCAGGAGCTGATGGCTCTCACTCACCTGCAGGTATACGTGTTGGCGTGTTGCCCTTTTTTATGACAAGCAAATTAAATCCTTCTCCTGCGACACGACGTTAGGTGAGACTGAGACCCGCCCAACAGCGACGAAAACTTCATTAGGTGGGAGTTTTCCAAATACCAATGAAAACTTAATAATTTGGTCGTTTCAAATTATATAAGTTATTTTGGTCTATCACAAAACACTACTTTTAACAATTTTGGCTGAAAACATGTATTAATATGTAAAATAAGAAAACATACTATTTATTATGAAGACATTTTAGTATATGTATTAGTGAAAATAATTTGACATTATAGCTCTAGATAAATTTTTTTTAGAATTACACAGTACAACAAAGACGCTCACAACACGCACGCACACTGACCCCTATGAATACACGTACGCGAACCTACTCCTACTCCTATGAGCACCTCCGAAGGACTGAGCACCCGGCAGATCTAGAGATTCCCGAAGTCACCACTGGCACTTCGTTGTCGACTGGAATGTCGCTTACCACTTAACGCATAATACTGAAAAATCCTTGAGAAAATCCCAGAAAAAGGTGCGAGCACCAGGATTTGAACCCTGGTAGGTTGCGTCCTGCTGGACCGTCCTATCATTGGACTATAAGCCAATTCGCAACTCTAGATAAATCTAAAGCAAAACAAAACTAAAGTGACATATAGGCGATAACTAAAATCATTGTCCACCAAGACTCACATGCGCTCTAGAATTGGCTTTGCTACTGAGCCTACTATTCATGTATTCCCTCTACTCTGAAATACATCAATTTCCATAGTTGTTTTTAGCAGTCATTTTTTAAGTCTAAACAATTTTATGTAAAATAGAACTTATGACGCTAAAAATACAGTATCCATTTATCTCAATTTTTAGATGTTTTAGGATTTTTTAGATGTATTAGATTAGTAGAGGAGAGAAATGATTCTATAGTACCTCTACTTTGTTATAGGAGATTTCCTTAAAAAAGATGCAATGGTTTTTTTCAATAAAGTCTTGTTTAGATGCATGTGTATCCACTTCAATCCACATGTGTTGGAGTGGATTGGAATGAAACTTAATTTAGTTACACTTCAATCAACTTCAAGACATAGGGATTGAGATGAATTCATGCACATCCAAACAGGGCCTAAAGTGTGTTACATGGAGGAGCGCACATAAGACCTTGTTTGGATGCATGTGTATTCGCTCCAATCCACGTGTGTTAGAGTGGATTGGAATATAACTTAGTTTAATTTTACTCCAATCCACTTCAACACATGTGGATTGAGAGAAATACATGCAAATACAAACAAGGCTTAAAGTGCATGTTGAATACCCATAGCATCAAGTTCTTGGGACATTCTTTGAATGACATAACAAGGTTTATCTAGAGGGAGGGAGGGACTATAAACATATATTGCATTTTGTATCATCCTATACTAATTTGTATTCTAAATATTATTCTTTTTCCATAAAATCAATCAAACACAAAATTTTAACTTAGAACACCTTTAATTATTGTTTACTAGGTCATATCCAATAGTTGAGTGCCTTAGTTCTAGTACTGCTCTCTCCGTTCTTTTTTACATGTCACATAAGTTTGTGCTAAATCAAATATTAGAATCTTTAACCATCCACTATAATAAAATCCTTACATATTATAAAAGTAATTTTCCTATTGAGTCTAAAAATATAAACCTTATGTGATGAATATATATATTTTTATTTCAATCGTAAGTCAAAGATATGAAGTGTTTTTTTGACAATAAAGATATAAGTTCTTGACTTAGAATAAACCTAATATGACAAGTAAATAAAAGGTAATAGTAATATACTCCCTCAGTTCTAAATTATAGTTCACTTTAACTTTTTTTGTGCATGTATTTTATTATGTATTTAAATATATTATTTATTTAGGTATGTAGTAAAATACATGTATCAAAAAAATCAAAACAAACTGTAATTTAGAACGGAGGGAGTAGTTTAAAATGGGTGGAAAATATGCGTGGCACGCCGTCGTGATTTATTCGGTGACTTTTAAGCAAAGACGAAAGTGACCCACCACGAGCCCATCAGTTGCGCCAGACCCGTCCCAGTTAGTGACAGGTACCCTCGTGAACCTAGACACGTCAACTGACTCAGTAGGACGTGAACACGGACAGGTTCATCGCGGAATGGATCGGACGAGCATTGATAGCAGTCGCAGCAGCCCTTCCACCACACACAACCTACTAGGGTCATCAGCAGATTCCCGGTCCCACGATAAATTGCCATTATATTATTTTTTTATGTATTACGTTCAAAAATTATTTCCATGATGAAGTCATACGCTCCCAAACATTATTTTGAATTTTCGATGATCGAGTCGCTATCCTCACCTACCGCTTCGCCTAGTCGTCGGTCGGGTGCCGGCTAGCACGTAACCATATGCAGCGTGGAGCCGTCAGGCACGGGCCGGCCGCGGTCTTTGTGGAAAACCGTATGCAGAGCCGGCAGGCACGGGCCGGTCTTTGTCATTGCCTTCTAGAAAGTCAGATACATTGAACGTTCACGAACCCCTGTCATCCTTACGTAAGTTTTTTTGACAACTAAAAAGATCATACTCCTAGGCTACTACAAATTAGCAACACAAGATTGATATTAATTATTTGGACAAATTTGACCATTCGCCAATCGCCCGTAACCACAGCTCCTCTATATATAGTGGTGTTCGATTCCCAGGTCCACAAATCGACACGCCTATATCAATCAACAAGCCAAGCAAAGCTGCGCGCACCATCCTGCACTATCATTGCCAGTAGATCGATGGCGAAGAGCAAGATCCTGGTGGTCGGCGCCACGGGGTACCTGGGCAGGCACATCGTGACGGCGAGCGCGCGCCTGGGCCACCCCACCGTCGCGCTCGTCCGGGACACGGCGCCCTCCGACCCGGCCAAGGCGGCGCTGCTCAAGAGCTTCCAGGACGCCGGCGCGACGCTCCTCAAGGGCGACCTGTACGACCAGGCTAGCCTCGTGAGCGCCGTCAAGGGCGCCGACGTGGTCATCTCCACGGTCGGGTCCATGCAGATCGCCGACCAGACCAGGCTCATCGACGCCATCAAGGAGGCCGGCAACGTCAAGGTCGGTCTCGGTCGTGTCACCGCCCTTGTTCTTCCGATCCTCTTCCCCTTGCTGTATATATGTCACTAAGCCTGTGTGCTTGTGCAGAGGTTCTTCCCGTCGGAGTTCGGCCTGGACGTGGACCGCACGGGCATCGTGGAGCCGGGCAAGTCGGTGCTCGGCGGCAAGGTGGGCATCCGGCGCGCCACCGAGGCCGCGGGGATCCCCTACACCTACGTCGCCTGCGGCTACTTCGCGGGCTACGGGCTGCCCAGCGTCGGGCAGCAGCTGGCGCAAGGCCCGCCCACGGACAAGGTGGCGATCCTCGGCGACGGCAACACCAAGGTGGTGTACGTGGAAGAGGGCGACATCGCCACCTACACGGTGCTGGCCGCCGACGACCCGCGCGCCGAGAACAAGACGCTGTACATCAAGCCCCCCGCCAACACGCTCACGCACAACGAGCTGCTGGCGCTGTGGGAGAAGAAGACCGGCAAGACGTTCCAGAAAGAGTACCTGCCTGAGGAAGCCGTGCTCAAGCTGATCCAAGGTTGGTCATGGTTTGGTTTGGTTCATGTTCATTCATGGACGATCCGTTTCAGTATTGAACAGGTTTTAACAGACGGTGTCCGTGATGTGTGTGTGCAGAGTCGCCGATGCCGCTGAACATCATCCTGGCGATCGGGCACGCGGCATACGTGCGTGGGGAGTTTGACTTCCAGGTGGACCCGGCCAAGGGGGTGGTCGCCACCGAGCTGTACCCGGACGTCAAGTACACCACCGTCGACGACTACCTCAACCGCTTCCTCTGAAGTCGTCTGAACAGAAAGGACGACGTGTGGTGTGGAATTCCAGTCCGAATCGTGGTTCCTCAGCTAGTGGCTAGCGACGACGTGACTGCCGAAACATCGTGGTTTGTTCGCCCTGCGTGATAGTCTTCGTGCCTCATGGATATAGAGTGCCTGCTTGTTTGTACTGGTGTCATGTTTTCAACTTTACCCCCAATAATAAATAAGGATCCTTCCTCCATCGCTTCACTTGTTGCTTTCATTCATATTGATTGACAAGGCACCACCAGTCCACCAGTTAGAGTTACCACTGCATATAACATATAGGGGCATTAACCTACAAACTATACAGGGGCATTCATTGGTGATGAGAGCAAACTGGCTCCCTGAACCGGGCAGGGCACACTAGCACAAGGCCACAGCAGCCCTCGAGAGCGCACTCACTTAATATCGCCGGCCGGAGTATAGCCAATAATCACATGCGAGCCGTTCAGCCGGTTCATAAGCCAGCTGATTTTGGCTGATTTAATAGTATTCTATGTTAGAAAATAAACCAAAACAAACTACTGACTAAGAACAAGAAAACAAGATCAAAGATGCAGGGCCCCAATAAGGAGAGCAGACAGGAGCTGGGTGATCGGAATCGGATGCACCGTGCACGGGGGTACTTTGGCACTTTGCTGGCACGCACCGGCTCTGTGGAGCGCCGGCAGGCCCATGTTTGCCAGAAAGGCGACCGTTCGCCCGCCTGCCCGCCGGCGCTGCGGAGACCGCTGGCGCACCACGCGCGCGGTGCGCCTACATATGTCGTGCGGCTATTTCGCCGGCGTCGCGCTGAACACCATCGAGCAGGACGGCAGGTCATGTCCCCGGCACCCTCGGATGACGAAACAGCCATCAAGCAACACCGTGATAGTGTACGTGGCCGAGCAAGGCGTTATCGCCTACGTGGTCACAGGGGGGCAGGGCAGGACAGGTCCTGTCGCTGTGGGAGAACAACAAGAAGAGCGGCAGCGGCGGCAGGATGTCGCTCCGGCGAGTCCACGTTCCCGAAGAAAGATGCCCATGTCCTCACGATGATCCACGGTTAGTCCGTTCCCGAAGATGCCGTGCTCGGAATGGCATTCGCCAACGAAGGTGAAGACTGAGCGACCCGAGGATTTCCAAAAAAAAAAAAAAAGGTCGGCAGTTTTCTTTTGGCAGCCAGTAGGTTTTCTTTTGTTATAGTTAGCTTGCAAACCTATTGGCCGCAAAGGCATAGGTTCCCGAATGAAGACGCCGTCCTCAAGATCTATGATCCACGGTACGGCTAGTGCTTTCTTCTTCGTGGAACATGGCATTGGCCAACTATGAATGTGAATGCGGGTTAACAATTCTTCACAGGCTCCTATGGGCGCTGACCGCTACGATTCTTCACAGGCTCCTATGGGCGCTGACCGCTGAGCCTCTCGCTGTCGATCGAGCGTTGCTGGTTAATCCAGTCATGCAGATGACGCAGCCAACGACCACAGGGAACGACTGGCGGCCAGCAGCGGCCTGGCGTGAACTGAAGAACATCCCAAAGGATTTCCCAGAAATACTTGTTTAGCTGACTATCTTGCAAACTTGAGCCCCTCGTGCATTGACAAATTTGGTCACCATTTGTAACTGTCCCACGTTTTTCTCCCCCATCTGTTTCTGGATGACAAAACCTACCGTTATCAAGGGGACCCAGGGAGGGGCCACGTTTCGAGGAAAAAAATGCCAAACGCAGACAGAGACACCAGATATTCAGCGTTCCACTTTTGATGTTAGATGCTTTATGTTTATGACACAGTGGGTCAAATATTCTGTGTTTAAAGTGTAGCATTCTGTTCTGGTTTGTGATACAGAAAAAACAACCGCCTATTTCACCTGTCCACCTCCCAACCAAACAACTCGCTGAGAACATAGAGCTTATTGTTTTAGGGCCCAGATATATGTAGTAACTAAACGAAATAATTTATCTGTGGACACGAAACTCGCTATACAAACATAGGAGGAAGCAATCTAAGCACAATATCGAATTAAACAGTGAGCCCACCAGAGTCAGAAACAGGAGCAAATATCCGTCTACCTCTAGATATGAATGAAGTATTACACTTTGGTATTTAGCACATCAAATATCATCATCCACCGTATCTTGTTCCCCTGCCAAGCTTCCTACTGGGGTAGGTTCAGAATCAGTCTTTTGAGGAACTGGTGCTCGCGGCACTCTTCTTCCCACCATATTTCTGCCGTCACAATTTTGGGGCAAATCATGAGAAATGAAACAACACACTTTACCAAACACATAATATTCTGTGGCAACTACAAAAGCATTTCTTTAACATCACAAAGTACAGGTAAAATTGATCCATGAACCACATCTAATGGCAATTAATCAAAGCAAACCTTATAATAGACAGAAAGAACACTGTCTATCCAAGTGAACAGGTCATCTATTAACTGCGATGAGTTGTCCAATTCAGTATCCTGGACTCAAGTAGGGACTACGACTAAATTACGCCGATTAGTTTTCTGGTTGTTCGATAACAGTTAGTCAGACAACAAGAAACAGAATGGAATTGGGCATGGGCTGCATCTAGGATGGCTTAGGTTACTTGGGCTCATGTTCTTCAGTTCAATTTGCAATCCTACATGCAGCCACCACCCTAGAGTTATCTTCATGCCTTATTTGTACTCTAGAACATATATAGTATATTAATACATATTTGGTATATTAGTCCTGATATATATATATATATATATATATATATATATATAGTACGACTAGGGAACGGCCAGAGCCAACTAGTCATCCTGGTCAATGACTAATCACGACTAGTCACCTAGTAGATCCCAACCTTGGTCGACGTGTTACCTAGACAAGCAACTCCTATGATAACCACACCAGTTGGCCATTCAGTGAATAAACAAAAATCAATGAGTTTAGTGGTAGGTACTGACCTGCTTTCCGATACTGAAAGGCACATATTTGTATTTGATCATATGCACAATCTGGCGCTTCATTGTTAAGACAAAGAGAACAACCCAGTAGCAGAGGAGTATAGGCCAGAAGACAGGAACATCAAACACTGAGAAGAAAGTCATCACAAAAGCTACAACAAAAGCTTTTGTGATTGCATACCTGAAAGATAAGGAAATAGATGTTAAGGGATATATTGGACAGGAGCCCCAGTAAAGATCTTCTGTATTAAGAATGAAAAGAATTAATTCAGAAAATACAAGAAACAAATGGGCAAGCACTAGGGAAGGGATACAAGTTTTAATTTCTCTCTGGGTCATTGGGTTTACCCAAAACCCATTTGACTGAACTAATATGGATTTCAAAGAAAAGCAAATGGGATAGAAATGAACAAGCTGGCCCAGAAGGGTAAAATTATAAGCATTGAATACATAGAAAGCAGTCAAAACACTTTGTATGCTACATTTTGTATGTTATGCTATCAATAGCATTCTCACAATACAACCTTGCAGATGGTAACGGTTTAATCAACACAACTCCCAACTGTGGTTAAATAGAAAAACGAGCACACGATACTAGTTATGGTGAACTATAAACAAAAGACTGAACCCCTAATAGAAAACTACTGATGTAAATTCCAGAAAGCAATGATCAATTCAGAAAGAAGCCATCAGTATGTGGCTACCTGAACTCCTTCACCAAAGTGGAAACACTTCAAACTTGGGCGAAAACAAATTTTACCTTAATTGCTCACAGAAATATAAATGATAAAAACTATGTCAGGTTATGATGTAAGTCGTAACTTTGGCTGCGATATCGGTAAATCCATCCCGTGCACGTTTAGCTATGGGGAGACCTCCACAGAACCAGTCTCAGAAAATGATATTGCAGAGAAATGACACAAAATGGGTAGTAGATAGACAAAAGGTCAGACAACTGAGCAATAGTAACTAGGCAATCCGTACTTTTGAATGTGCGATGATCAGGACTCTGACAAGCTATTGTGTGGCTGCCATTTGGAAGAACAGAAGCTCTATTACAGTATTACACATTAAGCAGCTCACTAAATGATGACCCAGACATATTCTTAACGAGGAAAGAAAGAGAGATTCAGCAAGAATCACCAAAACTTTTCAAAAAGTTGGACTAGTCCAGAGAGACACCATTAAAAATACATTTATTTCAACCAAAATGAAGGATGAAGGCACTTTAGACAAATTCTAATTCTAATTTAAAGGAAGAAAGCCCTGAGTCCCAATCTCTATCCATTTTTTTGGTGGCACTACAACATCAGAGGCGTATATTTTTCCCGCATCATCCACTAGAATCACGAAACATATATGGTGCAATTGGAGGGGCACAACATGCCTTGAGTGGGTTCATTCTGGGATTTACAGGTGGTTTGGGAGATAGTTCACAGGTTACACAGCTTGGTTGGGTCACTGGAGGATATGTAAATCAAGAGTTCAGCATTAATCCACACACATTGACAATGATTTTGTACCTAATTCCATGGCATGCTGAATTATCAGAATTAAACATCCAACATGGCATGGTGACTTCTAAACAACCATAGCCAGGTGACACGCGAGCTTTGTAGCACAGAAATTTAACACAAGTTTGTGATTGTGCAGGCATTTTATTTTCTCGCTAAAGAAATACATGGAAAGATCATCATGTACTTCGACATTAGTCTACTAGGTGGAAGTTGGCACTAGCTAGTTTATGATCGATCGGAATGGAACGGACTGCAACTGTTATGTTTACTATTGATGATGGATTCATGGACACTACCACGTGAACATCAGCTTGCCACAGTGTGCAAAATATACAAACTGCCGCCTGCGGGGAGTGTCGGAAGTAGCTGAGCAACTGTACCTCGAAAGTCACGACAGATTCGTTACCTGTTTCCGAAATGCAAATTGCCTAACTATACAGAGAAGACATGACGGCGAGAACTAAACTAGCGAGGCCGATCCAATCGCCCCCTTCCTCCACCAGTAATACAGTAAGTAAATAGATAAAAGCATGGCACGGGAGCGAATCACCCCAGCCGACCGGAGACAGTAAGAAGTCCAGACGGATCTGGCGAGGCGGAGAAACAGATCTGGGGGCGAGGACGAGAGATCTGACCAGAACTTGAACTCGGGGAGGCGCCTGATGAAGGGCTTGAACTCGTCTGATCCCCGGGTGGGCAGCGCGGGGCCCTCGGCGGCGGCGGAGGGGTCGAGCTCGGGGTCGACCATGGGGGAGAGGAAGCCGATGAGGAGGTTGAGGAGGTAGATCCCGAGCCCGTAGGTGACGATGTAGAATCCCTGCACCATGTAGACCCGCAGCGCGTAGATGGCCGCGGCGGCGAGCGTGCCGAGCCACCGCCCCGTGGCGTGCGGCGTCGAGCGGTCCAGGTAGTACTGGAACGCCCGCGACGCGTCGCTCCGCCACTTGGCCGCCGCGGCCACGGCGCCGCCCCCGGCGCCCGCGCCGGACGTGTCGCCGCCCTCCATCGGATCGGATCGGGGCGGGGGTGGGGTGGGGTTGGAACCCTGGCCTGGGTCAGGGGAGGGGCGAGGGGGGGGATTGGGGACGAGCTGGAGACGAGGGCGACTTGGTCCGGCTCGGCTCTCTCTTCCGGTTGGGAGTCGGTGCCGTTTACTTGCAGCTCGGCGTCCGCTCGGTTCTCAAGTGCGGCTGGGAACGGGACGGGCGTCGCGTCACCGTCGCCTTTGCCATGGCATATACCGTCCTTCGTCGATTCAGTATTCTTTCTCTGCTTGATTGATGGCCCCCCCCTCCTGGTGCCTCGGCGACAAAAGAAGCCGTCGTATCATGTTTTACTGCCTCCGTTCTAATAAAAACTACTGTTTGGGAACTAAGTAGATAATTTTAAACAACAAGTATAAGAAATCTAGTTTTGTTCAAAGTCAAACTACAACAACTTTGATCGAGTTCATAGAAAACAAGAAAAATAAGTAGGACTTGAAACTGGCTTAATCAATTTATAATGTTCATTTCTATAAATTTAGGGCCAGATTAGTTGAGTGCTAAAATTTGCCATACCAAAACTAGAACACTCCTAAACTTAGACAATCATTTGTTTTGAAGCCAAAATCTATCTGACCAAAACGCTGGCACTCACAAACACCAAATTTCTTGCCAAGAATTTGGCAACTAGAATTAACATGTCTTTATTTTTTGAGGCTTAAGCGTTTCTACAATTGTTTTGAAGCACGTTTATGATATTATCCTCTTTTTTTTAACTATGTGATTTTGCCTTTCCTTACAAGCAAGTCAATGCAATTTTGCCCCAAGTCAACGATCAAAACCGGGGCAAATTAGCAAAGATAAAGGGCAAAATCATATTGACTTGCTAGCAGTGAAGGCCAAAATCATAAAGTTAAAATAACAGGGACAAAATCATAATTAGACTTTAGAGTAAGGGAAGAAACACTAAAATCCCTTATTTTTTGGCGCCCTAATTCTGATAGGACAAATTTTGAAGCCTAACCTATTGGATCCTTGGTCAAAGTTATTATAATTTAAGTTAGAACAAAAATTGATTTCTTATATCCCAAGATAAAAGGAGACTAACTACGTTGACTCATTTTCCCCTCCTCTGATCCTCTTGCCAACATCATTCCCACAGTCACTCCCTCCGCTATTATTTTCCAATAAAACTCTCTATTCTAAATTTGAAAAATTATGCTTTTCTTTCGTCTCTTATTTGGCCCTACCTTTAGTTTTGTTTGTTTCTAGCATTAACAGACCCTACAGATAACATTACAAAATTGATTTTATGAGATAGATCCATTTCATCGAAGGCAATCACAGTGTGTGTCAAATATGTATGGCTTAGTCTAGCCCACTTAGCAAAACTTATATAGGTATAAAACATCCCTAGGCGACACCTTTCACTCCAAATCCATTTGCTCCCTCCTTCTATGTGTCAAACACATGGAACACATAACCACTGGTGGGGGGCATAGCCCCCCCCTACTGGTAGTCGAGGCAGCTCGTGGTGTGCAATGGCCTAGGCCAAGATCCGACGGGGAGCGGTGCAGATCTAGCGAGGAGCATGCGGGTCCGGCAAGGAACAATTGTGGTGCACGGATCTAGCAAGGAAAAAAACTAATCACTCCAATTGTAAATATATGGTGTTTTAGGATAAGCATTCATTTCTATAAATTCCAATTCCACGACACAACACGTAAACACTCCCTCTGTCCCTTTTGAAGCAAATATTTATCATGAATAAATCAATTTCTATAGGATGATGGTGTACTAGCTTGTACTAGCTTGTTTAATACTCATCGTATTTCCAACCTTTTTACTATTGCATCGCCTCCTGTTGGCCAGTACGTAACCCAAACACCAATTAGTGTGCAACTTAATGGTGGAGCTCAAATAAATCAAGGGTAATATGATCATTTGTTAGCTATACTAATATGTCTGAAACTTTCTAGGAATCTATTTATTTATTCATGTAACGAGGGAGTAGTAAATATCTCAATTATACATCCTTGTATGCTGAGTGTGTATGTATAAAAAAACTCCATATTATTCAGGCACAAATTATGGATCTTGATACTAATTTATGAAATCTTTGAAGACCTTGTTTGGATCCATATATATGTATCCACCTCAGTTAATGTTGTTAAGTTGATTATGGTTTGGTGTGAGATCAGCACATATGGATTGAGATCAATGCATGTGCATCTAAGTGAACCTTAAGGGCTTGTTTGGATACCCATGTATTCACATCAATCTATATGAGCATCCCCAATGGGACAAAGAAATCGATGTCGCGATAAGGCAAAAACCAATAAAAAAGGAGAAGTGGACAACTCATTGTTGTGTTAGACCTACAACCAATGGAATCTCACGTCAGCCGATGTAACACCTCTGGTGTTATATTAACTAAAACATGCCATGTCATCATATACACTGCAAAGCATTCATGTTTAAGTCAACCTTAATGTGCATTAACTAAAATAAGTTTACATTTCATAGGTTGATTGTGTTTCTGGAATGTTTTGTCACATAAAATAATTAAACCCTACTTTTGAATGTCATCGCAAATACTTAGGTTATATTCTATGTACTTGAGGTGTAAACCGTGTTTACACTAATGTCAAGCATAGTGTATAAACCTAAGTTCAACCCTTAAAAATTTGTTTCCATACTTGAAGTTGAATTTGGGTTTCAAAGCTTATTCCCAAGCCTTACAATTCAAATTTAAATTCAAATTGGAAAGCTATAAAGTGTTTTTCGAAAGTCAATTTGGTCAACCAAGGGTGTCATTGGGTCAATGACCTAAAATGTCCTTGGATGATGTTTGTGATCACTAATGACCAACCAATTAAGTTAGAAACCAAATCGAGTTTGAATTCTATTTCAAAAACCCTTTATTCTAAAACCTAGTTTTACCCCCTCTTCTATAATTCAAAATATATAAAGAATTTGGAGATACTCTAAAAAGATAGTTTGTAGATCTTGACAAGAGCTACAAAGTTGGTATATAAAGTTTTTTAAGTTTTCAAAAGAAATTTCAAATGAATTTGAAAATACAGTTTTTCAGCATTTGTCCCCTTTAGATTTTAAAACATAATTCAAAAATTATGCATAATTTTGGAAAATTTTGTATATAAAAAAGGTTTGGTTTGGAAAGTTAAGCGTGGATGGCAGCTCAGGATCAGCCTCATGAAAATCTTATATTCCCTGAGGAGGTTCTACCACGTGGAAACGCTCTATAATGGAACTTTCGTTTTAGCTGGTCGTGACCAAGAAACCACCGGCTTTGCTTGGTGGGCTGGGAATGCCAGACTTATCAATTTGTCCGGTAAACTACTTGGAGTTTTCAAGATTTTCAAGTTTTATTGAAAAATCAAAAGTAATTTCAAATGTTTGTTTTTAGGGTTTTATCCCCTTTTTGAATTTGAATTCAAATTTCAAAATCCAGACAGAATTTGAGGATGCCAGTTAAAGGAAAAGTGTAGCTCTTGAAAATTTATGCAAATAATATTTTTGGAGATTTTCAAGTTCTTATATAAATTTTGGAGTAATTTGTATTTTTAAACAAATGGCATTTCTATAATTTTTGTGAACAGTACCGAAACCTATCATCGGCCGCCATTGCCGGCTTCTCAACCCGCGCCGCCGTCCACCGCCGCACATGCTCGGCCGCCAGCGCGCTCCTGGACGCACAAAGGTTCATCGTCGTCGTGTTGCCCGTTCATACATCGCCTCTGCCCTATAAATAGGTCAGCCGTGGCCGACTTCTTCTCCTTCTCCCCACCACCGTCGCCGACGACCTCGCTCCGCCGCTTGAATTTGCCACCGTCACGCCATCATTCCCCGATTGCTCTTGCCAATAGCTCAGTCACATCTTTACGGTCAGTTTGAGCTAGCTCGTGCTTGCCCTCCTCGCCCGAGCTGCCCGAGCGCCGTCGTCTTCTTCACGGCTGGTCGCCGAGCCGCCACGAACTCTTTCGTCGTCGACCGTCGCACAGGGTGAAAATATATGTCCTTTAACCCTCCTGTCGTGTTCTCCATGCTATCCTGTCCCTCATGCGCTTCTTGGCCGGCTTGATGGTCCACAGGAACTCCGGTGACGCCGACCTTGCCATCGGAGCGCCGCCGCCGCCATCACCGCCGCCGTCCGCAGCTCGATTCAGCTACTCTGGGCCTTCATTAACGTGCGCATCAGCACCGTGGTGAGCTCCTGTAGCTGTCTGCGCTATCAATTCCATCATTCCCGTGTCGTAGCCGCCGGTCACCGTAGCTCGCCGCCGGCGTGGCCATGCCGCTCCGCCGCGAGCGTTGCCACTTTGGCTAGGGACAGCGGACGGTGTCATCTTGTTGTCAAACGGGTTCGCCTGAGTGCCTTGCGTACGCCTGAGTGCTCGCCGTCGCCGGAAACCGCTCCGGTGAGCGTCGTCGCCGCGCCCGAGCTCCGCCGTGCTGCCATGGCCACCGGCGTGGGTGCCGCCGTCGCCCCGCCGCGCCGTTAGCTACCTCAATCGACTCGCCGTGTCGAGATGAGCCTGTAGGGACAAACCTTGTTGCTAGAGACCTCGCCGTCGGCGAGTAATCGCCTGTCAACCGCCGGCGGGCCGTCGGTCAGCGCGGGAGTACTGTGCCGATTTTTTTTTTCTATTTTCAGAAAATATTTTAAATGCTATTTTCTTTGAAAAATCATAGTAATTCATATATAGCTTCAAAAATTCTAAAAAGTTTTGTGTGTGTTCTTTATGATGTCATCTACCTAGGAAAAATATGAAATGCCAAATTTGAGTACTTTTTGCAGATGTTAAAATTAGCCCTTTTAATTGAAAAATAGCCCTTCAATGATTTTTAATAAATAAAATAATTGGCTTTTAATTCTAAAATTTGTTTTGCCAGCTAATTAGGCTAAGATCTTTCCAAAATAAAATTTTGGGCTTAATTTGATAAATTTAATTTTATGCCTTTATTTAATGCCTTTAAATAATTAATTAATCTCTTTAATTGAGTTTAATCATTATAGGATTTGTTTGACTTTAGGATTGATTGATGACCTTGGGTCATTAACCCTAATGACCTTTGGCACTTTAGTTAATTGTTTGCGCTTACCTTAATCATGTCATTAGGGCTTAATCAGCGTTATTCCATGTGTTTAATTAATTTCTTAAATGGCGTAGTTAACCCTAATGAGCTTGATAAGCGAAGTTTCGTTGGCTTGCAACTTTATCATGAAGAAAAGTTGTACTCAAGCCCTTAATCTGATCATGCATTCATCGAGCATCATGTTTACTATTCCATCATGTTAAAGCATATTAATTATCAAATAGTTTTCGTTAACGGAGAGTTAACGTTGTCGCACCAGATCCCAAGTGTCGGTGTATCGACCCCCGGGGGTTAACACCAACGAGTAATATTTGTAATTGCGTGCTCCCTTAATCCGGTGGGTGAAACAAGAAGGACACGGCGATTTATCCTGGTTCGGGCAAAGAAGGCCCTACGTCCAGCGGGGGGAGGATAGTTCGTGTTATCTTGCACCGAAGTGCTAGTACAGGGGAAAATACAAGCGGGTGTGAGGAGCGTGAGGTGGAGCTTGGGCGTTTCGGGCGCCTAGCTCTTGACCTTACACTGTCTCACGGTATTGATCTGTGATCTAAAGCCTTAGCGTTTCTATGCTCTAAATCCTCTCGTTCGTCTCTCCTTTTTTCTAACGTCCTGGCGCCTCCTTTTACAGGTGAAGGAGGGGCACAGGAGTACATATATTTAGAGTTCGTATGGCTGGTGACGTATGACGTTGAGGCCGATCACGTTGGTGCTGCTGTAGTGATGTACATCGGTATGGGAGGCCCTGTAGCCATCGCGTCGGGAGTTGTTGAAGTCCCGCTCGAGGGTTCGTTCGACGAAGTCAAGGGGCGGTAATTGAGGGTCTTGGCTTGAGTCGAGGGGGTCGAGTTGAGGGAGTCGAGCCTCACCGGATAAGGTCGAATCCCAGAAAATGCGGGAAACGTGCTGATTTATGCGTCTCGAGGGGGTGCTGGACGGGGCACAGTGCTCGGCATGGCGCAACAGCGTAGTACGACCCACGGGATTCCGAGGCATGGGCGGTAAAAGCAAGATTCAACCGCCACTCCCACAACTGTTACCGTAACTGTGGCCATACGGTTAGACGGGGGTAGGTAAAACGCATTAAATCCGCCCGGATCCGTACGGGAGAGTCGATAGCCGAGGGGTGCACTGTCCTCGAGGGCTGCCCATTCACCCGAATGAAGTTCTGTCCTCAAGGGCAGGCTCCTTCGTCGGGCGAAGTTCCGTCCTCGAGGGCGGGCTCATTCGCCGGGCGAGGTTCCATCCTCGAGGGCAGGCTCGTTTGCCGGGCGAGGTTCCGTCCTCAAGGGCAGGCTCGTTCGCCGGGCGAAGTTCCGTCCTCAAGGGGTCGCTCGAATTGTACCCTCGAGTGCATAGTCCCAGTCCGCTCGGTAGCCCCTCGAGCAGGTTTTGGCTTTGGGTCGTCGTAGCCCGTTCGTGGGTCAACCCCATATGCTTTAGCCTGCGGTCTTCGAATGTTTATCATGGGAGGCCACTGGAGGGTTCATGTTGCTGATTTTGCGGGGTTTAGTCCGGTAAACCAAGGGTTTGGGGTACCCATTTCCTGGGTAACGATAGTAGCCCCCGAGCCCCTGCGCGAGTGATGGCACTCGGGCAGGGGGTCAAGAATTGGGAACGGGACGTGATTCGGATCTTTCCGTGGGGGGCGCACGAGCGACCCCCATGGGGGTAGCCCCCGAGGCCTCGTAGGAGTCGAAAGACTCCTGTGAGGGCTTCATTTGTCTTTGATCGAGGGGTGCTTTTCCAGTCGGGTATAGGCCTGAACTGGAGTCACAGCGCTTTACCGAGGGGTGCGTCAGGACGCCGAGCCCCTGGGGGATTTTCGACCCTCTTTCGTTGAGGGGTGCCGGGCACAGTCGAGCTCCCGAGCCTCGTGCGGCTGGGGCGTTGCTGGCCTCGGCATTCATCTCACGAGTCCTTTCGATCGGACGTGAGGCGAGAAGCGTCGGACTACCCTCGATAGGCCGAGCTGTGAAGTTCTCAGTAGCTGGTAACGTGAAAATCCAAGTGAGAGCCCGTTCCTCGTTCGATAGAGGTCGGCTGGTGGCCCCGAGGCGGTCTCATTAGAGCAAAACGCATGGTCTTACGGATACCGATTCCATTCGATAGGTCTCGATGACTCGATGCCTCCCTTCGGGGGGATTCCTTAAAGTCTGTAACATTTCGCCTTGGATGTGTCCAAAGGGGTCTTGAGAGTTCGTTCTCGAGCAAGGCCTCATGTTGGCTCCCCCTTGGTCACCCCTGACTCAGGTGCTCGAGGGCAGCTGTCGAACCCTGATCGTGGGGCCAGCCTTCGCTCCCTCGAGGCTTAGGGCCGGAGCCCGATTTTTTGGTGCTCAAGGGCGCCCATTGAGCCCTCACTCGAGGACCGGCCTTCGCTCCCTCGAGACTTTGAGGTGGGGCCAGAGCCCATTTTACCTTTCGTAGAAATCTCCGTTGGCGAGTAACGGCTCTTTTTTCTTATCGTTGGACACGCCTTTTGAGGAAAAGGCCATAGCGTTGCGATCGTGGTGGGCCTGAGCAACGGCTCTTTGCCAGAGGTGTGACACGTGCATCCGGTCGAGGATCGGGGGGGAACGGTTAGGCAAGCACATTAATTGCAGGAAGTTACCTTTTCCCTGCCGCCGGACTTCGCCCGTTGCTCTTCTCGGGTATAAAAACGGAGGGGGACAGGCGCTGTTCACCCCCACCTTTGCCATCCTCCTGAATTCCTGCTTTCCTGCGCGCGTGAGGGTAGAAACTTTAGAGCAAGAAATCGCAATTGGGAACCTTCCCGATTGTTCGTCCACCGAGGAGATTCGTCTTGTTGCTGCGGCCGCCGCGTCCACCGAGCGGATCTGTGCTGTGGCTACTGCCATGGCCCCCATCCTCTAGCCTGCCAAACCCTGGCGCCCGTCGACCATGACGCGGCAAAGGCTGAACGAGCTGGTGGGGGAAGGACTTCTCTGCCCCATCACCAATCCGAATCGGTCGGAGTGGATTGCGCCGCCGAGGAATCACCAAGAGCCAAACCCGCCGGAGGGCTACGTGGTGAGCTTCCTCAAGTATCATTAGCATGGGTTCGGTGTACCCCCGAGCGAGTTCATGTGGGGGTTGACAAACTTCTACGGCGTCGAGCTCCAACATTTCTCCCCCAACGCCATCTCCAACGCCGCCATCTTCGCGGCCGTCTGTGAGGGCTACCTCGGGATGGCGCCACATTGGGAGCTGTGGCTCCATCTTTACAAGGGGGAGTGGTTCGCCTCCCCGGTGGCACCAGGAGTAAGGCGAGTCGTCAGAGCGGGGTGCCTCAACTTCATGTTGAAGACTGGGAAGTCAGAGGAGCCACGCGAGTATATCCCCACCGGGTTGATGTCCAACCAATCCTGATGGGACAAGCAGTGGTTCAACCTTCGCAACAACGGTGGCTGTCTCCCGCCGTACACCGGGCGGCTTATCACTGAGCATCCATTCAACTGGCCGCACGGTGTCGCGGGAGATCTTCAGCGTCGACTTCGTCCCCTCGTCACCACGATGAAGACCCTTCGAGAGGCGGGCCTGACGGCGGGTGTGGTGGTCTCGGCCTTCCACAGTTGACAGGTGCTCCCTCTGATGGAGCGCCCGCTGCGGTTGGACGAGATGCTCCCCTCGGCGGTGCCCGAGGTTCTCAAGAGGTGCTGGATGTCCGGCGAGAAGCCATCCGTCGCGGAAGTCGTTGCGCAGGTGAAGGGGATGGTTGCGGGCTCGTTCAGGGTAGAGGACATCAACCGCCTCCCCATGCGGTCGGAGGAAGGTTGTCTCGACTTGGTGAGTGCCCTGACCCGCGCCTTTCGCATTCTCATTCCACCCCCTTCTCTTGTCCCTGTGACTAAATGTTTTCGTGTAGGGGAGAATCGACTACCGGAGATCGAGGCCCCCGCTGAGGGAGGACGCTCCCGATCGTCAGGTAAGATGCTTCACCGCCCAGCAAGAAAAGTAGTGTAAGGACGAAGAGGAGAAGAAGAAGGCCAAGAAGCTCCAGGAGCGCGAAAGGCTTGCGAGGCGCCGCGCTGAGCAGAGGCACGACGGGCTCCCGGAGGAGTCTCCCTCGTCCGAGGGAGATGAAGATGATGTTGATGATGACAGCGATGACGTCGAGGGGGTGGCGGGGTGCCTCGACCACATCTTGTCGGGTTCCTCCCATGCTGACCGCCCCTTGGTGCAGGAGGAGGCGGTGGAGGAGCGCGTCCCCCAGCCGGTGGCATCGGCCTCGAAGCGCCGGCGTGGGAAAAGGTGGGCTGACGCCTCGACTCGAGGGGGTTCACCCCCCTCCCATCGTACTCGAGGCGGGACCCCACCCACTTTGACCCAGGAAACTTGGTCCCAGTCGTCGGCGCGGGCAGAGCAGAGCCGTGCTCAGGAGGCCTCGTCGGAGCAGGGAGGCGCGGCGATGCCACCGATGGCCCCGAGCAGCCTCAGCCCCGGGAAGAGCTCAGCTTCGGGAGGGGTCTCGAGATCTACTGGCAGTTCGAGGGGGACCCGAAAGGCCTCTATCCCCTTCGGGTAAGCGTTGTTGATTCAATTCCTTTTTTTGTTGCATCCTCATTGTGCAGTTTAATAAGCTTTTTGCCGTCCTCTTCTCATCCAGGCCCAAGCGCCGAATCGAGGAGGCGTCTCTTGCGCCGGCTAAGCGGCTCAAGGTGGACGCAGCTACGAAGATGGAGGCCCCAGTCATAGGTGCGACATCGAGGCCCTTGGCTCCGTGGGAAGCCAAGTGGTTGTCCTCAGCCCTCGGGGCTATGGCGCGCGGTAGGCTGACGGGTTTCGCTCTTGCTGCAGGGTCGAGCGTCTCGGGGGCCGCGACGGGCAGCGACTTCGAGCCAGGGAGGATGCAAGAGGGAGGGAGCACCTCCTTGACGTCATCGTCCATGGTCCTCGAGCTCGGCCCGGTGCCAGGGGGCAAAGCCCCGACGCCGGGAGCTTCCGCTCCTGGCCGACCGAAGGCCTCGATCCCCGCACCTAAGGCGGGAGCCCCCGAGGGCCACGAGCCAGGAGAGGAGGTAGCCGTCGTCGACCTCGAGGGTGAGGAGACCACAGCCCTCCTCGGCATCCCTGTACTTGCGCCTACGGTTCTCGACAATGTCAAGGCGCGCGTCGCGAGGAGCGCGGTCGTCGTTGATACGTTCTTGGGCCGGCTTCCTCTTCGGTCGGGGGTGTCACACCCTGATTTCAGAGGAATGAAACCAAGGCCCAAAATTCATGTGCGCCAAGAACAATTTACACACATGAACGACAAATACATGGTTCAACAGCACAGTGTTCGAATAAAACATAGTATAACGATTAAATCGTACCATTATTACATAATTGTCATCAGAGTAAGCGGAATATAAATCACATCGTCCAAAGCGAATAACAACTGAACGACGTAGACGTAGCGACTCCATCTCACCACAGGAAGGTCAACGGCAGCATCACGACGCCTAGCATCCCGGATAGTTCTCAGGAAAGTCACCATCCGAGTCATCACTCGAGCATCCTTTGGTTGGGAAATAGCAAGGGTGAGTTCCATGTCGAAACTCAGCAAGTGCAGATGGAAAGTAATGACATGCAAGGCTAGTACAGGGCAAAGCTAAAAGGTAGACTGCAGTAGCATTTTAATGTAGCACTTAAGACTTTTACTTAGCAACCTATTCTCTAATCAACTTGGTTGAAACACCCAACCCTTTATTAAGGTTCAAGTAGTATTTAATGAATCATTTATCACCACAGATATAAGCATATATCATTAAAATCATTAACCTTGAGATCACCATCTCAAGCAACACAGGATAGCCATCCCAGAAGAAACAGAGGTAACCACCTCCTCAACAATGTCACCATGATTTTACGATTTATTCCATTTGGCTAATCATGCGAGGATCTGGGCCGCTCGTGACCGTGAGCACGGACGATATATCGATTTTAACTCTGCGCAGAGGTGTACACTTTCACTCCAGATTGTGATTACTGTTGGTGCCCGAGGTGATCAGCCTCTTAGCCCATTGCCGAGATAGGCTGGCAGAGGTCACAACAAGGTCCTTCACAGGGTCATAGGCAGTGGTAACCCGATCCGCGATGTCCTAAGCACATGAGAGACGTACTCGTAGCCGCCGCCCCGGTCTACGGATCAACCAGAACTCCCATACTAGAACTTGTAACACCCTTCACGCCATAGCCATGCTACCCGTCGGTAAGCCACCCTCCTGCCCATGATGATCCTGCTAACACACCAAGCCAGAGCCCATTAGCCTGGAGCTATACGGAAGTCCTAGGTTGCCGCTCCATGAAAGGTCCACAAGGGGGAGGAGATATGGATGCCCCCGTCGCTACGAGCCCACTGACATCTATTTCCCCCTTCTTTCACCGCCAACCAACGATGCGGACATGCATCAACTTCTCCAACGGCCGAAGCCAAGAGCCCACGGCTCCAACATATTTTAAGAAGCAAGTTTTATCTTCATTAGGTAGGTGAAAGGTGAGGTAGAGCACTAGCAACCTAATAACCTGTTAACTAGAACCCCCATAGGATATGTGTGGGTAAAGTGGCTAGTAAGTCCTACGGTTTGCCGATTTATGACACATGCAATACATTAATTAAAAGTGAATAGGCGCAATATGATCAAAGGTGCCTGCACTTGCCTTGATTGATGTCCTACTGCACGTAGTCCTCTGGATTCTGCTGATCCTCGTTCACCCACGTCTCATTCTCTATACGTCACAAACATCACACCGAGCAATACATGCAAGCAAACATACTTTAATTAGGGCAGTACACCAAAACATCTCAACAGAAACAAACAATAACATAAAACTGTTCTACTCGTCGAGACGATTCCAAAAAGTATAAGTTTGCTAAAATCGGAGTTAAAACGTGAAAGTTATGGCCTATACAAGGTTAGGGGCTAATCTGCAGAAAATAGGACTATAATCTAATTATTTTTGAACTACGTAGGACTAAATTGTAAATATAGGAAACCACAGGGGCTTTTCTGCAAAAGTGCCACGGCTGTCGGCGGCCTGACCGCGTTGACACGGTCAGCGCACACGTGGCGCTGACGTGGCGCCTGCGTGGCAGCCACGTGGCTGACATGTCAGCAGGTGACGTGGCGGGGTCAACCCCCCGGTCCACGGTGGTCAGCGGCCGATCTGAGCCGCTCGGCTCAGATCCGACGGCTGGCCACCATCCGGCGGCACGGGGTCGTCGGAGCGGCGCCGAGACGGCGGCGCGCTCGCCGGCGTTGGCCGGAAACGCGCTGTGGCGCTCGGCTGGCTGCGCGGTCTGGCCGGGAAGGCACGGCTTGGCCTTGCGAACCCGTTTCGGGGACCAAAGACGATGGCCGGCGGCCGGAGCCGGTGGCCCGTGCGGGCGGCGCCATGGCCGACGGCGGCTCTCGGGTCGGGAAAGCTATGCGGGGCACGGGGAGGCAAGCCAAGGGCACCAACGACCAACTCACCTCACTGCGATGTTTTTGGCAGGGTCCGTGTCGGCGGGAACGGACCGGTGACGGAGATCGACGCCGGCGGACGAAGCTCCGAGCGGCGGCAATGGCGGCGCGCGAGCTAGGGTTTCGGAGGCGAGGGTTCCGGGTGGTGATTAGGGTTCCAAGAGGCGGTGGGGCGAGGCTCGGGCATCCGCTTTATAGCGCGGGCGGCGAACTTGGGTTCGCGTGCGGGCGGGCGCGCGGGCGGAGGCCGGGTGCGGCGCGGTGTGCGTCTCCCGGTTGGAGACGACACTGTGCATGCGGGCCCCACTCGGGTGGGTCCCAGCTGTCAGTGACGTGGGTGCGGTGACGCGAGCGCTGGCGCAAGCTGCTGGCGTCGGCACTGACGCACGCGGGCGACGCGCGGACGCGGGCGACGCGGTGCGCGGGCGGCCTGCTGGGCCGCTCGGCCCATCAAGCGGCGCGGCGCTGAGGCGGCGTGCGGCTGGGCCGGCCTGGCGGACGCGGCACGCGCGGCCTGCTGGCGCTTGCGCGGCGGCTGGCCCGGCTGAGCGGTGGCCTGCTGGCTGGCCTGGCCGGCTGTGGCCAGCTGTGGCCAGTGCTGCAGCTTCTAGGTTGGCCATGGCTGGCCATAGCTGGCCATGGCTGGCCAAACTGGCCAGGAGAGGCTAGGGTCGGCCAGGACCCACTAGGGACTGGCCTGGGCTAGTTAGACTAGGTTTTGCTAGTATAGTGTTAGTGGGGACAAGTTAGAGCATAATGCAAAACCCTAAAACACAATAGGGATGACACAAAGAGCTCAAACAAGTCAACCAAAAACTTATGCAGCAGCATGAATGCAACAATGCAGGGTTTTCTAACGTGCTACTTATTTTAAAGTAATTCATAAAACTTTGATAATTGTCCTATGAATTTAAAACATCTATGCCAAAACAAAAATCAAATTCATTTAAATTTTTAAAGTTCAAAAATCTGGGTGTTATAGGGGGGCCGCCCCCTGATCGACCGAGCTCTCCCTTTCGGGCCGGGAGGGCTTGACCTAAGGTTCGGAGGCTGCCCCTCGATGCCTCGAGGCTAAGCTCTCAGCTTGCTGAACAGCGGCAACTAGGAGGAGATCCTCGACCTCGCGTTGTATCCTCCGAGCTTGTGAGTTGGATGGCGCGGGCATATTGCGAAGGAGCATAGCCGCCGCGACAATGTTCTGGCTTGCTCGGGGATAACGGTTGGCGGGTTGCTCGGGTGCCCCAGCCTCGTTGATCTGCCGGTTCACCTCTCAGGCCCTGGCTCGGGCTCTACTGCCGGGCAGTCGCCGCTCTTGCTCGAGGGTTAGCTCGAGCAGGCGCAATCGTTCCTGCTCGTCGGCGAGCTTTGCCTGCAACTCCTGAATTTGTGCCAGCTGTGTGTCCTGCTCACCAGGACAGGGGCACGCCTCTCGGGGTGCGTCAGGTTGTTGGTCTTCTGCTCTGGGGAGAGCACCTCCCACTGCAGCGGTAGCTGCCGTGGCCACTGGATTGATGGTGTCCTGATTGGAGTCGACATCACCATCGATGTGGAGGCACTCGCGGGTAGGATCCCAATGATCAGAGTCAGAGTCGGGGTCACCGCAGCAGAAAACGGGGAATTGTCCCCGCGCCTCCTCCTGCAGCTGCCGTCGGAGTGTGCCGACGGTGTACCTCCGGGGGGCCGGGCGCTCTCGCGAAGGCCAAGCCCTCGGAGGCTAGTGTGACAGTCTCCACGTCCGTCATTGCACGGAGAAGGGTGCCTGGGCGGTCCTCTAACGTGCTCATGTTGGAGTGGGTCGCTGTCGAGATCGTCATCGTGGCATTGTTGAAGTCGAACGAAGGCCGTCGATGACGCTCGAATAGCTCGTGCGGGAGCGGGCTCGATCGAGCGGGGACTTCGTCGTGCTTCCTCGATGAGCGTACTGTGAAGGTGGAGTCGAGGTTGTGGTGGGGTCCTGCCGGTTTGCCCTCTACCTCTGAACTCGGGTCAGACAACCCCTCAACAAGGGGTTCCTCATCTCCGGTCAGGGGCGAGGAGAAAGCGGCGGGAACCATCCTCGACTCAGGTTGATGGCGATGACGGTGTTGCTCGTGCCTCCTTCTGGATGTGGAAGCATAGTGGTGGGACGGGCGAGCGGCCCCCCATGAGCGTGGGGGCGTATCGTGACCTCCGTTCGGGTCACTGATCGAGAGCAGGGTCATGTCATAGCCCTGGCCGACTGTCATGAACTCCAGGCTCCCAAACTAGATCACCGTAGCACACAGAAGTGGTGAAACAAAGTCACCCATCCGGAAAAATGGCGGGAAATCGTTAGTGACACGCGGATCCCCTACCTGGCGTGCCAACTGTCGGTGTATCGACCCCCGGGGGGTTAACACCAACGAGTAATATTTGTAATTGCGTGCTCCCTTAATCTGGTGGGTGATGCAAGAAGGACACGGCGATTTATCCTGGTTCGGGCAAAAAAGGCCCTATGTCCAGCGAGGGGAGGATAGTTCGTGTTATCTTGCACCGAAGTGCTTGTACAGGGGAAAATACAAGCGGGTGTGAGGAGCGTGAGGTGGAGCTTGGGTGTTTCGGACGCCTAGCTCTCGACCTTACAGTGTCTCATGGTATTGATCTGTGATCTAAAGCCTTAGCGTTTCTATGCTCTAAATCCTCTCGTTCGTCTCTCCTTTTTTCTAACGTCCTGGCACCTCCTTTTATAGGCGAAGGAGGGGCACAGGAGTACATATATTTAGAGTTCGCATGGCTGGTGACGTATGACGTTGAGGCCGATCACGTCGGTGCTGCAGTAGTGATGTACATCGGTATGGGAGGCCCTGCAGCCGTCGCGTCAGAAGTTGTTGAAGTCCCGCTCGAGGGTTCGTTCGACGAAGTCGAGGGGCGGCAATCGAGGGTATTGGCTTGAGTCGAGGGGGTCGAGTCGAGGGAGTCGGGCCTCACCGGATAAGGTCGAATCCCGCATTTGGACGGGGCACAGTGCTCGGCATGGCGCAACAGCGTAGTACAACCCGCGGGATTCCGGGGCATGGGCGGTAAAAGCAAGATTTGACCGCCACTCCCACAACTGTTACCGTGACTGTGGCCATATGGTTAGGCGGGGGTAGGTAAAACGCATTAAATGCGCCCAGATCCGTACGGGAGAGTCGGTAGCTGAGGGGTGCGCTGTCCTTGAGGGCTGCCCATTCGTGCGAGGTTCCGTCCTCGAGGGCAGGCTCGTTCACCGGGCGAG
This sequence comes from Bothriochloa decipiens, assembly GCA_023333625.1. Lineage (NCBI taxonomy): Eukaryota > Viridiplantae > Streptophyta > Magnoliopsida > Poales > Poaceae > Bothriochloa > Bothriochloa decipiens. The sequence continues at coordinate 14,847,403 of CM041634.1, forward strand.
GTTCCGTCCTCGAGGGCAGGCTTGTTCGCCGGGCGAGGTTCCGTCCTCAGGGGCAGGCTCGTTCGCCGGGCGAAGTTCCGTCCTCGAGGGGTCGCCCGAATTGTACCCTCGAGGTCACAGTCCCAGTCCGCTCGGTAGCCCCTTGAGCAGGTTATGGCTTTGGGCCGTCGTAGCCCGTTCGTGGGTCAACCCCATATGCTTTAGCCTGCGGTCTTCGAACGTTTATCGTGGGAGGCCACTAGAGGGTTCGTGTTGCTAATTTTGCGGGGTTTAGTCCGGTAAACCAAGGGTTTGGGGTACCCATTTCCTGGGTAACGACACCAAGGACGAGCAGATTCAGGAATCGAGAGTTGATCCAGAGTTCGAGACCGTCTACCCCGAATACCAAGGCAAGCCCTGGATGCATTCAAACCCTATTCTGTTTATAAAAGTTTTATCGCTTCAGCTATGATATGTTGCATTAAGTAATAGGAGTTGAGTGAAAACCCACCAATTGCGTTACCTATCTTTTTCCTTATTCCTTGATACCTGCTTTGGAAGATAAGTAGTAACGCTTAGCCCTGCTTAATTAATTAAGTCTTCAAAAGTAAAAGAATGAAAAAGATGAGATTGATTTTACTTGTTGGAATCTTGATGATAGTTAATAAATCAAATCCGGATGGCTAACTTGCACTGGGATTGGAGTCCCTCTGTAGTGTTTCCATCTGTTGATGCCCTAGGTCCCGTCCGTTGGTGAACTGGTGATATCAAGAAATTAGAAATCCACATGCATGAAGTAGTATACAGTGGGCTAGAGTCCCCACGCATATCATGGAGTGACATATAGTGGGCCAGAGTCCCCACATATGTCATAGTGTGTTATACTATGGGTTTAAGTTCCCCTGTATTTCAGTACACGGGGCCGAAGCGCTCAGGTGTATCATGTGGTGATATATGGCTGCAGTTGTTATCCTGGTATATCGGTTCATCTAGGGTGCATCGGAGTTAAAGTCTCCAGTATCCCAGTGACCTAGGTCCCAGCTGGGTATGAAAATGGATTCAAATCATTGTTGCTTCTCGGAGAAGAAGACTCGATCGGTGTTCATCATCGTAGTAACAACTTGAACAATGATTAAGGTTTAATAATGAAGTTGGTTGGTAATTGGAGCTAGATCCAAGTGAACTTTTCTTTCTGTTAAGCTTTTCCGCAAAATTTCTCATCTCTTACAAGCCTTACCTTGTCCCTCTAGCCTAAATTTCTTGAGTCTTCACCCCTCTTTTTCGTCAGGTCAGTCTTGTTGAGTACTTTTATACTCAGGGTTTGTTGAACCCTTGTTGCAGGTGAGCATCATGGGTAGGAATGCTTCGCATCCTGCTGCATGACAGTCATCGAGGAAAGCGACGACGAGTAAGATGTTTAGCTCTTAGGCAGAGCTTATCGTTTGGCATTGTAATAAAGTTATCTACTGCTACTCCACTACTATTATGGTTTGTACAATCTAAACTTATGGTTGTAAATATTGAAACTCAAAGGTTTGTAAACTTATGTTATTGTAAGTCTTCCGCTATTTTACTCCGATGTATATTATTTATATCAAACTGTTGTAATACTGCAATGTCTCTTTATAACGATTGATCCTGCTCGGAGAATTATGAATGATTCGGGATTTACCCAACAGACTTTTTAAGTCGTATGGAACACAGTCATGGTTATTTGGAGTCTGTTTAGACAATAATCATGCGTGTGGGCCATATGATTTAGGAGGTTCTGCCACAGCCGATGATTTGAGCACCGTTGGGGGAAGCCTTATGTGTTAAAGTGGTTTAGTGTGGAATTTAGTTTAAATTTCACATCAAGACATTCTAACATATATGGATTGAAATGTATACATAGGCATTCAAACAAGGCCTAGAGGACAAAGATACATGTGGCAACCTGCTAGCAGTGTTGTTTCTTCTTGTCGGTGCTTCGACCCCCGGGGGGTTAACACCAACAAGTAATATTTATAATTGCGTGCTCCCATAATTCGGTGGGTGATGCAAGAAGGACACGGCGATTTATCCTGGTTCGGGCAAAGAAGGCCCTACGTCCAGCAGGGGGAGGATAGTTCATGTTATCTTGCACCGAAGTGCTAGTACAGGGGAAAATACAAGCAGGTGTGAGGTGCGTGAGCGGGAGCTTGGGCATTTCGGACGCCTGGCTCTCGACCTTACACTGTCTCATGGTATTGTTCTGTGATCTAAAGCCTTAGCGTTTCTATGCTCTAGATCCTCCCGTTCCTCTTCTTTTCTAACGTCCTGGCGCCTCCTTTTATAGGTGAAGGAGGGGCACAGGAGTACATATATTTGAGTTCGCATGGCCGGTGATGCATGGCGTTGAGGCCGATCACATCGGTGCTGCTGTAGTGATGTATGTCAGTATGGGAGGCCCTGCAGCCATCGCGTCGGAGTTGTTGAAGTGCAGCCCAGAGTTGTTGGAGTCCCGCTCGAGGGTTCGTCCGATGAAGTCGAGGGGCGGTGGTCGAGGACTTGGCTCGAGTCGAGGGGGTCGAGACGAAGGGGTCGAGCCTCACCGGATATGGTCGAATCCCGGATAATGCAGGAAACACGCTGATTCATACGTCTCGAGGGGGTGCTGGACGGGGCACAGTGCTCGGCATGGTGCAACAGCGAAGTACGATCCACGGGATTCCGGGGCATGGGCGGTAAAAGCAAGATTTGACCGCCACTCCCACAACTGTTACCGTGACTGTGGCCATACGGTTAGGCGGGGGTAGGTAAAATGCATTAAATGCACCCGAATCCGTACGGGAGTGTCGGTAGCCAAGGGGTGCGCTGTCCTCGAGGGCTGCCCATTCGTGTGAACGAAGTTCCGTCCTCGAGGGCAGGCTCGTTCGCCGGGTGAAGTTCCATCCTCGAGGGCAGGCTCGTTCGCCAGGCGAAGTTCCGTCCTCGAGGGGTCGCCTGAATTGTACCCTCGAGTCTACAGTCCCAGTCCGCTCGGTAGCCCCTCGAGCAGGCTTTGGCTTTGGGCCGTCGTAGTCCGTTCGTGGGTCAACCCAATATGCTTTAGCCTACGGGCCTTTGAACGTTATTCGTGGGAGGTCACTGGAGGGTTCATGTTGCTGATTTTGTGGGGTTTAGCCCGGTAAACCAAGGGTTTTGGGGTACCCATTTCCTGGGTAACGACAGTAGCCCCCGAGCCCCTGCGCGAGTGATGGCACTCGGGCAGGGGGTCAAGAATTGGAAACGGGACGTGATTCAGATTTTTTCGTGGGGGGCGCACGAGCGACCCCCGCGGGGGTAGCCCCCGAGGCCTCGTAGGAGTCGAAAGACTCCTGTGAGGGCTTCATTTGTCTTTGGTCGAGGGGTGCTTGTCCAGTCGGGTACAGGCCTGAACTGGAGTCGCAGTGTTTTACCGAGGGGTGCGTCAGGACGCCAAGCCCCTGGGGGATTTTTGACCCTCTTTCGTCGAGGGGTGCTGGGCACAGTCGAGCTCCCGAGCCTCGTGCGGCTGGGGCGTTGCCGGCCTCGGCATTCATCTCACGAGTCCTTTCGATCGGACGTGAGGCGAGAAGCATCGGACTACCCTCGATAGGGCGAGCCTCGAAGTTCTCAGTGAGCTAATAACGGGAAAATCCAAGTGAGAGCCCATTCCTCGTTCGATAGAGGTTAACAGGAGGCCCGGAGGTGGTCTCATTAAAGCAAAATGCAATGGACCTACGGATACTGATTCCATTTGATAGGTCTCGGTGGCTCGATGCCTCCCTTCGGGGGATTCCAAAAGTCCATAGCACTTTGCCTTGGATGTGTCCAAAGGGGTCTCGAGGGTTCATTCTCGAGCGGGGCCTCGTGTTGGCTCCCCCTTGGTCACCCCTGACTCGGATGCTCGAGGGCGACTGTCGAACCCTGATCGTGGGGCCAGCCTTCGCTCCCTCGAGGCTTAGGGCCGGAGCCTGATTTTTTTGGTGCTTAAGGGCGACCGTTGAGCCCTCACTCGAGGGCCGGCCTTCGCTCCCTCGAGACTTTGAGGTGGGGCCGGAGCCTGCTTACCTTCTCATGGAAGGTTTGCCGGTATGTGATGCTTATTTTTCTTACCGTTAGACGCGCCTTTTGAGGAGGAAGCTAAAATGATGTGGTAGTGGAGATCATGGTAGGCTCGAGCAACGGCTCTTTGCCAGAGACGTGATGCGTGTATCCGGTTGAGGGGGGATGGTTAGGTAAGCGCATTAATTGCGGGAAGTTACCTTTTCCCTACCCGTTGCTCTTCCCAGGTATAAGAACGGAGGGGGACAGGCGTTGTTCGCTCCCACCTTTGCCATCCTCCTGAATTCCTGCTTTCCTGCGCACGTGCGGGTAAAAACTTAGAGCGAATAGTCACGATTGGGAACCTTCCTGGTCATCCGTCCGCCGAGGAGATCCGTGCTGTTGTTGCCACCGCCGCGTCCACCGAGCAGATCCGTGCTGCCGCTTCTGCCATGGCCCCCATCCTCCAGCCCGCCGAACCCTGGCGCCCGTCGACCGTGACGCGGCAAAGGCTGAACGAGCTGGTGGGAGAAGGGCTCCTCCGCCCCATCATCGATCCGAATTGGCCGAAGTGGATTGCGCCGTCGAGGAGCCACCAAGAGCCGAGCCCGCCGGAGGGCTATGTGGTGAGCTTCCTCAAATATCATCGGCATGGGTTCGGCGTACCCCCGAGCGAGTTTATGCGGGGATTGACGAACTTCTACGGCGTCGAGCTCCAGCATTTCTCCCCAACGCCATCTCCAACGCCGCCATCTTTGCGGCCGTCTGCAAGGGCTACCTCGGGATGGCGCCACATTGGGAGCTGTGGCTCCACCTTTACAAGGGGGAGTGGTTCGCCTCCCCGGTGGCGCCAGGAGTAAGGCGAATCGTCAGAGCGGGGTGCCTCAACTTCATGTTGAAGACCGGGAGGTCGGAGGAGCCACGCGAGTATATCCCAACTGGGTTGATGTCCAACCACTCTTGGTGGGACGAGCAGTGGTTCTACCTTCGCAACGACGGAGGCTATCTCCCGCCGTACACCGGGCGGCTTATCACCGAGCGTCTGTACAACTGGCCGCACGGTGTCGCGGGAGATCTTCAGCGTCGACTTCGTCCCCTCGTCGCCGCGATGAAGACCCTTCGAGAGGCGGGCCTAACAGCAGGTGTGGTGGTCTCGGCCTTCCACAGTCGACGGGTGCTCCCTCTGATGGAGCGCCCGCTGTGATTGGACGAGATGCTCCCCTCGGCGGCGCCTGAGGTTCTCGAGAGGTGCCGGATGTCCGGCAAGAAGCCATCCGCCGCGGAAGTCGTTGCGCGGGTAAAGGGGATGGTCGCGGGCTCGTTCAGGGCAGAGGATGTCAACCGCCTCCCCATGCGGCCGGAGGAGGGTTGCCTCGACCTGGTGAGTGCCCCGACCTGCGCCTTTCGTGTTTTCATTCCACCCCTTCTCTCGTCCCTGTGACTAAACATTTTTGTGTAGGGGAGAATCGACTACCGGAGATCGAGGCCCCCACTAAGGGAGGACGCTCCCGATCGTCAGGTAAGATGCTTCACCGCCCAGCAAGAAAAGCGGTGTAAGGACGAAGAGGAGAAGAAGAAGGCCAAGAAGCTCTGGGAGCGCGAAAGGCTTGCGAGGCGCCGCACTGAGCAGAGGCGTGACGGGCTCCTGGAGGAGGAGTCTCCCTCGTCTGAGGGAGATGAAGATGATGCTGATGATGACAGTGATGACGTCGAGGGGGTGGCGGGGCGTCTCGACCGCATCTTGTCGGGTTCATCCCATGCTGACCGCCCCTTGGTGCAGGAGGAGGCGGTGGAGGAGCGCGCCCCCCAGCCGGTGGCGTCGGCCCCGGAGCTCCGGCGTGGGAAAAGGTGGGCCAATGCCTCGACTCGAGGGGGTTCACCCCTCTCCCATCGTACTCGAGGCGGGACCCCACCCACCTCGACCTGGGAAACCCGGTCCCGGTCGTCGATGCGGGCAGAGCAGAGCCGTGCTCAGGAGGCCCCGTCGGAGCAGGGAGGCGCGGCGACCCCACCGATGGCCCCGAGCAGCCTCAGCCTCGCGAAGAGCTCAGCTTTGGGAGGGGTCTCGAGATCTGCTGGCGGTTCGAGGGGGACCCGAAAGGCCTCTATCCCCTTCGGGTAAGTGTTGTTGATTCAATTCTTTTTCGTTGCATCCTCCTTACGCAGTTTAATAAGCTTTTTGCCGTCCTGCTTCCCATCTAGGCCCAAGCGCCGAATCGAGGAGGCGTCTCTTGCGCCGGCTAACCGGCTCAAGGTGGACGCAGCTGCGAAGATGGAGGCCCTGGTCACAGGTGCGACGTCGAGGCCCTTGGCTCCGTGGGAAGCTAAGTGGTTGTCCTCAGCCCTCGGGGCTATGGCGCGCGGTAGGCTAACGGGTTCCGCTCTTGCTGCAGGGTCGAGCGTCTCGGGGGCCGCGATGGGCGGCGACTTCGAGCCAGGGAGGACGCAAGAGGGAGGGAGCGCCTCCTTGACGTCGTCGTCCGTGGTCCTCGAGCTCGGCCCGGCGCCAGGGGGCGGAGCCTCGACGCTGGGAGCTTCCGCTCTCGGCCGACCGGAGGCCTCGATCCCCGCACCTAAGGCGGGAGCCCCGAGGGCCACGATCCAGGAGAGGGGGTAGCTGTCGTCGACCTCGAGGGTGAGAAGACCACAATCCTTCCTCCCTCGACGGGAGAGCGGAGACCCTGGCCGGCGAGGCTACGCGAGCTCGAGGCCCAGAGGAAGCAGGAGCAGGGGGCCCTGCAAGAATTGGAGCTACCGCGGCCATAGCAGGAGGAGGAGAAGGAGCCGCTGGAGTGGCGAGAAAAGGAGGAGGAAACTAGGGGCCAGCCCCAGCATCAGCAGGCGCAGCAGACGCCGCCGGGGGGCACGGCGCCGCTGGACCCGCCGGCGGAGCAACCGCCCGAGACGTCGGGGGCAGAGGGGACTTCGGGACTGCTCAAGCAATGGGTGTCCGTGATCACCCTGGATGAGCTGCTGGCTGAAGAAGAAATGGCATTGAAGGCGTCAACGGTCCCGCGGCTGCTGGGGGTGCAGTCGAAGGAGGTCTTGGTGCCGAACCCACCGGAGGATGCGTCGATGGTGGACCTGCTTCGCCACAGGACGTTGCGTTGGGGGAAGCGACGGCCCTGACACCTCCGCTGCCTTTGAAGGTGCCAGAAGCAATGTCAAGCCAGCCACTGCAACCGTCGACGGAGCAGCCGGAGGAGACGGCAGCTTCTGGCTCGCCGAGGAGGTCGACTTTCGACCTCGGGCTGAGGGATGTCGGCGCCGCGTCGGAGTTCTGCACCCCGGCTGAGTTGGCCGTGCGTTACGGCGTCCCATGCGATGTGGTGGATGAGATTGAGTCCTTGGCACGAACCAAGGTCAAGATAGTCCTTCCACATTGGGGCAAGGAGCGCATCGTACTCCGGGAACTTGGCGACTCCAGTGCTCCAGGGATCGAGATGGATGACCCGGCGAAAGTCAAGTGCTGGGAGGATGCCGAGCGGTCCCGGGCGTGGCTGTAGCACTCGCTAAAGCTGGGCGTCAAGCTCGCCAAAGGCCTCAACCGGAACCTCGCGGTGAGTCCCTGTGTAGACCATATGCGGTTTTTTTGAGTTCTTTCGTATGAAATGCCTTAACCCACGATTTCCTGTCCCCAGGAGGTGCGGGGGCGTTGCTACTCCAAGTCAGACTTCCTCCATGAAACGCACAATAGCCGGGAGGAAGTGGTTCACCAACTCGAAGCCGATCGCTCTGCACAGGGCAGGGTGGCCGAGATTGAGGACGAGCTGAAGCAGACCAGGGAGGAGGCCGCCAAGCCAAGGAGGAGGCCGCGCGGGTGAAGGAGGACACCGAGGCCGCTCGAGGGGAAGCCACCCAACTCAAGGCGGAGCTCAAGCGTGCCAAGGAGGAAGCTAACGCGGCCAAGGCCGAAGCGAAGAGGGCCAAGGGCGAGAGCATCCGAGCCCAGGAGCGCGTCGAGCTACTCGTGGAGGAGGCTCAAGGCTCCATGGAGCGTATTCGCTCGCTCGAGGCCAGTTTTGCTGAAGTCTCCACGGCGCGCAACACCCTCTCCACCTTGGCCCAGGAGGAGAAGAACTAGGCCGCTAGCCTAGAAACCTAGCTCGGGGTGATGCAGGCTACCCTCCAAGAGAAGGAGCAGGCCATCATCTTGGCTAGTGGCGCCCTCGAGACCCTCCGCTGCGAGAAGATGGAGGTGACCCGGGCCTTCAAGGAGGCCCAGCGGGAGCGAGACGAGGCCCGGGGGGAGCGCGACGCCGTGCTTGGGGATCGCCGCGCCCTCGAGACCCGCTGTGCCGATGAGTTCCTTGAAGAGCCTTTGTTCTTTTTTCTTCCCATATGGTTTGTCTTAACTCTTGTTTTGTGTTTCAGGCCTCGAGTCCAAGCTTCTTGCCACCCAAACCGCCACCAAGGCGCTGCAGGAGAGCCTCGTGGCGGAGGGGGCGCTTCTCGGCCAGCTCCGGGTTGCCCTCGACAGGCTCTGCGCCTCCTGGGAGGTCGGGCCCGTTGAGGTTGCTGAAGAAGACATCCCGGGTGCCGGGCTCATCGACCAGATCTACTACCTCGATGCCACCCTTCATGATCGCGTGCGGGAGGCGCTTCACACCGGCGTGAAGCGGGCGCTAATAGTGGTCTCCTCCAGCTTCATCTTTGACATGAACGTGGTCACCCAAGGCTTCGTTCCTGATATCTCGAAGACCGACGCCGAGAACGAGGAGCGATGCCGAGGGCTCATCAATGATGCCGAGAGGCCAGGGGGAGCGCTGGCGAAGTAGTTCAAGGACGAAGTCCTCCCCCCGTGGATGAAGGGTACAGCGTCGAGGAGGGCGGCGACGGAGCGGGCCTGTAGGGCAAGGCTGGGCGAAGATGCCCATGTAATAAGTTAGTTTTTTGTAACTTGTATTCAATGTGGCTTCGAAAGCCTTTTTGAACATGAATGCATCTATTGTAATGCAATTTGTCATTTTACTTTCAAGCCTTCTCTGCTTTCTTTCACCTAGACTTTGCTTTTTTTGACTAAGTTTTTGACGCATGCTCGTATCCTTCGAGGGGGGAGCGAGTGGAGGTACCGTAGACCGGAGGCGTAGGAGAGCTCCCGACTTGACAGCCCTCGACACCCTAGGGAGTTTGAGGCGTTTTCTACTTAGTCGCGAAGCATATCGAGGCGTGAGAAAGAAGAGGCGCTCGAGTTCTGATCGCCTGACTTTTGCTTTTCGACTAAGTGTTCGACGCAAGCTCGTATCCCTCGAGGGGGGAGCGAGTGGAGGTACCGTAGCCCAGAGGCGTAGGAGAGCTCCGGCTCAATAGCCCTCGACCCCTAGGGAGTTCGAGGCATTTTCAACTTAGTTGCGAAGCGAAAGGAGACGCTCGAAAAAATCATTCGCGTGTTTAGGAACTTAGGGGGTTCCCCTCCCCCGTTAGCCCCCGAGGGAGGCTCGACTCTGGCGAGACAGGGTCGAGGCTACCTCTTGCATGTACAATAACAAGTTTGAACTTATAATCAAAGGTACTCCTTATATTTTCCATGCAAAAATGTACAAAACATGCGAGAATGTACAAAATATGCGAGAATGTACGAGGGCATCGGTGCCCTAAGGGTAGAAATGACATAGCTGTTCAATGTTCCATGCGTTGGTGAGGATTTCGCCTTTGTTGTTAGCGAGCTTGTACGTCCCGGGCTTTAGCACCTCAGCTACGGTGTATGGGCCTTCCCATGGCGGGGTCAGCTTGTGACGTCCTTTGTTGCTCTGTCGTCGATGTAGGACGAGGTCTCCAACTTGGAAGCCCCTCGGGCGCACGTGCTTATCGTGGTAGCATCGAAGTTTTTGCTGATACCTCGCGGAGTGAATTAGCGCCATGTCTCAAGCCTCCTCGAGCCGGTCGATGGCGTTTGCGAGGGCTTCTTCGTTGCTTTGCTCGTTGTACGCCTTTAGTCAAGGGGAACCATACTCGAGGTCAGTGGGGAGGACGGCCTCGGACCCATAGACCAAGAAGAATGGGGTGAAGCCCGTGGCTCGACTAGGTGTTGTCCTTAGGCTCTATAGGACTGAAGGCAGCTCGGCGGCCCACTTTTTTCCGTGCTTGCTGAGGCGGTTGAGGATCCTTGGCTTGAGGCCCTGCAAAATCATGCCATTGGCGCGCTCGACCTGGCTGTTAGTTCGAGGATGTGCAACCGCGGACCAATTCACACGGATGTGATGGTGATCACAGAAATCCAAGAACTTTTTGCCGGTGAACCGTGTGCCGTTGTCAGTGATGATGACGTTCGGGACCCCGAAGCCATGGATAATGTCGGTGAAGAACTCGACCGCCCGTTCAGAGCGGATGTTGCCGATAGGCCAGGCCTCGATCCACTTGGTAAACTTGTCGATGGCAATGAGCAGGTGCGTGTACCCTTTGGTTGTCCTCTTGAGAGGCCCCACAAGATCGAGCCCCCAGACCACGAACGGCCAGGTGATGGGGATCATTTGTAGGGCGTGAGCTGGGAGGTGCATCTGCTTGGCATAAAATTGACACCCTTTTGCACGAGCGAACAATGTTTGTGGCGTCGAAAACGGCAGTCGGCCAGTAGAAACCCTATCGAAAGGCATTGCCTATGAGGGTCCTTGGCGCTGCGTGACGGCCGCAGGCCCCCGAGTGTATGTCCTCGAGGAGCCTCCTGCCTTCTTCGATAGTAATACAGCGCTGAAGAACGCCTGAGGGGCTTCGCCTGTAGAGTTCCTTGCCATCACCGTAGATGACGTAGGACTTGGCCTGTCACGCGATCCGGCGAGCTTCAGTCCGGTCCTTCGGAAGCTCTCCCCGAATGAGGCAGTCAAGGAAAGGGGCTCGCCAATCCGGTGGTGGGCTTAACGGAGGAGGAGTCCCCTGGATCTCCATAACCTGGGCCCCGGTCGAAGGGGCCCCAGTCGAGGTCGTGGGGTAGAGCTTCGAGGGCGTAGTGCAAGCCACCGAGCCAAAATCGATGGAGGGCTCGAAGAGGTCCCTCGAGAATACGTCCGGAGGGACTGTACCTCGAGTCGATGCGATTTTTGCAAGCTCATCCGCGGCTTCGTTGTATCGTCGAGCAATATGGCTAAGCTCGAGGCCGTGGAACTTGTCTTCCAACTTGCGCACTACGTTGCAGTAGGCTTCCATCTTGGCGTCGTGGCAGCTTGAGGCCTTCATCACTTGGTCGATAATCAGTTGCGAGTCGCCTTGAACGTCAAGGCGTCGGACCCCGAGTTCAAGGGCGATTCGTAATCCAGTGACAAGTGCTTCGTACTCCGTGACGTTATTAGAAGCGGCAAAGTGGATGTGAATGATGTAGCGCATGTGGACTCCGAGGGGTGAGATGAAGAGCAAGCCCGCGCCTGCTCCTGTCTTCATGAGCGACCCATCGAAGTACATTGTCCATAGCTCGGCTTGGATTTGAACTAGCGGCAACTGAGTATCGGTCCACTCAGCGACAAAATCCGCCAGCACTTAAGACTTGATGGCCTTCCACGGTGCGTAGGTGATGGTCTCGCCCATGAGCTCGATCGACCACTTAGCAATCCTTCCAGCGGCCTCCCGATTATGGATGATCTCCCCCAAGGGGAACGAAGATACCACGGTAACCGGGTGGCTGAGGAAGTAGTGCTGGAGCTTGCAACGTGTAAGGACGATGGCGTAGAACAGCTTCTGCACCTGTGGGTAGCGGATTTTCATTTCCGAAAGCACTTCGCTGATGAAGTAAACCGGCCGCTGGACAGGTAAGTCACGCCCTTCCTCGTGCCTCTCAACCACTATGGCCGCGCTGACCACCTGAGTGGTTGCGGCGACATAGAGGAGGAGGGGCTCAGGCGGTTCAGTCGATGTCGCTGGTCGAGGAGGGACGAGAATCGGGGTGGACGTCAGCATGCCTTTGAGTTCATCGAGAGCCTCCTCGGCCTCCGCGGTCCATGTGAATCGCTCGGATTTTTTCAAGAGGCGGTACAGAGGCATGGCCTTCTCCCCTAAACGTGAGATGAAACGGCTGAGGGCCGCGAGGCAGCCCGTGACCTTCTGCACGCCCTTGAGATCCCGAATCGGCCCCATTCGCATGATGGCCGCCACTTCTCGGGGTTGGCCTCGATCTCGCGCAGGGAGACAATGTATCCAAGGAGCATGCCCCGAGGCACTCCGAAGACACATTTCTCGGGGTTGAGTTTTATGTTTTTGGCTCGAAGGCACCCGAACGTGATTTCGAGGTCATGGATGAGGTTGTCCATTTTTCTGGACTTGACCATGATGTCATCGACATAGGCCTTGACCGTGTCGCCCATGTGTTCGCCGAAGACGTGGAGCATGCACCGCTAATACGTCGCCCCGATGTTTCGAAGGCTGAAGGGCATGGTGACGTAGCAGTACATGCCAAAAGGTGTGATGAAGGAAGTCGCGAGCTGGTTGGACTCTTTCATCTTGATTTGGTGGTAGCTGGAATAAGCATCGAGGAACGAGAGGGTTTCACATCCCGCGGTAAAGGAAATGGAACTTTGGGACATGCTTTGTTTAAACTAGTATAGTCAATACACATCCGTATTTTTCCATTCTTTTTCTTAACTAACACGGGATTAGCTAACCATTCGGGGTGATGGACCTCCTTGATGAATCCAGCCGCCAAAAGCTTGTGTACCTCCTCACCGATGATCCTGCGCTTCTCCTCTCGAAGCGGCGCAGGCGTTGTTTCACCGGTCTGGAACCGGCCCGGATCTCCAAGGCATGCTCGGCGACTTCCCTCGGTATGCCCGGCATATCCGAAGGACTCCACACAAACATATCGGTGTTCGCGCGGAGAAAGTCGACGAGCACGGCTTCCTATTTGCCCTCGAGGTCGGCGCTGATCGTTAGCACCTTCTCGCCGGGGCAGCTCGGGTCGAGGGGGACTTTCTTGGTGTCTGGTGCTGGCTCAAAGTTGCCGGCGTGTCACTTGGGATCTGGCACCTCATCGGCGAGGTGCTCGAGGGTCGCGGCTATCATGGCATTTTGCTCGACGGCCTCTCCATACTTGACGCATTCGACGTTGCAGTCGTACGCGTGCTCGTAGGAGGAGGCGATGGTGATGACGCCCTTGGGTCCAAGCATCTTGAGCTTGAGGTAGGTGTAGTTCGGGATCGCCATGAACTGCGCGTAGCCCGGTCGGCCGATGATAGCATGATACGTTTCATGAAACCCGACCACCTTGAAGGTGAGGGTCTCTTTCCTGAAGTTGGCAGGGGTGCCAAAGCAAACAGGAAGGTCGATACGGCCGACGGGAAGGGCCTTCTTCCCTGGCACGATGCCATGGAACCCCCCGGTGCTGGGTCGAAGTTGGCACCTCTTGACTCCCAGGAGGTCGAGGGTCTCGAGGTAGATGACGTTCAGGCTGCTGCCGCCGTCCATGAGGACCTTCGAGAGGCGGGTGTTTATGATGATTGGGTCGACGACGAGCGGATAGGCCCTGGGGTTGGGGACTCGATCCAGATGGTCATTGCGGTCGAACGTGATGGGCGCGTCAGACCAGTCGAGGTAGTGAGGTGTCACGACTCGGACGAAGAAGACTTCTCGATGCTCCTGCTTGCGCTGTCGAGGCGTGAGCTGGGTCGAGGGGCCCCCGTAGATCATGTAACAGTCATAGACTTTGGGGAATTTTTCGTCTTCCCCATTGTCTCCCTCACCGCCGCCTTGGTCTTTCTTGTCGTCACCTTTCTTCACGTCCACTTGCTCGAAGTGCTTTCGAAGCATGCAGCAGTCCTTGAGCTTGTGCTTCGCCCCATCCTTGTGATAAGGGCAGGGCTCCTCGAGCATTTTGTCGAAGATGGCGTCCTCGGGGGGACCTCGAGGTCTTTTGCATTCGGTTGCTGCGACGAGATCATCTTCTGCAGCCTCACGCTTGCCTTGCTGATTTTTCTTCTTCTTATTGTTTCTCTTCGACCCTTTGCTCGAGCCTCCGGCGTCGTCGGCTGCCGGCGCTTTTCCCTTGTCCTTTCCGTCGCTGAAGAAGGCGCCGACCGCCTCTTTGCTGGCCGCGTAGTTGGCGACCACATCAATGAGCTCGTCGATGGTGTCGGGGCGGTTACGCCCCAATTCGTGAACTAGGTCCTTGCAGGTTGTACCCACAATGAACGCAAGAATGACATCGAGATCAGAGATGTGGGGTAGTTCGGTGCGGAGCTTGGAGAATCATCGAGCAAAGTCATGGAGAGACTCCCCTGGTTTCTGCTTGCAATTGCGCAGTTCCCAGGAGTTCCCGGGATGCACATAGGTGCCCTTGAAGTTCCCCTCGAAGATCCGGACAAGGTCGACCCAGCCGCGAATCTGGTCAGGGGGAAGCTCCTCGAGCCACCTACGCGCGGTGTCGGACAGGAACAGGGGAAGGTGACGTATGATGACGTGATCATCACGTGCCCCGCCCGCCTAACAAGCCAGCCGAAAGTCGGCTAGCCAGAGCTCGGGATTGGTTCCACCGTTGTATTTGATGATGCTCGTGGGGGGTCAAAACTTGTCGGGCAGCTGGGCGCAGCGGATCGTCCTGCTGAAGACTCGGGGACCCGGTGGCTCCGGGGCCCGTCGGTCTTCGTCGCTGTCGTAACGCCCTCCACGATGGGCGTTGTACCCTCGATCCTCGGCATCCCCGTACTTGCGTCTGCGGTTCTCGACAATGTCAAGGCGCGCGTCGCGGGGAGCGCGGTCGTCGTTCATACGTTCTCGGGCCGGCTTCTTCGGTCGGGGGGCCGCCCCCTGATCGACCGAGCTCTCCCTTTCGGGCCGGGAGGGCTCGACCTGAGGTTCGGAGGCTGCCCCTTGACGCCTCGAGGCTGAGCTCTCGGCTTGCTGAACAGCAGCAACTTGGACAAGATCCTCGACCTCACGTTGTATCCGCCGAGCTTGCGAGTTGGATGGCGCGGGCATATTGCGAAGGAGCATAGCCACCGTGACAATGTTCTGGCTTGCTCGGGGATAACGGTTGGCGGGTTTCTCAGGTGCCCCAGCCTTGTTGATCTACCGGTTGACCTCTCGGGCCCTGGCTCGGGCTCTACCGCCGGGCGGTCATCGCTCTTGCTCGAGGGTTAGCTCGAGCAGGCGCAATCGTTCCTGCTCGTCGGCGAGCTTCGCCTGCAACTCCCGAATTTGTGCCAGCTGTGCGTCCTACTCGCCAGGACGGGGGCACGCCTCTCAGGGTGCATCTGGTTGTTGGTCCTCTGCTCTGGGGAGAGCACCTCCCGCCGCAGCGATAGCCACCACGGCCACTGGATCGATGGTGTCCTGATCAGAGTCGACATCACCATCGATGTGGAGGCACTCACGGGTAGGATCCCAATGATCAGAGTCAGAGTCGAGGTCGCCGCAGCAGAAAACAGGGAATTGTCCCCGCGCCTCCTCCTGCAGCTGCCGTCGGGGTGTGCCGATGGTGTACCTCCGGGGGCCGGGCGCTCTCGCGAAGGCCAAGCCCTCGGAGGCTGGTGTGACAGTCCCCACATCCGTCATTGCACAGAGAAGGGTGCCTAGGCGGTCCTCTAACGTGCTTGTGTTAGAGTGGGTCGCTGTCGAGATCGTCGTTGTAGCATTGTTGAAGTCGAACGAAGGCCGCCGATGACGCTCGAACAGCTCGTGCGGGAACGGGCTCGATCGAGCGGGGACTTTGTTACGCTTCCTCGATGAGCGTACTGTGAAGGTGGAGTCGGGGTTGTGGTGGGATCCTGCCGGTCTGCCCTCTACCTCTGAACTCGGGTCAGACAACCCCTCAACAAGGGGTTCCTCATCTCCGGTCAGGGGCGATGTAACGTCCCGCCTCCTCAAGGTTAGGCTCGCTTACATCCGGCCGCTCATTTAGGACATAGACTGCCCTCACAGACCAACACTAGTCTTTTCTGC
>CM041634.1:14863273-14914120 GCA_023333625.1 Bothriochloa decipiens
ACCATGCCTGCGCAACTGACACACGCGCCCGTGAAACCGCAAGGGTCGGCTCTGATACCATTTGTAACGTCCCGCCTCCTCAAGGTTAGGCCCGCTTACATCCGACCGCTTATTTAGGACATAGACTGCCCTCACAGACCAACACTAGTCTTTTCTGCACACTTTGTCCTCACTCGTGCGCACCCGGGAAGACTTCCCGGTCGGTCACCCATCCTTAAATTGCTCCAGGCCAAGCACGCTTAACTTTGGAGTTCTTTATTGATGGGCTTTCAGAAAAGAAGTTACAACTTGTTGGTACGAGTATCCTATTAATCCTATTAAGCCCTGGGCCGAGGTGTTACAGGCGAGGAGAAAGCGGCGGGAACCATCCTCAACTCAGGTTGATGGCGATGACGGTGTCGCTTGTGCCTCCTTCTGGATGTGGAAGCATGGTGGTGGGACCGGCGAGCGGCCCCCCATGAGCGTGGGGGCGTACCGCGACCTCCGTTCGGGTCACTGATCGAGAGCAGGGTCATGCCATAGCCCTGGCCGAGGGTCATGAACTCCAGGCTCCCAAACCAGATCACCGTAGCTCACGAAAGTGGTGAAACAAAGTCGCCCATCCGGAAAAAATGACGGGAAATCGTTAGTGACACGCGGCTCCCCTACCTGGCGTGCCAACTGTCGGTGCTTCGACCCCCGGGGGGTTAACACCAACGAGTAATATTTATAATTGCGTGCTTCCTTAATCCGGTGGGTGATGCAAGAAGGACACGGCGATTTATCCTGGTTTGGGCAAAGAAGGCCCTACGTCCAGCGGGGGGAGGATAGTTCGTGTTATCTTGCACCGAAGTGCTAGTACAGGGGAAAATACAAGCAGGTGTGAGGTGCGCGAGCGGGAGCTTGGGCGTTTCGGACGCCTGGCTCTCGACCTTACACTGTCTCATAGTATTGTTCTGTGATCTAAAGCCTTAGCGTTTCTATGCTCTAGATCCTCCCGTTCCTCTTCTTTTCTAACGTCCTGGCGCCTCCTTTTATAGGTGAAGGAGGGGCACAGGAGTACATATATTTGAGTTCGCATGGCCGGTGACGCATGGCGTTGAGGCCGATCACGTCGGTGCTGCTGTAGTGATGTATGTCGGTATGGGAGGCCCTGCAGCCGTCGCGTCGAGAGTTGTTGAAGTGCAGCCCGGAGTTGTTGGAGTCCCGCTCGAGGGTTCGTCTGATGAAGTCGAGGGGCGGTGGTCGAGGACTTGGCTCGAGTCGAGGGGGTCGAGACGAAGGGGTCGAGCCTCACCGGATAAGGTCGAATCCCGGGAAATGCGGGAAACGCGCTGATTCATACGTCTCGAGGGGGTGCTGGACGGGGCACAGTGCTCGGCATGGTGCAACAACGAAGTACGATCCGCGGGATTCCGGGGCATGGGCGGTAAAAGCAAGATTTGATCACCACTCCCACAACTGTTACCGTGACTATGGCCATACGGTTAGGCGGGGGTAGGTAAAACGCATTAAATACGCCCGGATCCGTATGGGAGAGTCGGTAGTCGAGGGGTGCGCTGTCCTCGAAGGCTACCCATTCATGCGAACGAAGTTCCGTCCTCGAGGGCAGGCTCGTTCACCGAGCGAAGTTCCTTCCTCGAGGGCAGGCTTGTTCGCCGAGCGAAGTTCCGTCCTCGAGGGGTCGCCCGAATTGTACCCTCGAGTGTACAGTCCCAGTCCGCTCGGTAGCCCCTCAAGCAGGCTTTGGCTTTGGGCCGTCGTAGTCCGTTCGTGGGTCAACCCAGTATGCTTTAGCCTGCGGGCCTTCGAACGTTATTCGTGGGAGGTCACTGGAGGGTTCATGTTGCTGATTTTGCGGGGTTTAGCCCGGTAAACCAAGGGTTTTAGGGTACCCATTTCCTGGGTAACGACACTTCTCCAATACCTTGGTGACTTCTTATTTTTGGTTGACTTGTTGCGGTGGGGTGGGGCTGGGGGTGGGGGTTCCTCTAGAAGAGTTCGTCCATGTGAAAGCTCTTGTTTGGTTTTGATAATTGATGACACACCATGTTGCTAATGATTTCATTAAGTGTATGTAGAATATATTAACACCATCTCATGAAGGAGCATAGTGGCATGGTGATGACCATAAGATCATGGTGATGGACATGGTGAACATGGTGGCATGATCGAGCTCCGAGAGATCGAGAAGAGGCTCATGGAGATCAAGGCAAAGGTATATCATGATAGGGTTTTTTGGTTTGTGACCAAGACACTATAGAGAGTGTGAACATGTTTAGGATAGGTAGTCGTACTATCATGAGGGGAAGTCATGGTTATCTCGATGATCAAGTGTTACTAGGTCTAATTCATGAACATCTGCATTTAGGATCTAGTGAAAAATAAGCTAAACATGAGTTTTGGGTCAAACGAGATAATTGGGTGCATCTATTGCAAAAAATTCAACTACAAGTTTTTTACCAAAAGTGGACAGAATGGCCCGTCCTGGCCGGTTTTTGCACAGAACGGCGATCCCCAGCCAATTTTTGCAAATTGCCTTGGAAAATGTTTTAAAAATGCTAGCACACGTACAATTGAGATGTATACACTTGGTGTTAGTACATAAGACAATGTGAAGATGTTTGGATTGAGGAGAAACTAAAAAGGAGTGTCGGACGGTGGCGTTAGACGTTCATCCCTGCAGCGTCGAACAGTGATTGACCTTGCGTCCGACGGTCAAGCTGAGGAGCTGCTGGCTAGGCGAGGGCACATGGAGTTGGACGGTGCTGGTGCGTCCGATGGTCAGCGTCTGACTTTGTCCGACGCGCTAGGAGCTCTCGTGTTGTTTCTGCACTGCATCAGACGGAGACAACTGAGCCTTGGACGGAAAATGTGTCGGACGCATGCGCCTGCAATGACGGTGGATTTGGGCAAGCAGCAGCCTCGCGTGCGAAGGGCGGTCAATGGGAGTGCGACGCGTGGCATCAGACAGAGGACCAAGCGTCTGACATTCATCATTGGACTGTGTTTGATGTGTTTTGTTCTCTCATGAACTCTGTGGACTCGCCATGGACGGAGGCATTGGATGAAGGTTTTCTACGTCCGATGATCAGGCGATTTGCAGCTGACGGTCCCAGATACAAGCCGGCCATGTTCAAATTCAAACGGTCGAGACACGTGGCGGCTTGGCAATGGATGGAGCGTCAGATGGGGAGCGTTAGATAGGGCATCTTCTGTGTTCGACGCCCCTGTTTCGTGCGTCCGATGGGTGGTTTCCGAATCTGCCTTTCGCCTTTGACCCACGACTCGAGTCGGACTCATTCACTGCTGACTTTTGAGTTTTTAGATAGTTCGTTCTTCACTCTCTTGCTATTATCTGCAGGGAGCGCAACGGCTAGTGGAGCTTGGGCTCCCTATAAATATGTGATGGCCGGCCATGGGGTATCCCTCCTGGATATTTTGACATATTGACATACTTTTTGAGATAGAGATACTCACATCCACTCATTTCTTAGCATGATTGCTTGATTCTTGAGAGAGTGAGTGGAATTCAAGTGCATTTGCTTTAGAGTTGTATCTAGTGGCACTTGATCCTTGAGGTTATTGTGGATTTCTTATTACTTTTGGGTGTTTCCCGACATCCTTGACGGCTTGGAGCAGTTGCAGTGTTTGAGCTCGAGTTAGTGATTGTTCGAGGCCACACCGGTGGATTTGTAAGGGGTTCTTGAGCCTTCCCCACGGAAGATCGCAATTGGCTACTCTAGTGAATTGCTCGTGGCTTGAAGGATCCCCATCTTATGTTGATAGTGTGGCACCCGGCTGCGGGTTTGACTATGTGATGTCATTCTAGCGTGCACATCTCCAAGTGGGTGTATCGCCACAGTGAGGACTAGCTTATCAGGTAGCAAGTGAACCTCGATAAAAAAATCTTGTGTCATCTTGATTGCCAAGGCTTCCATCTTATGATTGTGGTTGTTATTGATTGGTTTATTTCCTCTTCATCGGTGGTATAACAATCCAATCCCCCTCTCTTGCACTTATCTTGCTAGTATATCTTGCGTAGAGTGTTTTGCTTAGTGTAGCTCTTTAGGTGTAAAGTAGCTTGAGACTTGTTCATGTGAATAGAGATCATAGTCTATCTTGCTAGAATTATTTAGGAAGGCTTGCATATCTTAGTTGTGCTAGTGTTAGTGGGCTTCACCATCTTAAGTACTAATTGTATGTCTTAGTGCTTTGCAAGAAATTTTATAGGTTATTCACCCACCTCTAGCCATTAGGACCTTTCACCATGGTGGCACGACCGAAGTGCATCTGCAGCATGGGCTTTAGGGAAAGTTTAAATAACTAGCTTAAACAATCAATGATTTGTCAGTTGAATCACATTTTTGATAAACCCTTAGGCAAGCTTTATTGATTGAGAATAGTTACATCATTGGACAAAAGTCAATAAAACTAGGGGGATCATCGTCACATATACAATTTTGTTTTCTAAACAAAGATTGTCTAGCTAGTTCATGTGCCACTTAATTGGCTTCCCTAGTGAAGTGCTCAATAGATATGTCTTGTGAACCCACTCCAAACTATAATACATTCATCGTATATTGCACCAGCTAAGTTTGTAGTGAAACCATCATTCGTTATAATCTCCACAACCTCGATACAATCGGATTGGACAATCAAGTGATTGCCTCCAATGTGTTGAACTAGCATCAACCTCTCCTTTAGAGCATATGCTTCCGCCCAAGGTGAGGAATAAAAGTACTTGTGGTTGTAACCATTCCTCCCGATCCATCTCTCATAATTGCACCAACACTTTTGCATCCTCGTTAATCATCATAGGAAGCATATATGTTTAGCATAAGATATCCTTCATGAGGTTTTCTTCATCCTTGTTGTAACTTAGTTCCTTGTTTCGCTCCCCTCTTATAGTTCTTTACTAGAGAAAGGATAGCTAAACCTGATCAAAAAAGGAGAAAGGATACCTAACCTGATCACCATGTGTTGAACATTTTACCATGTGTTAACTACTGTCTTTCCCACCACATGTACATGCCGCCTGTTAGAATAAGTTCCGCAATTCCTCTCTCTAGGCTCCTCTGTTTATCACTTCTTCTGACACAATTGACCCTGATTGGTCTATGTTCAGCATATATCTGATCTTCTCCCAAACAGGAAAAGATCATATGTTTTATATCTTCTTCCCCAGTATGGCACACTCGGCATCCTCCCTATTTGCCAATATTGCCTATTTGCCAATATTGCATTGCACGGCATCAACCCACGAAGAGCCCTCCAACAAAAATTTTTTATTTTCCCTGGCACTTGGAGTTCCATAAATTTCTCCACACCTGACAATTTCTAGTCCCACTCCCGCTGCTACTCTGTGCAGCAGCTTCGTTCGCTCCAAATTTGTTCTTCCATTGACCATGGTAAGCTGATTTCACTTAGAACAACTCGTTTATAATGCCAAGCAACACAATCTTCTCTTCTAGGGGTAAGCGATATACTGTATGTAATATATGCTTGGTATCAACCTGCTAAAAAATTGATTGGACTAGGTCAACATCCCAAGGTAAGTCCACAGGATTGATTAATTCATCTACTGTGCTTACGAGTTATTGCCTCTCGGCGTCAGCACTTTCATGTTGTGGCTGCCTAGGATCCAATTATCTTCAACAACTCGCCATATATAGCCAAGTCTGAAACAGTCGAGACCTGCTAAAATACTTTGCTGGAGCTCCCACCTTTCATTCTTGCATTTAGCAATTTTCCATCAGGACAGTAACAGGCTCTTAGCACTTGGGCACATAATGATTCTGGTTCCCTTAGAAGCCTCCCAACTTGCTTTGCTAACATTGGCAAATTAAAAGATTGCAAATCTCTGAACCCCATACCTCCTTTATGTTTTGGCATACAAAAAGTTTCCACCATTCTTGTGGTCATTGTCATCACCCCTCCAGTATTTTAGTTATTCCTTTGCAAATCTTTAGAAATTCTAAACATCATCATCACGTACACTGGAACAACTTGAGCAATAGGGCCTTGTTTAGTTTTCCAAATTCACCCCTAAATTCCACTATGCAGAATTTTTATTCCCCATCACATCAAAATGCCGGCAAATATATGGAGTATTAAATATAGATAAAATCAAAAACTAATTACATAATTTTATTGTACTTTACGAGACGGACATTTTAAGCCTAATTAATCAATGTTTGAATAATTATTAGCAAATAAAAATAAAATTGCTACAGTGCATGGCACTGTAGCAATTCCCGATTCTGCCGCCCGAATCAAGCAACTAAACAAGGCCTAGATTTAATGAGGATCTCCTTACCTCCCAAACTCAGCGGCTTCTCCTTCCACTCGTTGATTCTAGAATTAACCCGATTCAATGAGGTGGCAAAAATAGTCACTACGATCTGGCCCCACCATTACCGGTAATTCCAAATATTTGTCGCTAAGAGATTCAGTCATTATATTCAGCACGCAGACCTCAGTCTTCACGTTCACATCTGTATTACTCGAAAAATAAATGCTCGACTTTGCTTCACTAACCTTTTGCCCTGAATTTGCGCAGTATTTGTTCAGGATATCAATCAAACAATCTGCATTTTTCTTGTTGGCATGCATTTAATGGGTGAGTCATCCTCAAAGAGCAAGTGTGAAAAAACAGGAGTATCCATGCACACCTTGACTCCCTCCAATTCCCCTCTCTCTTCGGCTCACTTCAGCATATACAAGATAATCATTCAGCGGCTATCAGGAAAAGATATGGTGACAAGGGTCAAGTTGCCTCAAACCCTTTGTCGGTGAAATAGTGTCTGCTGTACATAATTGAACCGGACCATGCTGATTTGACAGTTTTACTTGTCCAAACACACACACACACACGCGCCCTGCGTTCGACACGAGCGATGGATGCCGTGGTAATGCGGGATGCCGTACTTTCTTTTGCTTTTGAAAAACGGATGCCGTACTTTGATTAAATGATTTTTTTCAAGTAAGATGGGCCACAAGCCCACAATCCACTCCTGAACCCAAAGGATTGTGAACCTAGGCCGAAATACGTAGCAGCCCACAATCTGTCTACCGTCCATCTGGGCTGGAGCGTCCTTTAGTGACCGCCCTTCCAGTTAGAAAGTTGTGGACCGTGGGCTGCTCGAGCTAACCGTGGACCGCCAATGACTTTGATCAAATCGGTGTGTCCTTGTCCACAGTCCGCTGGCGATGGATCAATCAGCTTCAGGTGCATGGCCTATGTCGTGAGCACATATATCGCTCACCACCTGCAGCAACATGCCGAGCAGAGAGGAGCTAGTCTAGCCTACCGTCTAGTACTACTACGCACAACTAGGCAGGTATGGCAGGCGCATCAAATTCCGGACTGGTTGCCCTGCTTGCTCCTCTTGTTCCTTAGCTAGCCTACACTAGCAATCACGGAGCACTAGTGGCTATAGCTCTGAGGCGGGCGGCAGCAAAATAATCGTGGCCGGCGTTCGGACGACGTCCGGAGCCGATGCGCGATCGACAGCGCGCGCGCGGCCGTCGATCGAGGCGTGCCGCGGCGCGGAGGCTGGGTGGAGCCAGAGGCCGAGCAGCAAAGACGACACTAGTACATGGGCAGCGCGCGTGGGGACATGGCGTATCGTTCTCGGATCGCCGGCTTGTCACTTTCGGCCGGTGGAGCCCCGCCGCCGCCCGCCGGCCGGCCGTCAGCTCCACCAGCCGGAACAAACGGACAAGACAAAAAGCCTAACTATCTCCCGCGCGGCGGGAACAACCCTCTCGTCGTCGTCTCGTGCTTTTGATTTTTCGGCGGCGGCGTGCTTGGCCCCTTGGCGGCGTCCTCACGACGCACACCGGACTGGCCCTGGCCGTCCCTGATGGCTCCATGTCACGCCCTGTCACCGCGCAGATGCTCTGTGTTTCTGTCTGCCTACACGGTTTACTTCCTCGGTCTTAAAAAAAATACAATTCTAGCATAGTATCTTGTTTTTATGTTTTAAATTTGATTAATTATAGATTTAAAAGTATAAATGTTTATGATATTAAATTAGTACCATGAGATTATTTATAAAATATATTTTTATAATAAATTAATTTAAAATCATAAATATAATAATTATTTAATAAAAAAATTAATCAAATTTAAACTATTTTAACTGACACGCAACATGTAGTTGTATTTTTTTTAGGCCGAGGAAGCGGCGGCATGCGATGCGCCTGGCCGCCTGCTGCCTAGCGCTACCACCGCTCGTCGTATTCGATCAGGCGGATGCCTTTTCACCATGCATGTGCGCCGCTCCACCACCGATCTAGCCCAATTACAAGCTACGAGTAGCCGTTTGCCAACCCACAGGTCACTCGTCACTGTCCAGCGGCACCAGAGCGCGGGGCCATGCCCATGGCCCATGGGTAAGCTGTCGTCCCGCCATTGGCCGCGTTGGATCCCACGAGTCCCACTCAGATCATCCTCGGCCGTGTCAACTTGTTTTTGGTCCGTCCTGGTGCCAAATGAGGTTAACCTTTTACGGCATAGCGCGGCGCCGGCGCGCACATACGTATATGATTGCTTAGCGCTATGCAATAATGCAAGTGCCGGCGGGACGTCCGCATGATGTCCGAGTCCAACAGTAGCTCTCGGCCTGCGGTGGCGCAAGCACACGACTAATCTTTGCCCCCTCGGTGTTCTAGAGCGTACCCTCAAAGTGCACACATGCTTTATCTTGAAATTCTTGGGTTTAGTCCTCTGGCAATTATCGGGGGAAGGTTCCCCCGGCCATGATTTATCTAATGAAGAGAAGTGCACTCATCCACAACTCGATGTCACTAATAACCGGGCAACTGACGGCACACGGATGTGATTTATTGTTATTATATTCATTATTAGTTGAGTGAACCATATGGTTGGTCTTTGATTCCCACCGGATTGACCGAGCCATCGAGGTCAAGCAACATGGACCATCATCCTGCACACAACGATGATGCTATACACGTACAGTATCTACACACCGTCCGATCTAAACACGGATGGCGCTTTCAGCGTACGGTACGCGTCACTCGTACACAATAATTATATGCCAATCCAGTGGAACATCCATTTGTGTCCTTAACGGCCGGACCTGTACCGATCACCATCCGCGTGTGTAAGTGTAACTTCCCTGCCACATGCAAATTGCGCCCGTACGTGCCACCCACTTGTACCACTACTAGTACCTCTCACTGTCTCACACTACTAGCTAGCGACTGCCCCAAGGGGAAGCTGCCGAGAAATTCCCCTGTGGATGTGGATCGGATCGACGCGAGTCGATGGCCAATCGGCGGAGCTACCCAGTGCGGATGGCTCACCAGTCACCCGCGACACGTACGGATGGGCCCTCGATAATTTCCTCTGAGCTCACACGAAACACTGGAACAACCACAGAGACACAGTGGACCTCCGATCCGTCAAGCTTTATTTATAAAACAAATCTCAACTTTCTCTTTGTCTTTCTCGTTTCCAGCCGGCGGCAGCGGCACCTTTTGTTCCTTTGTGCTTTTTCTAAGCAATTTGCAGGGACGACCCAAAATTGCCGGGCAGCTGCACCATCATATTCATACAGAGCATTTCTGATTAAAATAAATTAAAAAAAAAGCAAGTCACGCTGCACAAAATTAAAGGAGGTTTCTTCGTCGTCAGACTGATCATTCGCCACTAGCCTAAAGAACGGCGACCAGCGTGCGTGCGACGCTGCGAGAGAGTGCTCTATTATTGGAACAAAATACTATTCTCTCCTCTAAATTATAATTCACTTTAATTTTTTTTTCATATATTTTGTTATATGACTAGATTTTTTTAGATACTTAGTAAAATATATACATTAAAAAAATTAAAGTAAAATATAGTTTGAAACGGAGGGATACTAACTAGTAGGAGCCTGTACGATGAAAAATAAAAAAAGAGAGAAAAATATCGCACTATCGCTTCCTGTGTTTCCGCAAGCTAGTTTAATGTGTGCCAAATAAAGATGATCTATCTACGATATATAAGCCTTTGGGAGGACCCAACAACGCGTGAAGAGGTGAAGTCTCTCTGCTTCCACGTCAGCTCGCTACCGTGGCTGCAATTCCTCTCTCTTTTGTTTGTGTTCCTTGAGCTCACAGACTTTGTTGTTTTAACTGCCACACATGTAACTTCTTGACACAAGTAAACTCACCTCGTGGGGGTCTTTTTTTTTTCACTACCAATATCCTACGGCACTCTAGCAATTTAAGTGATGCTTCCTTCCACAGTTCCCATGGTACTTCTTACTTCCTTGAGGGGTATACAAATGTCCCTAGAGTTTTGATGATTCAAATGGCATATATGACCACTGAGACTAACATTTATGCCACAAATATGTTGGACATGTTCACATAACTCCTATGGACACAAAGAAGAATGATTATGATCCAATAAGAGTGCAACGGATTAGTTGATTAGAAGCTACTGGATCATTTGGTGAAGATTACAGTGATGCATAGAAGGAAGCCATTATGTTAGGATTTGGGTCCTTTAGTGAGGTTTTGCCATCCTCATGCTAGGTGGAGGCTAGAGACTAGAGAGGAATGTCGATTTGGTAATAAAGACGTCTGTGGGAGGTTGACAAGGTGTGTTGATGATGGTGGATGGTAACAAGCGAGGATTGAGGCAATAGCTACGGATACATTGGTGGTAGTTGTTGGAGATGAGATGTGAAAGATAAAACTAGTGTCTTTATAGAAGAGATGAATATTCATAATTCAAGAGTTAGGTGTTTTACCTATTTATCATTACTGATGTAGCTAGAGATAATGTTCTGTTTGTAAAGTGACCAGAACCATCTCCACAAAGATGGGGCGAGCCGCACTTTCTCCGGCAGATTTTTTTCGTGCTGCAACGCGTCAAAGATTTGGCACACCCTCTGCTCCACGCCTGCATCCCCATTTATCTTTACACGCTGGCTCGCTAAAAGTTCAACAATCCTTTTTGTCCGTTGCACTCGTGACACGGTGCAATAGACCTCACCTTCTCATGGGTTGCCTTCCAAACAAGCTCTAAACCTTGCTGCTTACAATTTTAGTGACGCACATATGGTTGAGGGGTTTATTTATAATTTTATATGCATTGTTACAAGTGGTGCACTCATGGTTCGACAACTTAGGTCATCTAGGTAATTATCACAAGAAAAAAAAATTATTAGAACCTTAATGGCGGATTTATTATCCACGTAATGGAGCACGATGCATCGAGATCCATGCAAGGGTAGTGATGAAGAGTGCCCAAGAAGCTTGTGTGTCCGGCCTGTCTCACCTCCTATAAAATGGGAGCGAAGACGGTCCTCCTCCTGGAGGCTCTGCAATCCCATCTGCTCCGGACAAAGCCCTCGTTCCACACCGCCCCACCGCCGGCGACCTTCTTCCTCCTCCGCTCGAGGAGTGGGCCGGCCCAACGGAGGGAGACCACATGGGCGCCGAGGCAGGGCATCCGCAGCAGCAGCCTCCCTCCACCCTCCGACCCGGCCGCGAGGCGGCGGCGGCGCCGCCCGCGGTGCTGGGGCTGCAGCTGTCGGCGCTGATCGACCACGTCGCCCGCGTCGACTGGTCCCTCCTTGACCGCGTCCCCGGCGACCGCGGCGGCTCGCAGCAGGTACTTCGTTCTCCTCCTCCCCTCCCTCCCTCCCTCCCTTCAACCACGCGCAACACGGCTGTATGTAGCTATAATTCGCTTCGCTTCAGCTGTTCCATGTTCAATCGTCCATTTAATTCACAGAATTGAAATCCAAATCCCAATTCGACCTTGCAATGGCCTGTCTGGTAGAGTCAGTAATACTGCTGAATGATTTCCAGATGCTCCCTTTCTTCTTAATGTCGTTTGTTATCGGAGATTCTTTCTATTTCAAGGGCCAACACACATCCTCGGAATTGTACACCCTTTTCTTCCCCTTTTGGGTTTCAGGATGGATCGTTTGCCATCATGTGGTTGTTTGAGCTTTTAAGGTAGGTTCTTGCATTAGTGCCGAATTTTAGCTTTAATTTCGGCCCCACCATGTTCCTTTTCCTACTTGTCGGCTGGCCATATGAGTATGTGACCTTTGGATCGCTTGTTCTTCAACATCTAAAGTATTCGTATTCAGTTTTGTGATGGAATTTCTGTAGTCCTGCCACAAAAGAACCCTGTCTAATCGCAATTGGTATTTCATTCGTTGTTGCTGCATCTCTATGCTTGGTCTGCAGCTAATTTTGTTTGGTTCTTTAGAAAAAAATGTTTTGACTAATGAATGGGTTGATGAATTATGTTTTGTCTCCCTTGAGTTGTCAATAAATTGCTTGTTCTTTTGTTCTACATGGTTCCACTCTTCCAGTACTTGAATAGAATAATTCAAAAGGCAAGTACTTTTGGAGCGTACAGGCAGATATTTCCTAAATTTGACGTGGTCTGTGCTTCAGTTAACTGCAGCTATTATTGATTAAATCTAGTGTTGCTTTCACTGAAAAGGGCCTCCCTTGTGGTTGGCATGCTCTGCACTGCACACTTGAGGAATGGTCAGGCATGGACTAACGTTTCTCAAATTGATTGGTCTGTTGACACCTAACTGTTTAGGCCCCAGAGTTGGTAAAAGTCTGTACTCTGTATTGAAAGAAACTGGTTGCTACTATCGATAGGGATCCTTGACTTTCTTATGCAAAGAAAAATAGCTGCAGATCCAACTTGTAAATTTTTTATAATTAAATGTATCATCGTCATATTTGATCTTCACAAAGTTGTGCAGCGTTTATTTGCGAAAAAAATTTGCCCAATGTTCCCTTGAAAAGGTACACCTGGAATGGTCTTGAATCTTAATATCAGTTCTATGTGACTCGAGACACTCAGCCAAATAAGAGCTAGCCCCTCTTATGGTGTGACTGCTGAGTCCTTGTGTAATATTTATAAAAAAGGGGCGTACCCAGTGCCATAGGCTCCCGCACTGCGGGGTCTGGGGAAGGAAAAATAGCCAGCAGCCATCCTTGCATAAATGTGCAGAGGCTGGGGCTTGAACCCGGGACCTCTTGGTCACAGACGGTAAAGCTCTACCGCTTGCACCAGGGCCGCCCTTCAACCTTGTGTAATATTTATATTGCAATTTTTTTATTTGGATAGATGAAATGATAATTTCTTAACGCTTAGATTCCCACTTAATTTTATAGTGTTAAAACCATGTACCTATATCTTTTGGATTGTTTGGAATAGGTTAGAGGTTTCTCCTCTTATCTATTGAATCCACTTACTCTGTTGTTTATGATCTGAGAGTCAAAAGATTCTTCAGTTGATCATGCTGAAATGTTATCAATTTCCTTCTTGTTGGTTAGTATGATTCCAAGAGGAAGACATTTGGCTTTAGCTTGTAAACACAGCAAGAGCACATGCATACATGTGCTGGAACATAACTATGCTATTTCTTCTCGATACCATTGAAAATAAATTAGGAAGCAAAGTTACCCTAGAAAAGTGGAAATTATATGTCTTGTTAGTTGATTACCTTCCGCAGCCTTTTAACTATTGTTTGGAGGCTGAAGAATCATACATCTAGTCTATTTTATTGTACTTTTCTGTGGTCGCATTTGCATCATGAATTATTCCTGTGAGCCTTGTTTGGTTTTATATGATATCAAGGTTCACTACTACGGTGCAACTATCCTGGCATAGTAACATCATTGATGTTGGAAAGCAAAACTGTGTTATTGTGTTAGGTTCAGAGTTTTCATGTGCAAATGGTTCTATTTACAGGTGTCCATTGAGGAGCTGAATCATATTCTTGATGAAGTGAATGCCCACATCCTTCCTTCCCGCAATGACATCACTCCAATAACTACAATAGCCGGTGGAAGTGTTGCCAACACAATCCGTGGGCTCTCAGCTGGTTTTGGGATATCAACTGGAATAATTGGAGCTTGTGGAGATGATAACCAGGGCCTTTTGTTTGTCAACAATATGAGCTTTAGTGGTGTAGATCTCACAAGATTAAGGGCCAAAAAAGGGCACACCGCTCAGGTAGCCTAATATCTGAAGCCAGAATTTGCCTAATATCTGAAGCCAGAATTTATCTTTTTGCCCTTATTTTACTGCATAGTGGATAAGGCTGAAAAGCTCTATTATAGTGTGTGTGCTTGGTCGATGCAAGCGGCAATCGCACCATGCGGCCATGCCTATCTACCGCAGTCAAGATACAGGTATCTCCTTATTTGATAGTGTTAAATGTTACATAGTGTTACTTAAATCTCTTAACAATATTTTGATTGCTGAGATCGTTTGTCCATCTAACAGGCCAATGAATTTAGAAAGGAGGATTTCAAAGGCTCCAAGGTGCCTTTCTTTTCCCCCCTTTTGTGCACATTTCATTTGTGATATATGTAATATTCTTAGGAGAAACATTCAGAGCATATGTCTTTGTTAAGACTGAATTTTTGCTGCTATGATGCAGTGGCTTATTGTGAGATATGCGCAACAAAACATGGAACAAATTATTGAAGCTATTAGGATTGCGAAACAGGAAGGCCTTTCAGTATCATTGGATTTGGCCAGTTTTGAGGTCTGTATGGATCTTTATTACTGACCGTATTGCTCAGTTGAAGTCAACTTTGTAAACACGGTTTCCTTGTGATTGGCTACATGCAGATGGTTCGTGACTCTAGGTCTAAACTCATTAACCTTTTGGAGACTGGTAACATTGACCTTTGCTTTGCCAATGAGGATGAAGCTAGAGAGGTTATTGGGTGAGTCTTTCTAAAATCATATATTAATGCATCTAGGTAGGAAAGCAATGAAAAAATGGTGAATTCAATTCGATAAAATTAACTGTTCACATCTTTTGAAGTGACATTTGCATCCAATCCAAGGTATGTACCTGGAGTTCATCTGTTACTTTTATCTGCAGGGGAGGTATGGAATCAGATCCAGAGGAGGCTCTTGCGTTCTTGGGCAAGTATTGCAAATGGGCTGTGGTGACACTTGCTTCAAAGGGATGCATGGCAAAGCATGGCAAACAGGTGTGTTTTAATTGTTGGCCAATTGTAGCCTGCATGGTCAGTCAATAATGTTCGCACCCAATTTAGATGATTACTTATTAAGAGTGACATTTTAGTTGTTATCTTGTGGAGACTTAAGTCTTTTCAGTTGATACAACGCACAATACCAAAATGGTGGCAAATGAGCAGGCTGAGTATTTAGTAGTAGGACTGACAACAAGTAAGAATAGTAATACCAGAATAAAAGTGTACAGAGATCAGTTCAAGATACTATTTTTTTTTTATTTTCAACTGGGTGTTGAGCATTGAGCACTGATGTGTCCTTGTTTTTGGAGGTAAAAGAAATTGACCAGAAGTAATATGTGACAGCAATGATGGATGAATGGATGCAGGTCGTTCAAGTGCCGGCCATCGGGGAGAGCAACGCGGTGGACACAACTGGAGCAGGCGACCTGTTCGCGAGCGGGTTCCTGTTTGGGCTGGTGAAGGGGCTGCCGCTGGAGGAGTGCTGCAAGGTTGGGGCGTGCAGCGGCGGGTCGGTGACGCGGGCGCTCGGTGGGGAGGTGCGGCCGGAGAACTGGCAGTGGATGTACAAGCAGATGAACGCCAGGGGCCTGCTACTCCCCGAGCTCAAGAACTGAGCTGATGCTTCTGTAGCTGTCTGTAGCTTGCTGCATGCTGCACTGCACCAGCTGTTGTCTCTCTCAGCGCTCCTAAGACTCGTATCATCACCCAGGAGCAAGAGGCCATTATCCAGCCTCCCATTGTTGATTGGTGCCGTTACCTTTCCCTGCTAATCTTTTGTTGTTACTAGAATATATTGGTGTCCATGCTTGATTGCTGGCATGGCAAAGGACGGACAGGCAGGCAGGCACATTAGTTGATTTGTTGAAGTAATCGCAGAGCTACTCCTAAGACTGAATCCTCGCAGAGCTACTCCTAAGACTGAATCAATCAGATGGAGTATATTGATTACTGCACTTCATGTGTGTGCTAGAGTACTATTCCTTGGCCTAAAATATTATATCATTTTATCTTTTCTAAACACATAATTATTATTGTTATATATGCGTGCCATATGTAGATAGAGAAAAAAAACTTTGTATTTAAAAAAGACCCAAAATAGGTCGAATTGAGTAGTAGCAGATGCGCTTCAACAATACTTCCTCTTAAGTCAAACTATCTTAAGTTTCACTATCTTTCTTTATAGAAAATAGTAACAATATGTATGAACGCATTATGGAAGTATATTCTATGAGAGATATATATATATATATATATATAATAGCTTTTCAGATTGTGTGATGATCTCATTGTATGGTAAAAGCGATTGAAAAATGATAGTGATGTAAAAAACCTTAAAACTTTGGCGCCTTCATCTTTTTTCTTGTAACCCTAACACAAGCTCAACACTGTGACTGGAGCCTGTGTTTTTAGTACATAGTATAATTGGTATTTTGAAGAATTACATAGTATAACTGTAGATGGGGGGACTCTTCCCCCATCGTTAAAAAAACAGATTTATAGAGGTTAGGGTGATATGAAAATAGTTCAGTATTATGATGGAAAATTGCCTTCAACAAGATCTTTTTAAAAGCAGTTTATCCTCTTAGCCATTTTTTTAGTCGTAGGAAAAAACTCATTGATTTAACATTTTTTTCTTGAACAAAATTGAAGATGCTTTAATATGGTATTTATTTATTTTAAGTGAAACTTCGTACTTTTAAACAACTAGCAGGGACCCGTGCAAAAGCACGGTTTTTTTTAAATTGAAATTATGCATTAACGGGTTTATACTGTTTCATAGTGGGTTTTTACTATTTCATAATGGGTCTTGCACTATTCTATAATGGATATTTACTGTTTTAATGATTTTATAACTGTTTCATATTGGGTTTTATTGTTTTTAACGGGTATTTATTGTTTCTTATTGGATACTTACTGTTTATAATGATTTTTTATCCGTTACTGTGCTTACTACAGTACTATGAACAGGGAAATGTGAGGAGGGGGCAGTCTACCGATTTTATGAGTATAATATAATATAATAAATAGTAGTATTAAAGTATAGATAATTAGTTAAATTAAATATATTTCGAATAAATCCATTCAACTGTCAGATCGAGTAAAAGAAAACTTACATTTTTCTTAGAAGGGCTTACAATTTTATGGCCTCAGCGGTTTTTTTGTTTTTTTGAGGAATATGGCCTCGGCACGAGCGCGACATTGGGCTAATTTTGCTGGCTCGCGTCCAACCGGGCCGGGTTGGATCGGGCTATTTATTGGCTAATCCTAGGCGTGGTCCAGGGCAAAAAAAAGGAATTAGGCGTGGTACTGGGCCACGTGGGCCGAAAGAAAAAGCTGGCCTGTCGGGCGGGTCGTCCTCGGCCGAGCCTGTGTAGTCGACGACGAAGCTCCGTGACGCCTCTCCGCCTCCCGTCTTCTAGACGATTCCAATCCGGGCTCCCAGCGTCTCGGAGGAGAGGAGCAGCACGGCACGGCGGCGGTGGCGAGGAAGGCTACAATCCCATCCCAACCCAACTAGCAGCCGCCCAAAGAGGAGGAGGTCCAATCGCCGCCCGGGCGTCCGTCGTCCATCCATCGATCCCATCCAGTCTGCAGGTGAGCAGCTCGTTGAGATTCCCAATCAACACCTCGAATCGCCTGCTCTCCCATCGTAATGAATGGAACTATGATATAGAATGGGTTTGCCTTGTTTTATTATCTTGAAATAATTTGTTAATCCACCCGCTTATCGCGATCTCCATTTTGGTTCGATTCGATTGATTCTTGAATTAATGGCATATTGTTCTTCTTCTTGCGTGATTCCGTTCCATCAGGACCCTGCGTCGCACCTTGTTCGTGGAGGAGAGGTTGCTGCGGAACCCGCCGCCAGTTAGCCATGTCGTCCTCCGTGCTGAGGGCCGCGGCTGACAGGGCCATCCGCAGGCAGGCCCTCTCGCTGACGGACGCCGCGGCGTCCAGGATCCGGCAGCTCCTCAGCCTCAGGCAGCGGCCGTACCTTCGGCTCGGCGTCAAGGCGCGAGGCTGCAATGGCCTCTCCTACACGCTCAACTATGCAGGTATACCTACCGCTTCCTTGTCGTACATATCAACTTCCTGCACCAGTTTTTCATAGCTTGACATAAACAACATCCGAATTCATCCACAGCAGAAAGGGTGGGGAAATGAATAAAGTGATAACCTTATGTTATGTGATACATCATGCTTAATACTGTCTCCGTCATCTAACATGTAGAATTCTGTATAAGATCCTATGCAATGATGAATAGAAATAAATAAAAAATGCTCATGATGACACATATAACAACTTTGTGTGCAGTACTAGTTAAGAGATTTAATCACCAATGGCCATTCATTTATGCACAATTTCACATAGCTTTCCCTACCATTTATCTGTATTAAAATTTTCAATTTTCAATTGTTATAGTACTTCATATAAACAAGATAACGTTATAAATTGAAATAAAGTACTGAAATACATACCACGCATTGTGTACATGCCAAATTTACCATAATATCCTGTTTCTTGTCCCCGGAAAGCACTTTAATCTTTTTATCTTCAATGGATGTAAACATATGCCACCCGATGTAGCAATTTAGAATCAATTGTTGGTATCAAAAAATCGGAATTAGCAACCAAAATGGGATGAACATGAACTGAAGTACTAGACCATAGAACATCCTTTACCTCATTGGTTCACTGCGGCAGCTATCATACCAACAGATGTGGGGTGAGAGCAGTGGTTACCTGCCTGGCTGGGTGCCTACCGCATGGGGCTGCTATTGCATTTGGATGGTGGCCAGCTGGGCGCCTGCCGCCTGACTGTCTGGGGCCATCGTTCCCCTTACGGGCTGGGGGTCACTGGCCATGGCCTTGTGGATTGCACGTTGTGGTACTGGCCTGCTGGGGGTGATGGCCGGTGACTTACGTAGCTAACCGGAGCAGGAGCAGGGATGCCTAGGCATAGCTTGCTGGAAGATACCGCCGTCATGGAGATTGGAAACGTTGGAGAACAGAGGCGTCAGGAGTTGGAGCGTCTGCGCCGCCATAGTCAGAGAACAGAGGGGTGGACGTTGGACCTTTTGGTGAGGCTGGGCCTTCTAGGCCTCTCATATTCATGGGCTAAATTTACAAGGGAGTCTTTAGCTTTTTAGGAGCTGGGATTAGATCCACCCCTGATAGTACCCGATTAGATTGGATGGTTTGGTCATGCTTTCAACTTGCTCAAGTTATACCCTTTTTTCACCATTGTATCAGCCTAATCAACGCTACCAGGGGTGGAGCTAGGATTGCTATAAGAGGGGTGCCTTGTGCATGTATTTTAACTGAATAGGTGCGTTAGTGTTTTAGACTTCCTAACTGCTTTTGGTCATGATTCACATGTAAATTCTGCTTGATATATGCAGCCAAGGGGTGCTTCAGCACGCCCAGCACCCATCCTCCCTTTGCCCCTGAACGCTACAAAAACCCTTGTTGTCTCTGCAAAGCTTGACCTCCTAGTGCAACATTACTATTGGTGTGCTATGTTTAAGTATTTTAGTACCGGAATCTGAATGGCTTTTTAATGGTTGTACTGTTTGCGACGTTCGAGAGCCTTCGTCATTTTTCATTTTTTTTTTGTCATCACACGCTGTTCAACCGCTGCACCAATCTGACACCCTATCGCCATGCCATGTTCAGGCCTATAGAGACCCTTTATTTGTGAGAAAAAAATTGAAGTGCAAATGTACATTTAAACATGAGACGGAGGGAGTACTTTGAATCCCCAATTGGACTTTGCCAACATCTTTTGTCACTATTGGACCAGCCTCTATGAATCAATGCTGCAAAAAGCCTGGTGCCCTGGCCATATCTGCAAAGTTATAGCTTCCAACTGTAACATAAAAAAAAAAAAGGGCGTACCCAGTGCCGTAGGCTCCCGCGCTGTGCGGGGTCTGGGGAAGGGATTTCTGCGCCAAGCCATACCCGCACATAATGTGCGGAGGCCGGGGCTCGAACCCTGGACCTTCCGGTAACAGACGGTAAGACACTACCGCTGCACCAGGGCCGCCCTTCTTCCAACTGTAACATAGTATCAGGTAAAATTTTGGTAGGAACTTATGGTGTGTAAGTGGAGTGACAGGTACCTTTATGATTTTGCCTACATCAATTGGTCCATCTAATGAAATTTACTAGTTACATGAACATGCATGCTATCTAAAAGGGGCACTGAAGCGTCGTTACATGAACAACTTTGTTTTGTTTTAACTGCTCTCTGCTGGTCACACCTGGCTTCTTCTGTTCTTGCTCAAGTACATCGTACTCTAATTTCAGATGAAAAGGGGAAGTTTGATGAGCTTGTCGAGGAGAAAGGAGTCAAAGTACTAATCGATCCCAAGGCTTTGATGCATGTTATAGGCACCAAGATGGACTATGTTGATGATCCATTAAAGTATGGCTCCTACTACACAACATATTTTTTGCTCTCCCTGTTCATCAGTTTTCAGTTACTAACTAAAGTTTTTGTTGTAGGTCTGAATTTGTGTTCATAAACCCAAACTCCAAAGGGGAGTGTGGCTGCGGTGAATCTTTCATGACTAACGGCAGCAAAGGGTCGACATCATGAGGCGTTTCTCAGGGTAAATGCGTAGCAAAGTGTCTGCAGGCTCTAGCTACAGATTTTCTTGCATCTGTCGCGTCGCAGGTCATACATAACACAGCACTGGATTTGTTCTGGATATGCAACTAACTCACATGTACTTCTAAATTCACCTCAAATGTTGTTATTATTACATGGTCTGATTATCCATGTTCTGTATATTTGGTCGCTCACGATTTAAGACCTCAAATTTGTATGAAGCTTGGGCTCTGTGTTTGCTGCAGTTCGTTTGGAAATGAGCCGTCTGGACGTTTGTAAATCGTCTCCAGTCGCTCTGCTTCTGTGTGTCTGTAGGAGGAGAGATTTTGTATGTATACTGACTGGTATTTACGGCTAATGAAAAGAAATTAAAGTCGCCAAAGAGACAGACAACACAAGAGCAGAGGATGCCTTTTCACCCCGATAGCTGATATTAACCGTCGATGAACTGAGATTAACCATGGATTAGTTCGTGGTACACTGTCGTGTTGTGTCTCTAGTACTAGCTGACATGACTTGGTTTCAACGAAAATTTGGTGGCACCCAGACTCCATTCTCGTTGGTCACGTAGGACGTGCATGACAGAGGCACCAGGCAGAGCCCCCTGCTGCGCAGGTCAACCCTTGTCTCCTCCTCCTGCTCCCCAGCAGCATTCGCGTTTGAACACCCCTACGATGTGCACAACATCGGATTAGTATAAAGTTTCTCTGAAACTAAATTTGAAACCGAGTTCGATTTAGATGTATGGTGTACCCGCTGTGTTGTTGGCTTGGGCTTCTTACTTCTGGAGGATTTCAAGTAGGGGCGGCTCAAAGTCTGCAGGGGAGAGTGATGAAAACTGCTGTCAGGGGAAAAATCCTACTATCAAATGCTTGCTAGCAGTAGAACATGCATGGAAAGAAAGAAATAGTATTTCTTGGCCATCATGTTTATCAGTTTGTAACTCATGGATCCAGAATTACCTCGACTTGATCTTGGAGGAATTTGATGTAACCAATGGCTTCCATGAGTACAGACGCGGTATCAGTCTGCACATATATAGTAGTCAGGTAAATACGATACTCCTAGTAATGCTGAATCGTGACGGGTAGCAGATAGTATGTTTTATTTTATATATGAATTACCTTGCCAAATGGTGAGACGAGCTGCTGAAGAGCAGCGATTCGGTCCCCTAATTTCTCTTTCCTTACCTAATTAATCAGAGAACAGCGTGAGTATACGCCTAGACGACTGTCAGGTCGTGCCGCTGCTGGTGATCGAAGTGACGGAAAAGACGACACGAGACGACTAGACGACGAGATCTGCAGACTCGCAGGAGTATACTACGCCTGCTGCTGGCTGCTGGAGACTGGAGTAGTACCTTGAAAGAAGGGACGATGGTGGAGGAGGACCGCTCCTCGACTCGAGGTTTCTTCGACGACGGCGCCTGCGACGACGGCACCGGGCGTGCTGCTGCTGCTGCTGCTGCCCTGCTTTGACACGCCGCGTCGTGCTCCGCGCTCCAATGCCGGCCTCCTCCCGCAGCATCCACACAAGAAGGCGCGCCCATCTGCATTGCAAAGCTCACAGGCGCAGGCTTACATGTCTGGACAAATGAGTAATTCAAGGATAACTGTCAATCTATCACTGGATTTTTTAGCCGTTGGAAATAAAATAGAGGGTCTAGAGATGAAGTATCTCTCTGCACTTAGGGTGCGTTTAGTTGGTGCCCACACTATGCCGCACTTTGCCACAGATTCGGTGCCACAGTTTGCGCAAACGTTTGGTTCGCGTCCGAAGTCGCGGCATGCCGTAGACGCGCCACACTCCCGCAGTTTATTTTCGATGCCAAATCATGCCGGAGTTGTGGCGTAGAAATTTGACGCCGAAGATATGGCATGCCGAAGCTGCGGCGTGGCATCCTGAGGGCACGAACCAAACGCACCCTTAATTTATCTTCTTCCTTTCTTCTTGGCCCTCTGCCCCCGCCCACACCAGCAGCTGACCTCGACCAAATCTCAACACGTCGCTCGTCCCCCTTCCCCCTTGCTTTAGGTAAGCCACTGAACCCTGAACCCTAACTCTAACTTTGCTGGAGTTGAGAAAAAAATACCACATAACTGTGCATCTATATATGAGTAATCATTATAATTAGTCTTATGACAAGGCGCCAGCACTGCAAATGGCTTTAATTATTAGTCCTGCAAATGAATAACAGATCTAGCTACTTAACAGATGCTTGCATGCAGAATTAAGTGAAGATGCAAGTGCAGCATGCTGGTATGGGTGCATATATGCCGGTACCATCTTGGGCGGAAAAGATGACGCAGGCGGTCACTCCGATCCTAAAGCATCTGCGTGGATGCAGAGCAAAAGGAGAGCCTGCTACTCTGCTGTA
Organism: Bothriochloa decipiens; assembly: GCA_023333625.1. NCBI lineage: Eukaryota > Viridiplantae > Streptophyta > Magnoliopsida > Poales > Poaceae > Bothriochloa > Bothriochloa decipiens. The sequence goes on from CM041634.1 coordinate 14,886,260, forward strand.
CTCTCTTCTTTGTACGACGTGGACCGGCCGGGCCGGGCCTAGCTGGTTTACCCTTGCTCCCAGTCCCAGACCAATTGCTCTCTAGTCTAGCCTTGCTTCGTGCACTGGCAGCAGCACACCACTGCAGATCCCATCAGGGTTCAGGGACATGTAGCTGCTGGTATAGCAGGCACGCAATGAGCTACTAGCTGTGTATACCCACCACCACCAGGCCACCCACCATGACCGAGCTATTAAGCTACCTAGCTAGTTCGATCTCATCAGTGTATCAGATCGAATCGTCCTACCATGTACGTATCATATGTAGTAGCTGGTGATGCTTGCTGTCCGTGCTGATCAGAGAACAACTAAATATAAATGGTCCTCAAACTGAAAGCTCAATGTCTTTTGGCATACGTACATATGTTGTTCTAGTTATTATGACACGCTGTATAGGTAGGGTAGCTGCTAGCTAAAGGTACTCGTACACAGCATATGTATATATATACAGCATATGTGTACTCGTACACAGTAGCAGTTGCAGAGGCATGTTCAGTTGAAGTTTCCTTAAATTTCTAGATCAAATTGAATCAGATGCTAGCATTTAGGGTGCTGGATATATTGTTGCTAGCACAAGCGAACTATACACTTATTAGCCCTACAGCTTCATTACTAGACAGGCATAGGCACCTAGCTACTACCCTCATCCTTGTCCTTTGATTTTTCTCTCGGAGGAAAAAGAAGATACTGTGCAAGCAATGCAAGCTCCATCTACACAACCGTACTTTAATTTGACTGACCTGCTTGTAGTTGTCAATGGATGGTCCTTGGGGATGAGCAGCAACAGCAGCAGGAGGGCCATAGGGCACATGCTCTGATCTCAACAAAGGCATCGTGCCATTATGGAGCAGTACTGAAGAAGCTGCTTGGCTAAGCAGCAGGGTCTTGCACAGCCTCGACGAAGCCAGTATCTCGAACGCGTCGCCCGGGAGAGGTGGCGGCGCCGCCAACAGGAACGGCCTCTGGTGCGCTGTCGTCGTCCGCGAGATGTTGACGCTCGGGAGCACGGTAGTGGAGCCGTCAAGATCGGCGGCGACGGCCATGGCAGGGAGGCTGCCGCCGCCGCCGTCGAGGACGACATCATCATGGCAAGCTGCTATTGCTGTGCTCGCACACGATGACCTTGATGAGTTCATCAGCGTGTCCTCCTCCTTGATCTTGTTGTGGCCATTGTCGTGCTGCTGGCCGCCGTTCATGGGCGGCATGGACGACGAGGTGTCTAAGAAGCTGCTGCCGCAGTTGCTCGGCCATTGGAACCCTAGGTCTTGCATCATTAGCAGAGAGCTGAGCTGGGGAGGGATCACTGGAGAAGGATGATGGCTGCTGTGACTGTGATGGTGGCCGCCTGCTTGTGCTGAGAGGAGCACCTCAAGCTCCTCGCTGTGATGGCGATCAGCACAGTTTCTGCAGTAGGAAAATGTGTCAATCAAATGTCTAAAATTTTGCAAAGAAATCGTCTGGCCATCAGCAGGCCCAAACAAGAAGTGGAGGACGATGCACTATGTATGTATGTGTATATGTGTGATATATATGGTGGCGACGGCCGTCCATGACCATGACAAAAGGAAGAATGCACAGCGACCCTTCCGGAGTCGCGGAGGAAACCAACAAATTTGTGGATGGAGTCATACACATAAGTTGCATCTGTTCTATTTATCTCTTTCTGTCTAGAGTTGTCATTTTGCCGAGCTACAATTCCCTAGACTCCATAGAGCCAACAGTGAGGGAGACTGGGAGAGAACAAGCATGCAGATGAAAACTCCAAATCCTATATTCTAGGAAGAATCCAGTCTATTAATTAACAAAGAACATGAATGCATACTTTCCTTTGAGGGTGAAGGCCCGGTCTCGAAAAAAAAAAGGGAGAGAGAGAGGAAGGGAATAGGATGACACACAGTGGATAAAGAACAAACCAAAATACATTTAAAGACAGTTCAAATTTGTCCCTGAGAATTGTGAACACAATTAAGCTAGAAACAGTATTGTAGTGCTAGAGTTGCAGGTGCTTACAGAGTTAGGGGTTGCTGGCACCATAGCTGGTTGCCTCCAACAATGGCGCTGTGGTGAGGAGCAGGAGCAAATGGCAGGGAGGTAGAAGAAGCAGGCGGCCACAGGAGGCCATCTTGTTGCACGAGAAGATCACTGAGGTTGGAGGAGGAGGACGAAGCCGCCATCATGGTGGCTGTAAAGCAAGGGGATCTTAATCGATCGATGCTACTTTCAAGAGGGGAGAAATAAGAAAAGGTTATAGCTCTATGGTGGTGAGCTTTTAGAATCTCTCAAGAACACACGCCCCACCAATGGAAGCTCTATCGGGTTAGAGAAATGGAGATGCCCATAAGGCTTCATCGCTTTACCCGTCCGTCCGTCCCTCTCCTTATGTATCTGCTTGCATTGGGTACCTTTGTTCCCATTCCTCTCCTTTTAAGGCATCAGCTAGCCAAGAAAGCTCTCTCTCTCTCTCTCTCTCTCTCTCTCTCTCTCTCTCTCTCTCATATCATCATTCATTATAACATTTCTGCTAGTAGGATCTGGGCCTTTAGATCCCGAAGCATAGCCTTCAAAACATGCATATGGCACCAAAGAGACAAGTCTTTTCTCCCTCGGGTGTCTTAGCCATATATAGAGCTAAAACGCCTTATCGATCGATCAGTCACCGCTGGTACTAATGCATGGTACAAAATTGTTCTCGAGAAAACAAAATGGTCTACAGAAAACGGCCAAACTAATGTCAATTATTTTGGCGTCTGCAATAAGTATTTGTCTGTCTGACGAGTTGACGTAGAGATGTCAAATCGTGTTGCTACCAAATGGAAGTAGAAAATATACCAAGTTGAAAATGGACTATATATGGTTTACAGGTTCATTTAACAATGCAAGATCTTTCTTAGCCGTTGCTAGAAATGCAAGGTAGTAGCTGACGACAGTGTGCTCAAGAACATATTGAAGCTGGCACTTGCATTTCAAATAGAGAATTGGGCGGTATTAAATTTTATCTTTACATATATATCAGCTCTAGTTTAATTATACTGTACTCCACCACCATCAACTTTTTGTGCATGTGTGTTGTTGGAATAAAGGGACTACTCCTTTTCATCAGGGAAAAACACTCTTTCTGTGGCCTCGGTAATTGTGATGTATGATTCCACGGCAGCAATGCAAGGGTAGGGAGGGGCTGCAAAAAAGTTGGTCCCTGCTGGGCCTTTCTCAAGTTCTCCTCCTCCAATGCAAGAGCAAAGACCAAGAACAAAACTGGAGAATGCCCAACATCGATGCAGCACAACATCGATGCAGCACCGGGGGGCTGTCCTACAAAGCCCGGAAAATTTAAACGGAAAAGAAAACAAAGTAACAAGAGGACTGATCAGGATGAGCCCCACATCCATTCATGTCGGGCGGGTCACTGCACAAAAGGGAGAAGCTGCTAGCCAGGCCAGGCCAGGCCAGGAGATTGTGATGAGATGCCAATGCAAGTATGGGCACGGCAGATACCTTACCGCCCGACGACCCTTTCCCACATGTATTGTGTTCACTCTCACTGTTTCTGTCCTTTTTTACTGCACCTCTAAAAGTGTACTCCGTAGTATATATATACAACTTGTTGAGTTGTGCACACTGCGTTAAAATTAAAAGACTTAGACATCCATCCATACAACTTAAATGCATGTGCAGCATATGCTAGCTAAAATATCTAAATATGCAATGCACGTAGGTACTCTAGAACATATCTATATTAGGGTGCATATGCAAAGTTTCCCGTAGCAAGAAAGTAGTTTTGATGATATGATAAACACAAGGGTATAAAGTACGTAATACGTTCTCCAATCTCCAACCTGCACAACAGTCTGATTTCAAGTTTGAACTATATGAAACTAGGCACCGGACATCTAACGGGTCAAATCCTCTACTAGCTAGTTTCAGAGAGATGGTTTTCCATTTTCTAGAAAATAATAGAAATATAATTGAATCACTAAAATTTTGTTACCAATTTATTTGATAATTGCGGAACTAGTCTCTAAAACTGTTTTTATCTGTTGGTGTTGATTAATATGATGTTATTTAGAACCTATTTATTTTCATTCCTATTTTTTATTGATCAGATTTGTGCTCTATTTGTTAGAATTATTATTTTGAACTATAATGCGAACTTGTAACGAATTTGGAGATCAACCAAGACAACTAGAACACTATGAATACATAAGATGATGGGGAGGACAACACCAACCTCATCGATGCCATGCTTCACCATGCATATAGGTATAGATCTTATTTAGGCATTATATGCTCAGCATTTTACTTTGTGTTGATTCCTTGATTGTAGGTTTCAAATAAGGTTGTGCCTCAAACGTCATTCAATCAACTCGTCATACAATCAAGACTACAGCACAAAAAAACATTCAAATAAATAATAAACTTGGCTAGTGCGCCACCATATATGTAGATAGAGTTTTCTAAATGAATTTTGGTATTATGGTTCCATTTTCTTGATTTAAGATAAATTAGTTATGGTATTTTAGAAAGTAAAGAAGTTTTCTATACACCTTTGAAACCAACCAAAGAACTAAATTTGTATGGTCGTTCCAATAATTGGAGGGCGGCGTTAGTGACTTGGTTTTGTACTTCAGGGTTGAAAATCATATCGTTGAACAAGCTAGAGGTTGTAAAATGGACTTTACCCCAAGCACAAAAGTTTACAAAGGTTTTTCTAAGATAACTTTATAACTTCTATCATATTAGTTAAGTACATCATATACAAATGATTTTTTTCTTGAGAAAACATGAGTATAGCTAAGGTCTCTACCACAACTCAATTTGCTTAACTTCTTAGACACATGCCTAGAGTCTAAATTTCTTGCCTAACTCTATCTTACCTTGTTGGCTATTTTCTGTTGCCACAAAAGTGTGTCAGGATTAAGGTTAGCTACACACATACTCCCTTCGTCCAAAAAAATTGTAATTATAGGAACGGACGTGCTGGTAAAACTACTTTTGACTTTGAAAAATTTATAGTAAATAGTATAATTCTTTATGTCTCCAAATAAATTATATAAAAATATATTGTATAACTAATCTAATGATAGTTATTTTGTCTCATGAGTGTTAGTATTTTCAAATAAATATAGTCAACGTTAAGATGTTTGACGTCTCAAAGTGTGAGAGTTACGTTTTTTGTATACGAAGGGAGTATATACCTATTGACTGTAGTACATTGAGTGCCTGGTCCATATATCTCAATTATTTATTAATAACAGCTACCAACGAAAATCTCGTGAGTTAAAGTAACTCATCGAGCTGCATGTTCCCGGCACACCAGCTCAGCTCGATTGGGTCTTGTGCAAACATCACATCATCAGTAGAAAAAGAGGAGAGAGCCCTACACACACTTCCTTAAAGGAACTGAAAGCCAACAGAAAGACATCGGGAGAAAAGAAAAAGAGTGATTGAAAAGGTTCAAATGTGACTATGGACCTTTTAAGCCTGCCTTTAAGTGTGTGCATACGAGTTCTTTTCGGAAGGGCAACTCGACCGTCCTCCGATTAAACCGGTCTCTGGCAATTACACCCACAGTTATTAGATCAACATGACTCAGAGCACCATTTGGTGCTATGATTGCAACCTTTTTTGAAGGAGTTTCTAACTCATCATTACCTAATCATATTATGCTGTCTTTCAGAGTACTAAAAGGTCAAACCGTAATAATTTCTGTAACATTATTATATCTCATAGGGCATGGTGTAATATAATTATGATTTCAGTATGTAACTAGCTTCTAGTTAAATAAATTGGTTGCCATCACCACTGAATTTATCCAAACAGTTGCTAATGTGTGTTGGCGAAGCTATTTCAGTTGCACTAGGAAGCTTTTGTCTAGATTAGAGAAATAAAGAACGCAATAATCATCATACACTATTCAAATTTTTAAACAACACGTAATACTACACTTCTTATCATGTGCCCTAAAAGGTAAATTATTAACATTGCAATGTTGTTTTAGTAGCGTTCTAATGAATGATTCAATAGGTTACTGTTTGGTTGCATTAAAAATTGATTTTGTTGCGTTAGTGTAGGTGTCTCTATGGATGTCAAAAACAACCACCTTAACATAAAAGCCAATGCAATGGATGTCCCTAGCTAAGACATATACATTCATGCTGTGTAGCCGCATTCGACTTAGGTTTCTAGCTTTTAAAGAAACCATGCTATTGGAGAAGCTAGAAAGACTATATACTGTAGTATATAGGCTTCTCCTTTTGGTTAGTCTTAGCTGTTATTTTCATAAGGTGTTCATTTATTTCATAGATGTCATTTTTCTATAAAGTTGGTCAAACTTTAAAAAGTTTGACTGATCCAGATTCTAGGATTTGATTTATTTGGGGACGGAGGGAGTAAACCTATTGAAACTAAATACTATTTTGATTGCATCTTCCCTGCATTAATTATTTGAATAACATGAGCGAAATTATGATTAAGCCTTTGAATATATACTTTGAACATCCCATTCCTCACGCACATTTTACTCTTATTATAACATTATTACATATGTAGGGAGGGGTTAACTAATTTTATACTGGAATGTAAAATTAAAATATTATGTAACTCTGAATCAAATCGCTGCACGTAGCCAAGCAAGATATGCATGCATGGCAGGATCTGTGATTGTTTTAATTACTGTTTATGCGGTTGTGTTAGTACGATCGATCACGTTGGAGGCCTAGTATTTTAATTGGAGGATCTGGTATTGTTTAATTACTATTTACTACAACATGAGTACCTAGTATTTAATTGGGTGCACCCATGCTAGCTATCAATATCAAACAGGCCTGAGAAAAGGGTCGATCATTGCTTTAATGAGTTCTTGTGTTCCTCTAAAGGTGATTGAGAAGAAGACAAATGGGGTTCTCAGGGAATATATATGCTTTCCAAGCAAAATGCTACGATTCCCCACGCGTATAGTACGCTACCTGATGGGATCAAACTGTCTGTGTCAGAATCATTGGTGGTACTATATGTGCAAATTGTGCGTTGATATGTCTAAGAACATTGGCGGTCCTTGATTTGGATTTAAAACTCCATTCAAGTCACTACAAAAAAAATATAGAACATGTTGCTGACGACCAAAACATGATCCGAGACTTGGGCCTCGTTTAGATTGCAAAAAATTTCAACCTGATGAATAGTAATTTTTTTGTCATATTTAACAAATATTGTCCAATCGTGGACCAACTAGGCTTAAAAGATTCATCTCGTGATTTCAAACTAAACTGTGTAATTAGTTATTTTTTTACCTACATTTAATGCTCCATGCATGAGTCCAAAAATTGATATGATGGAGAGGGAGTGGAAAAACTTAGAATTTGGAGGCAATCTAAACAAGGCCTTGAAGATGAATTAGAAAAGAGCAAAAATTATCAAATTTTGTACGATTTGGGCTATTTTGGCGTTGTTCATGAAAAAACGGCCTACGCCTATTTGTGCAGACTAAACAATCCTAGGCTGGTTTTGGCAGATTTTAGGCATTGCATAGTACTCAACCCTAGCCAGTTTTGTCTTTGGAAAATCAAAAGTTGTGTTTTCTCTTTGGAAAATCATCTAACCTCTCATGGGAAAAATGTAAACTATGTGTGGAAAAGATTTTCAACTAGGATAAGGTCACTCACCTCTCTATATATATGAGATGATCACGAATTGTTTAGTATCTATTTATCTAATAGACAAAAAACACATCTTCCACACCATTACCCTCTCTTTTCCCATCTACTACTACTGCTCCTTGTTCTTCATTGTTGATGCATGGCTGATATGGTCCAACAACATGGATGCTCTAGATTGGCTAGATTGGTTAGGGCAGCCAATTACTGCCACACGCCCCATTAAGGTTGCTTCTTTCGGGTGTGTGGGGCTTCGAGTTTCAAGAGACTTCTAAACTAAAATATGTATCACTTCGTTATCTACTCTAGTCTAAGTAAATGTATCAAGGGAGGTCTTCTGTCATAATCATCAGTGGACAAACTAATCATTGACGACTTTAATTAGATATTAAAACTCATATTTTCATGGTATTCAACAAAGGAAGTCATGGAACTTGATATTGAACTGTAGCAATACATGAATATTATAAAAATTAAAGTTATGCTATTTTATAAATATTTATGTGTTCGCATCGTGTGAAAGTAAAACATGGCATATATAACATTTCCTTTTCCTCGTTTTCTATAAATATAATTGGCTTTTTTTTGTTCTGTTGTAACGCACGAAATATTTTGCTAGTATTATGGTAAAACCAAAACACGAATGAAAGAAGCCCTAGATAGGCAGTAGGCAACACCTAAGGCAGGTCCATACGAAGGAAGAGGAGAGAGACGATGCAAAGTGCATGAAAAATGAAAGCCTCCATTGGTTTCATGCCGGTTCATGTTCATGTGTTCTCTCGAATGGATGGATGGATCACGTTCATGTTCTCTCTCGTAGCATCACGCCGTCGTCGTTGCATTTTATATGCATGGGTCCACCTGCAGGTGGTCTACTCCATCATCGATCTGCCACGCTGAGGGGTGACGCGCGTGGACATGAACGGGGCCGGCCGGCCGTGCAGGCCCGTGCATGCATGCACCGCATGGTTCCGATGGCGATAGGATTGGGAGGCAGCAGGGTCCATGCATATGCATGCACGGTCGGGCCGGGGCGCTCTCGCTCTCTCTCTCTCCCCCGCGCGCGCGCAGACTCGATTAGTTTTGATTTGAAGCCGATGGAAATCAAATGAAAACCCGCGATACAAGGACAAAGGACTTGTGGCAGCACACTGCTAGTACATACGTTGATGTGATCTGCTAATTAATCTCATGTATTCAGATATTAGAACGGAAAAGTCGATGATCTGCTGGCCAAATATGCAAACAATAATCGCTCAAAATGCTAGAGGAGGAAGATGGAAATTTGAAACATTAGCTATAGGAATAAATGGATGGTCGGACGATGGATAGATGCATGACCATGATGAGGTTGGACGGCCGGCGACGGCCGGGCCGCCGGGGCCCCAAACGCGCCGACCAACACCCAGGCTTTCCGGGCTCAATTATACGCTCTCCGGGCTGGCCGGCTTTGCCGGGTCAGTCTCACAGAGGTTAGCCTGCACCTTGCAACTGCAATAGCGCAGCACTGCACTACCTACATTGGTAGCCCTGCCTGGAGTCACCACTAACTTACCTGCAGGCTGCAGCTAGCGGCGCCGCAGGTAGCCCTACCCTGCAGCAGCACGCGCGCCCGCTGGCCCGATGGCCCCGATCGAAACCTGAATGAGGTTCCTTGCTTGCCATTGCCAGCACTCCTTGTAAAAAACCCGTCCATCGATCCCATAACTGAACAAAACTAACATCTCCATCCCATGACTTGCTGTGAGCTTTGCTACCGGTATATATATACATGCGGATCAGTGTGCCCTGTTCGTTTGATATTATCAATCTCGCTTATCTGGTATGGTACCGTGATTTTCTCTTACGACAAAACAACATCTCAGCCGACGTACAGAAAGAAACCAGACAGTTAGCTCAACTCCGAGCTATATATGTATCTGGCCATTGGCCAATATCAAGCATGTGTATGATCGATGGATGTAATGTGTGTCTCCCGCAATCCCTGCATGGAGCTGCCTACACATAGATACTATATACACTAGTACGTCTATCGTGTGAGATTCAAGTTTGTTACCTTTGTGCGACTGCGTTGCATGCAGCAGCTAGCTCACCATTCCGTCGTGTAGCTGTTGTAGTTTTGTTGCGTGCGTCCGTGATTGCTTTTGCATTTTTCGCTGTCCCATGCTATCAAATTTGGCCACTAAATTTACTACGTAGAATTTCTATTCCCCATCATATTAAAATATCAACACATACATGGAGTACTGAATATAGATAAAATCAAAAACTAATTATATGGTTTTGTTATACTTTACGAGACGAATATTTTAACCCTAATTAGCTAAAGTTTAAATAATTTTTACCAAATACAAACGAAATGCTACAAAAATTCTGCTACAGTAATTCAGCGTCAATTCGGCCAACTAAACGAGGCCTACGACAGTAAACTGTTGCATGCTATCGAGCTGCTAGTAGGCTAGATGCTCAAGCATGAACCCTGCACTTGCCAATTGCCATACTGGTCTGGATACTGCAGGCACGCCACTGGTTAGCTGCTACGCTCAATCATTGTTCCGTTCACTACTGGCAAAAAAACCTGCGCCACGTGTGCTGCAGTATATGCTAACCGCTGCAACAACTATACTACCGTTCACCGGCTTTGCATTGTTGCACACATACTAGGATACGTATGTACTCCCTCTATACGAAAATGCGTGACGTTTTTTATTTTCGTATCACAAGTTTAACTCAATTTATATAAAATACGTGCAATATTTATATTTTTAAATAAATTTATTAAAAAACTAGATTCAGAGATCTTTCTAATCATACTAATTATATATTATAAATATTAATATTTTTTAAAATAAAATTACCGGCAGTTGTTTCTCAGAAAATACAAGTGACAAATATTTTAGAACGGAGGGAGTACGTTGAATAATGACTGATGTGGATGTGTTCTCGCCGCCCTATACAATGCAAGGTACGTACAAAATGCAGCATAATATACACGTACTGAAACTACGCATACGCTTCACATGTACAAAATGCAGCGTACCACTGCTGCATCAACCAAATATCCTCTGACATATATGCAACATGCAATGACAGACATTCCTAGCTAGTTGGCATCCTCTAAGGCTCTAGCATCAAGATGTCCCTTATACAGTCCATCGATAAATTTAGATAGAGAGTCGTCGTCCCGATGGATGATTGTCGATTGGTTCTTATGCTCCACCTAAGCTGCCCATCAACAAAAGAGAGGTTGGCTCTGTTGCATCATCAAGTTCACTGTCCAAAATCATTATTTAGGGATGATATATGATTGACTATCTGGATTGCCAAAGCAATCTGAATGGCCTAAAATAATATAAGCTCTCTATTGTCCAATATTGATGTATGTCGTCAATATTCATGTAATGTAATGAGCTCATTCATGATGACTATTTTCTTAAAAAAACCTTTGTATTAGCCTATATCGCGAGTAAAGGTAGGTTTACTTATGTTCCTATCTTAACCTCAAGAATACTTTGATTGCACTTTAACATGCCCTCTAACTAAGGTGGAGCTATGACCTGCAGTAAATGAGCAAGTGACAATGGCCATTGACAAATTCATAATATTCACCGGGCAATGGGGGTGAAGGAGAACACAAAAAATCTGGATCATAGAAACCATAATCTAAAATTGCTATATAGAAATGTACGATTTCTAGTGACACCTTGGGTTTTCATCAACAATTAGATCCAAAACCATCTCTAAAAATCATTTCAAAGATGAACAAACTCATACCAACCACCCCTTGAACAAACTCATACCAACCACCCCTATAAATATTTCTATTTGTCGCGCAGGGGGGTCGGTAGGGTCGGCATTATTATTATTACATGCTATGGTTGTCGGTTCGGCAATTCTACCTTGCTGTCTCGTAGCGTCATGACGTGATGATCAGAGGCTACTTGGCACCGGTACATAGTATTAGAGGAGAACGTGGGATTGGGGGAAATGTGGCATGGTACTAAATAATGGGCCATCAGGTGTTATCAAGGGGGAATAAGTAAGGGTGATATGTAAATAAAATGTGTGGGCTGCAATGTGTTTGGATCAATAAGATGGAGAGAGAGGGTAGCAATTATGAAGGCTAACTATATCATTTATGTTTGTATATACCTACTAACTATCATTTAGAAAAAGGATGATGCTAGCACTCTTGTCTACACACCATGAGGAAACAAAAAGCGTGCTAAAGCGGCCCCACCCTTCATCCGCACCCCGCAAGGGACTCACCCCTAGGGCCCCACACGAGTAGATCATCTCGGCCACCAACACTCACAGACCGTAGCACCTCCCCCTCGCCGCTAGCTTGCCTCCCCCACATCCAACACAAAAACATGGAAAAAAATGTTGCAACAAACGATAAAAAACCAATACAACACAAAAGAAACATCTAATGAAACAACAAAAAGTATGAACTGCAACATCAAAAAATCTACAACAACAATGGAAAACATCCATTGCAACATAAAAAATGCTACAACAATGAAAAAAGCTATTGCAGCATCGTAAAATCAACTAATGAAACAACAAAAATATGAATTGCCACATCAAAAACAATAATGCTGCAACTATTACAACATCTCAAAAACTATTAGTGCGACACCTCAAAAACACTTTGTTGCAACACATCCAAAAGGAAGAGGAGAAGGGCTTGGGCCTGGATCTAGGCATCCTGCCATCGCTGCTTCACCCATCGCGGCAGTGAAGGTGGTAGCTGCCTCTCCACTGCTACTCCACAATTCAGGGCTCGAGGCGAAGGGGCGCTAGCCCATGGGCACGATTGCCGTGGTGGTCTACGCACAAATGTGTTTTGGGATTTTCACAAAAGGTTCACATGCAGTGCAAGGGTGAGCCGCTGCGGATGAGGACCTGACCTGATCGGCTCCGACTGACCGATCCCAGCTAACCAACCAATCTAGAACAAAATTTGTTGTGCGTGTTCACATAGCACTTGCACACACGGGTCATACCGTGCCGGTGCGGGACGGGTCTGTACGGGATAGAGATAAGAATGAGAGAGAGAAATGGATGGATGGAGAAGGAACGAGCGCTCAGGAAGAAAGGAAAATATCCGGTGCAAACCACTCCTCAGTGTAACCTTGCAAAGCTAGTCGTGAGTCGTCCGATCTGAAATGTGCAGCACACATCCTCCTAGCAAATTTTCTAAATAACCCCCTGCTTGCACATAGATTGTTTTACATGAAACACATTGTTTGAAGGAACATTTGTACAGAAGTCCTCACATATTCTCCCATCTCTAGACCGCCTCCAGGAGCTCCAGAGCTATGGTGCACCTCCAGGAGCTCCACCTTATTGGCGAGCTAGGGTTCAGGCCAGGGTAAAGGTTTTTCACCATTCCTTTCCCTTCTCCACCCGAAATCCCCATTTTAATTGAATCGCCTCAGGCTCTGCATCTAATGGATGTGACTTTGTTAAGGATCGTGTGTTCAAGATCTGATGCTCTTCTTTCCTTGTGCTCTTCATGGTCTGCTCATAGCTGTTCAAGATATGATGCATTTGGCCAGCTAAAGTCCAAATGACACTGTATTTTCTTCAAAGCAGGAACCACACATTACATCTAAAGGAAAAAAATTGTGTATTACGCCCAAACTGACCTTCAAATAGAATATCACAGTTTGCTTGACAAAGAAACCAATCTTACATTTCAACAGAAACGACAATGAAAACAAAACAAACTCACACAACCCCAGGAGGGGAAAAGATAAACTTGAATATATTATCCATGTACCAGCTAGCTAAGAGTAACATATCTTGCACACACACTCAGGTTTTTATCCAGCCACTCCAATGAACATGGTTTATATTTTTGTGAAGCATCCACTCAAGTTAAAACAGTTTTGTAATACCTATCATTGCTTAAAACAATCACCCCCGTTAACACCTAGTGCAACATTCACAAATACAATAGTTAATCATATGAACAGGTTACATCAAAAGCGTCACCATAATATATTTTCATTACAAACTTCCAATACATCCTTGGCAGTGACTAATGTATGATCATACTAATATGCCTTAAATATGGTACATTTGGTCTACCAATAATGCTAAAATCTTTCAACTTCATACAATAATAATTTTTACATAGCAGCATTGCCTGACATCCACATCGAGTGGTTTTCCTTCCACATTTCTGGAATTTAGGGGCAACATGATGGAGGACTGGAGTTGCTAGTGCTACAGGACTGAACCTGGATCTCGGAGGCATGGCGAAGGACCAGGGTTGTTGGAGGCGGTTTGGTCAGTCTGGAGATGAGGGGAACCCTAGCTAGACAGGACAGTAGAGCTGCGTCGAGGGATGGTGGAGGAGGACCGGGGAGCTCCTGGAGGCAGTCTGCAGATGGGAGACGATGGACTATTGTACAAATGTTCCTACGAACAGGGTGCTTCATGCAAAATGTTCTATGTGGAGGCGGGGGTTACATAGTAGAAGCAGGAGCGATGGATGTGTGCCGCACATTTCAGATCAAACGGTTCACGGCTGAGTTTGCAAGGTTGCACTGAGATCCCGGTTTGCACTCAATATTTTCCCTAGCAAGAAGCGGCACAGACAGTCGAGTGGGAACTGGACATGTCCATCCGATGGGGAGTAAAAAAATAGGATGTTTAACTTACAACATTACCCTTAGAAAAACTACTATTTTTGTTTTACAAATATTGGGTAGGATCCGCCCCTTATATCTTATTCTATAATATATATAATGAATTACTCCCTCCATCTCAAACTTTAAGTCATTCCAAGAACCTTGGAGAGTCAAAACTGTTGAGAATTGACCTATCCATGGATCCCTGGATCCGTTTTTCGTTCCTGATCCCAAGGATAAGGCGTGTAAAAGTTGTAGATAGATCCCGTCTCCCTTGCCTAATCCCCAAGAGCATGAATAGACGCGACATAAATATATGAGGGGAGTCATCTCTTCATTTAGCATTATAGGTACACATGCAGTCTCTTTATATAGACCTGGCCTTCAGGGCATATAACGTAGCCTCCAAGGCTCATATGGTATGAGTCCATCAATCCTTTAATTAAAGGATTCTTAATAAAAACATCTTAAGTTTGAGTAAAATTATAAAGAAAAATTACAAAAATTTATGACATTAAATAGGTATAGTATGAAAATATAATTAATGAGAAATCCATTGATATTTAGTTGGTATCTAATGTTATCATCTTATTATAGAAATTTGATCAAATTTAAATTACTTTGATTCACCATGATTTTTAGACTGAGTTATAATTGAGGACGGGGGGGAGTATCTCATGACTTGTCTCGGTAGTATTGGGTATGCTCGGGGGGCCTAGCCCACGCCCGAGTGCATCAAAACTTGGCCCGACGACTTCCTCCTACCCGCGCCATTAGTGGGCATGAATTTCAGGGCCTAAAAAATCGGGTTTATTTGATCCAGCCCGCAAAAATGTTTAGATGGATGTAGACTGACTAACTGCTCGATCGGCGTCCTTTCTGTGGCAACCAAACCTCCGTCAGATGGAGTCAGTCAGAGTCAGACCCAGACTCAGACCCAGCAGGCTTCGATCATCAAGGTTTGGCTGGCTTTCCGGCGCTTGGACTGGACCTTTGCTTGCAAGAAAGTTGCAATGGCCATTTATCAGCTTGTCGACTCGGCCAAGAGTGCTTGTTGGTCGATCGAGTTAAAGCATCTGCAGAAGCTGGACCGGGCGCTGACACTGACAGGAGGATGGACGGATAAGCTACGACGACGACACCTGATGCGCGTCTGACCGACGCCGGCCCGGCCGGCCAGGAGGCTCAAGGCAAGGCAGCCACCAGGCACGGCCAGAGAGAGCCCTCGCCCGCGGCCACGCGCGGCCGGCTCTTGCGGTCGTCGACGCCGGTAGCCAGGCACTGCTCGCGACGGCTGCCTTTTGACATTTCGTTTGCCTGCACATCCGCCGTCAGGTCTGAGTAGGCTCCATTATTAGACGATGCAGCTGGTTGCATCATCGAACCATCGATCCAAATTCTGCGCAAAATTGATTATTACCCGACGAGGCGACGACCAAAGCACTAAAGCTGCTGCTTGGCTACTGAACTGAAGATCTTTAATGGCTTGCCTCGATCGCCCTCTGTGATCTGCCTTGGTTGGTAGTAGGCATATGGAGCCGTACGTATGTACACACTACTTTAGTAATTTCCCTACTGTTGGGTTAGAAGTTAGAACCCTAGCGAAAGGCTTAAAAAACAAATTTGCACAAAGAGAAATATTTTTAATATTGACCATCAACACCAAATAAATAGAAGTGTATAGATTATTGATAACATAAGGTTGATGTTAAAAGATTGACTCAGCGTGTACCGTGTACGAAGAACACGCCTGTCGCCTGAACAAATCCATAATGGAGTACTCGGAATATACAGTCATTATATATATAGTGGCAAGTTATCAATGAGCTAGCTCAGTGATCTGTATTGTTCCCATTTCCCATCCCATGGACCGCCTCATCGCAAAGTTAAAGCGTTAAACTACTCCCTCCGTTCTAAATTACAGTTTACTTTAATCTTTTTATAAATATATTTTACTATATATTTAGATAAATAATATATTTAAATACATAATAAAATAAATAAAATAAATCAAAATAAACTATAATTTAAAACAGAAGGAGTACTGTTTCAATCATAAAAAAAAAGCATACTAGTTAAACTAAAACTAAAACCGTGCATGAATGCCTGTGCGTCACTGGGTGACCTGCGACGACGACGGAAGCTTGACCACCCCAGTGGACCAGTCCTCTCAAAAGTCGGTTAGTACTGGAAAGGGGCGGCCCACCCAGTTACTGGAACCACCCAGGCCCAAGCATTTGTAAGATAACCGCCCATGGGGCTTCACTGGAAAAGAAAAGGAAAAGAAAAGAACTAGTATGGGCTGCCAAACATCAATTTTTAGCCCATCAGACCCGCCCTATTGTCGTTATCCAATGCAAAGCTGCGATTGCGGGTTAAACAGGTCGGTGGATCCAGTCTTTTTTTAACAGTTTCCTAAAGAAACAACTAATAATGCTTGATGCCTGGCGCGTGTCCATTCAAATGATCGAGCACTGACTTGGTTCGGAGCTCCTAGTGTCTAATCCCTGTCTCCAAAAAGCCAGTTTCGATCTGCACAGTTGATGGTTTCTGTACCTAATAAACTAGCTAATGTCATTTCATTAAGAGAAAAAAATATTATACCATAACTGATAAACAAAGCTAATAATTTTAAGTGAAAAAAGTTAACCACTATATCATGGTTGTTTGATTGGGCTCCTCAAAAGTCAGGCTTTGGACGGCTACTCGGTTATTGAAACAAAAGTTTCGGCTTCATCATTCCTCTATGAGAAAAAAACCGGACCAAATATTACAAACTCATATTAAAAATAAAATCCAGGAAGACCATAAGAGAAACACCACCTATAAAAACAATCAGAAACATAGCACTAGACTCTAAAAACCTACATACCTCCACAATGGAAGTCTCAACTGTATTTGGTTTAGTTTCTCGAGAAAATGCTTCTTCCTAAAAAAATGAAAGCCAACTAAACGGGTAGGATCATAAGATGTTTTTTTTTATTTTAGAAAAAGCAAATGCTCTCGTGTAGTACTATAATTTCGTAATATATTAGACCTTACTTTTAGCTTTCAGCTTTTGACTTCTTCAAATGGGTGAAAATAGAGGGACATTTTATAATCGGAGATAAAAGAGACAGGGTATATTTTATATTTATTTTATCAAATACACTATAACTTTCTCATAGCACATAGTTCACGGTAGCTATTCCACAATTTTCACCCTTAAAAAAAGATGTATTCCACAATTGACAGCTCACGACAGTTATTTCATAGCCCACGAACTGTTACCTTGGCTTGACAGGAACAAGGTGACAACTTGTTTCCCATTCGCGAGGTCACAACTAGCTTTCCACTCTTCTCCTCACAGCCCTCGCCGTTCGCTATTGCGCGAGCCCTCTATGCAACACGCTCCTCTCGTGCGCGAACTTCATCCGACACTGTGTGTGTGGTCCGTCGGGATGGAAATGTCCTTGCTGACTAGCTTTTATTGGCGCCGGCATGTGGTAGTGTAGCGCTTGGTATGGGATCACGACTCGTTAGCCTAACGATAACGGAGGCGAGCCGTTGAGAGACTTCTGGCTCCTTCTTTCCCCATGCTACGGTTCCAAAAGGGCGAAAAAGGAGGGGACTCAGTTTCCGGCGGTGATTTCGTTGGCGGACTCCTTCTCCGGTCGCCGTTTCGGTGATGGTGAGGGAAGATGCCTGGGAAATCGCCGTGCGGGTGTATATAGAATAGATTCGTGTACTAGGTCTAGGGTCTGCTTGCCATTGATCCATGGTGGAGCTAGGTTTTGCCGGGAGGTCATTCCTCTGCGGCGAGTCTGTCCGGGCAACGTCGGTGAGGCGGATGCGTCGACGGCGCCATGGAATAATCTCTCTCGACCTCTTCTTTGCCCCGTCAATGCTCTTCTCCGGCACCCATGGCGAGGTTGGCGAGTTCTTTTCAGGAGTCCGGGGCTGGGGCTTCATCAGCTTCGTCAAGTGATGTTGTTGCTGGCCCTCTTTCTTTGGTATGCGCAGAAGTCTATGGGTGTGCTGGATGTTGGGTGGCCGGATTTGGCTCAAGTCCTCTCCGACGGCGGTGGTTATCGGAGTTGCGGCCGGATTCGGGAGTTGGAGGAGTTGGGGTGCGGCCCCGGCCGATGGGTGACCAACGTCTTCATCCTGTCCTCCACGACAGGTGTTTATTTCAGCTCCGCTCAAAGCCTTGGTGCGAAGGGACCCCTCTGGCTCATGGCATTGCTCGTCTTCTTCTTCGACGACGGTTTTCTTTTAATCTTAAGATCTGTCTCATAGAGTTTTACGAGAGTTTCATTGAAGATATTAAAAATAAAAATAAACTAATATATCATAGTATAAAATAAAGAAAGTGATGATAACATTTTATGAGACTGTTTTTTTGACAAGTATGAGACTTTGTGTTCTAAATGACTCTGTGGCACAAGTTCTAAATGCAGCACCACTAAACGTTTCCTTTAGGAGAAATCTTGTGGGCGCTAATTTGGCAAACTGGCATAGAATCATTGCTTCTGTATAAGATTTGGTTCTATTGGAAGAAAGAGATGTCTTTGTTTGGGTCTTAAAATTATCGGGTGCATTTACAGTCAAATTCATGTATGCTGCGTTAATTAACAATGGGGTTACAGTCTCACGGGACCTAGGGCAAATCAAAGTACCAATGAAAATAAATTTTTTTTCTATGGTATCTAAAAAAGGGGGTAATTTTAACTAAAGGATAACTTAGATAGAAGGAACTGGCATGGTGACAAACAATATTGTTTCTACCATTCGCCAAAGTCAATCCAACACCATTTTTTAGACTGTGTGAATGCCAAATTCTTGTGACGTGCGGTATCGTACTTTTTGGAATCGCACCTCCTAGTGACATCGCTGATATGTTTATTAGGTGGTCCAAAGGAGAAAACAAAAAGTATAATTCATTGTTATTAAAAGTAGCATCTGCATTTTGTTGGGCAATCTGGATAACAATAAATGAAGTTGTTTTTGATAAATGTAAACCAAAAATTTTTTTTGCAGGTTCTCTTCACGGGCACGCACTGGCTTCGACAGTGGGCAAACTTGCAACAGCGTGAAGACTCAAGAGAGAAACTCTCCCTTGTCGCTCAACATCTAGAGATGGAGGCGTTGTATTTTTTAGCTCACATGGATGGTTATCTGCAAGAAGAATTGGCTATGCGTAGTCAAAACTTTGCTTTTTGTTTCATTTATCCTAGACTCGGTTGTGCACCCTATTTTGCGTCTTTGGGCAAACTCTTATAATAATTGTCCTAATTCTATCGGTTGATAGATGAAGTCGGATATTTTTTTATCTATTATTAAAAAAAATGAGACTCTGTGTTGTTCGAAATCCAAACAAAACGTTATTGAAAACTGGTACGTGAAACCATGGACACAGTGGCCTCATTCCGAGGTACCGATGGGCTGAAATGCATCCTGTAGATTCCCAGGCCGTGGTACATGGTCAAAGGCTGTGGCAAACACTTGTGCTAGCCCAGCTTCTCCAGATGCCTGTGTAATTTTCAAAAAAAAAAGATTGTACCTTGTGTCAAAATCTCTTCCGGCTCCAGCCTTCGTACTCTTTGCAGCAACTAGAGGAAAGCCTTCATGTGCCTTGCCAAAGCAACCATAGCCATATTTAAGGAGTGCTTTAAACATGGTTGCACTACCAAGAGGGGCGAGGGCTCCATTTCCTAAAGAGCTCGCTGGTATTATGGCAAGATCATTTTCAGTAAGCATGTTATAAGTGGATTTGACAGTAAACACTTTTTTGGCACCAAATCTCCATTTCACAGAATCATCAAAATCTTTCCACTGAGTTTCACTGACTTTTAACATAATATTGTTCCATTGATCTTTCAAGCAATCAGTCAACCATCTAGAAAAACTAACACGAGATGGATTTTTTTAAATTTCTTCAAGAGTTATGTTTTGTTGAAAAGTCATTTTGAATAAATCAGAGAATTACTAAGTCAAGGGCTGATCATACAACCACTTATATTTCCAAAAAAGAATTTTCTTCCCATTCCCAACAACAAAATATCTACCATGTAGATTACACTACAACATCTTTACATGACGGTTAATAGTGACAGATTTAGAAAACGTCGTGGATCAGGGATGGGCTCATGTGGACATCCACAGCCGGCCCATTACAAGTACAGAATATATAGGAACGACTTAGGGTTTCCTGGCTGGGCATCTCGCATCTCACACCAACCTTCCCGGCTCTCCTCTCTCATCAGCGCATCTGGCGGCGCTGCACTCTCTCCGTCCCTCCACCAGATGCGGCCCTCCGGCGGCCCTCCGGCGGCAGCCCCTACAGCGGTGGCTCCCCATCCATCTTGCTCGAGACTCCTCGTCTCCACAAGATGCGGCGCTTGGCACCCCTGCAGCTGCAGTGTCCCTCCAGGAGCGGCTCCCCATCCATCTTCCTCGCCATCAGATGTGAAGCTCGGGCCTTTCCCCCCGGTGAGGGTGCCTCCCCACCCCTGGCTATGGAGTTTGCCGATCTATCCCCTCCATCAGATGCGGATCTAGGAGGTAGCAACACCTTTCTCTCTGTTGTTGAAATCCTTGGGGGTTTGGTGGATTTTTTTTTTAATTTTTCAGTGGAGATTGACCTAGCATGTAGCAACTATCATGGATTCAAATGGAGACTAAGTGAGCAGTACAGACAGGTAATTCAATCTTAACACCGGTTTGATTCTGTCTCTGTTCCTAGCAAAATTTGTTCTAGTGGAAATTTGGACTTAATGACTAGTTACTGTGATGCACATTTAGGTATTTTATTATTATTGTCCTGTAGAAGATCTTGAAGTAGGTTGTTCTGCTCATACACTCTAATTTAGAGCGACCAACAATTTCTAGAATGCTCATTTATTAGAAGTTTGTGGTGTCAGTTTGCTGTATATATTTTTCAGAAGAGATGCAGCCAAGAATCATGTCACCAATAATGTCTTTAGGTGGTATGCTTTTAATTTCAAGTATAAAGTATTTCAAATATTGATTCAGCTAGTACCTGCTCAATGCTTTGTAAAAGCAAATTCTACAGCCTGCCGAAAAATACTAGTGACTACATCCCATTTTGCTCTGCCTATTCTGGTGTACAAGTTTAATAATATGTTAATCATGAACTGCTCCTGTTTAGCATCTGTAAGTGCAGTAATCATGAACTGATCCTAGGACTGACTTTGATATGTTCTATTACATATTATAGGTACAATTGTTTGTTTGCTTCAGTGAGAAGTCAGGGGAGATTGGCTGATCGTGCTGTATGCCTGGTATGACCGAGAGGAGATGAGGAAGAGCCAAGTAGGGTGCTATCTTAGGTTTACTAAGATACATGCAGCATGCATTGTAGTACGATACAGAGCTGCTGCAACTACGTGCATTGTTGGGACTCATTTGTTGGAATGGCTTATGCGCCATGGTGTGTTGCTAGTGTAGATGTGTTGGATGGGAACTTGAGATATTGTATTTCTGGATGAGGACGTGAGTAATATATGATGTTATTATTATTACATAATGTGCTGGGCTTTACGTGATTTCTATATTATATAATGTTTTTTAGAATGATTTCTGTTATATAATGTGTGGCGATCAACTTTGATTAACACATGACACTTACATGGCAACGTAAATCTACGATGGAGAAGCATCCTATATAGCATCTGATGCTATGACGGTTAATTTGGTCACACACTTTTGGGCCTAAGCCCGGGCCAAGTGGACTTCATGGGGTTCTATGACGAACACAGATGCCAATCCGTGAGGTTTAGCAAATGTATGACGTGAGATACATGACGGATTCTTCAATCGTCATGCTAAGTTGACCGTGACATATTTTCGACTTTATGACCAAAGTGATTGTCATCTAAAACATCATTTCTTGTAGTGTTAGTAGACAGATGTCCCTGACCTTCAACAAGTCATGCCACAAGGGGAGTCAGATTATTTGTAGCAAGCTCGCTAGTTTTATGGCAAGCAACCAACACCATCTATATATAAACCGGGCATCCTTGTGTAAATTAAAGCTATTGGAAAAGACCAGCAGCAGCTATCGCTAGGAGTCCTATACACACAACCGCTGGCAGGCCGGCCCATGCGACTAACGCGGCGGCAGGGCAGCACCAGCAGCAGCCATGGAGAAGGAGGAGCCGGAGCCGGCAGCGGCGGAGCTTGAGATCCCCGGCGAGTGCCAGTATGCCGTGGACCCAGTGGTGGTGCGGCCGAGCCAGCCGACGCCGCGCCACGTCCTGCACCTCTCCAACCTCGACGACCAGCGGTTCCTCCGCTTCTCCATCAAGTACCTGTACGTGTTCGCGGCGCACGCCGCCGTGCCCGCCGACGCGCTGCGGGCGGCGCTGGCCAGGGTGCTCGTCGACTACTACCCGCTCGCCGGCCGGCTCCGGCCCAGCGACGAGGAGGAAGGGAAGCTCGTCGTGGACTGCAATGCCGAGGGGGCGCTCTTCGCCGAGGGACGCCTCCCGGGGCTCGCCGCCGCCGACTTCGTCCGCAGCGGCCGCGGCGCCGGAGCCTTGCCGCACAAGTCCTGGAGGAAGCTGCACTACAGGGTGGAGGCGCAGAGCTTCGTCGCCGTGCCACCTCTCGTCGTCCAGGTGAGTGGAGGCCCTTGTCTTTTACTTAGTATCATTGTCTCTTAATTTGTTTGGTTGTTCCAAATTCTTCTCTTGGTTCATCACAATTATTTTTATTTATTAACAATTAAACAAGTTCTGGATTGAGAAACAACTAATCGTCATTTGCCGGTTGCCACCACTTAAGTAAAATCTCCACCTTTGTTTGGAGTCCAAAAGATCTGTGGTCACTTTGGTGTGCTTGAGATGGTTCCAGTAGATAGAGCTGATGTAAAAGGCCACACAGTTTAACAGTTAGCAGCAACATGGCATGCAACAATTCCTGCTGCTGGTCACTTTTTTTTCTTGATCATCATTTGCTTACTCTTAATAATATACAAAACAACCATGTCGATCTAGTTTATGTTATCATACACTCCATCCTTGTGCTAGGATGAAGCTTTTGTTCCCTGCAGTGGCGCAGCTTTGGGCAAGTGATGGCCTGGCCCTGCCCTGGCAATTCTTAAAGTTAGCAAAAGGATGGGGATAGGGTTAGGAGAGTCCAACCCTTGCTTCCACCCTTTCTCAAAAGGCCTTTTTAGGCAGACAAGCATATGGCTAGGCTGTATCTTTGTCGATCCAAAATCTCCCTTGTCCACTTGAGTCAAGTTTTATATCGGTCCTGATACCATGCATTGCATACATGCATAATCTTCTCCGATCCCCAAAGTTATTATGCTCCAGGAAAATCAGATCATCAGATGAGAATATTATGATCCTTATTATATCTTATATACCAGTGCCCTTCAAATTGCCATTATTTAGTCCTTGCTACCATGTCCAGTCCTTGTCATACATACTGCAACTTCAGTAGTACACATAGCACAGTCCGTAGTGATGGGTACTTTGTACTACCAGAGGTCATGAACTCAATTACTGTAGACTGCAGTGCAGGGCAGGTCAAGTATAGTCCTGCTGCTGTAATAAAAAGGGCGTACCCAGTGCCGTAGGCTCCCGCACTGCGGGATCTGGGAAAAAAAATAGTCAGCAGCCATCCCTGCATAAATGTGCAGAGACTGGGGCTTGAATCCGGGACCTCTTGGTCCTGCTGCTGTAATAATTCAGTAGAATCAGAGTACTCTGATACTATGCTGCCCCTGATCGAGTGACCCTACCCCAAATCCAAATTCAATTCAGAATTCATAGCCCCTGCTGCCTGCCTGCTTATCCTTAGTGATCTTACACTTGTCGCTGCATGCATGTGGGATGGCAATGGCAATGGCATGATGTAATGCTGCTCCCTGCACCTGTAGCTTTCAGGAAAACGATTGATGCATTTTATATCTCTCTTTATATAAATTTAGATTTTATTGCATGATCGCTTCCCTGTCGTATGTTGGAACGTCAGTAACTAGGATTAATCAGAATGATGGTTGATCAAGTTGGCATGAGCACGCGCATTTATTCAATTACTAATCAACTGTTGGTGATTATTTACCTAAAAACAAATCAAATGTTGTTGATGACGGCATGACGTGGCACGTTCACTCTGCGCTCAGGTCACCTGGCTCGGCTGCGGCGGCATGGTCCTCTGCACCGCCATCAACCACTGCCTCTGCGACGGCATCGGCACCGCGCAATTCCTCCACGCCTGGGCGCGCGCCGTGCGCGGCGGCCACGACGCACCGGACGCCGCCAGCGCCGACGACCCTGTTCTGCCGTTCCACGACCGCCGCGCCCTGCGCCCGCGCTGCCCGCCGCGCGTCGCGTTCACGCACCCGGAGTACAGCACCCGCGGCATCAGCGCCGCCGTCGTCGCCAACGGCAACGGGAACGGCAACGCGAACGAGGCGCCGAGCCTGCTGGCGCGCCTGCTGGGGCAGCCGCTGGCGCCCGTGTCGCTCACCTTCACGGCGGCGCACCTGGCCCGGCTGAAGCGGCAGTGCGCGCCGTCGCTCAAGTGCACGTCCTTCGAGGCGCTGGCGGCGCACGTGTGGCGCGCGTGGGTGCGCGCGCTGGACCCGCCGGGCGCGCTCCGCGTCAAGCTGCTCTTCTCCGTGAACGTGCGGCGGCGCCTCAAGCCGGAGCTGCCCCGGGGCTACTACGGCAACGGCTTCGTGCTCGGGTGCGCCGAGTCCACGGCGGCGCAGCTGACGGCGACGTCTCCGCCGTCGTCCTCCGCGGCGGCCGCGCGCTACGGGGTGCGGCTGGTGCAGGAGGCCAAGGAGTGCGTGGACGACGACTACGTGCGCTCCATGGTGGACCTGCTGGAGGAGCGCCGCGGCGCCCGGCCGGACCTGGCGGCGAGCCTCGTCATCTCGGCGTGGACGCGCCTCGGGCTGGAGGACCTCGACTTCGGCGCCGGCAAGGCCGCGCACATGGGCCCGCTCACCAGCGAGATCTACTGCGTCTTCGTCCCCGTGATCGGCGACCCGGACGGCGTCACCGTGCTCCTCTCCGTGCCTCAGGCCGCCGCCGACAAGTTCCAGCACTGCTGCCTCGAATTCCTCAAGGACACCGACGTGGAAGCGAAGCTCAGCTGAGCTACGTATCATCCGGCTGCTAGCTCGATGACCATGCATTCTGCATGCTATATCAGAAAATGAGTCATGAGTACTGATTACTTCAGTCAGTAGAGTTGAATGAAAGATCATTTGCTGATGATCATAATCAAGCATGTATGCGCTCCGATCTGATACAGTAGTAATATCAATCAATGGGTGATGAGCTCCTTTTTGTGTTGTCATCAATTAGCTGCTCATTGTGCAAATTTTTGTCTTTGTCTCTCTAATAAACATGTACTAATAGTAATTAAGCTAGAGAATCATGGTCGTATATTGTTTAAAAGTTGAAAAAAAAAACGTCAGAAAATCATATGGCGATATGATATGATGTGAGTGGAACTCGATCATTTTGCGGGCGAAGTGGCTCGAGTTGTTGAGCTGACACTGACAGGCCGCAGATAGAGATACTGCTCTCGATTGCCCAATAAACCTGGTCACATCTCTTTCGTTCTCGCTGAGATAGTGAGGTATGAGATGAGCACTCAGCATCAACCGATACTTCACTTTGCTGATAACAGAAAAATGCATGCTATATTCGGCTGATCATACATAAGCCTACTATCATATGAAATCAAAGAATGTCGTAATGGGTGAGAAAGACAAAGCTGCTGATATTATTTCACAACCCCCAAATTGTTAAAAACGGAAGGATTGTGTTCGTTTTCGGATCAAGAAAAGGTTTAGTGGACGCAGCTTTGCAAGTGATGAGATAGAAAATACTCCCAAGCTGGTACTAGCAGTACCAAATTCTCCCATTTTCATTCATTGCCTTCTCGCTGGCGTCTTTGCATCATTTGCTTTTGCATGATTCGATTGACCACAACAATCTATCCGATCCGGTGAGCCCCTACCCATCCAGCCTATTAAGTATTGTTAGTGTTACTCTTAGTCTTAGAATGCAAGCAAGTCAAAGCAAAATCGTCGGCTAGTAGCAGCTGCTGCTAGAGAGCTTGGTACGATACTCGATCAACAGATAGACAGCTATAGATCCGTCTCATTTTCATTCTGATCACGTCCACATGGAGCTAGATCCATGGTGATCAAACTAGAGATCTTCCATTGACTGGCTGACAGACTGATTGCACCGTGGAATCGAATCTGCTGCCGGCCGGCCTAGCTATACCCTGTTCGATCGTTCCCAGAGATCGTCGAGCCTTTTCCGTTCAGCTCACGAGCTAGGCTGCAGCCTTGTCGTGGAGGTGGAGCTCGATCGTACAGGTACAGGGGTCAAAGGCTTTGGCAAATGCTAGCTTGTGCTATCCCAGCTTTTCCAGATGCTTGCATCAAATCTGTCTGCCGGCTCCGGACTTCTCTTGCTGTCTGCAGCAACCTGCCGTAGTGTATATATGCGCGGGAAGGAGAGATTGAGGTTTCATTCTTTGAATGATGCGTGCTCGGAGACTTTTCGGGTTGGAACCTTGTTCCTAAATCACAATAGGAACCTGCTTTCGAACAGATTAAAAGCCTTGAAACAGCTGGTCTGAGACTCTGAGCGGTGACTGCTGGAGCTTCCTTCTAGCACTAGCTATCTAGGTCTGAAAGAGCCAAAGCGTGTGTTTATTAAAGACAAAGAGTGCAAGTTATTCCCAAAGTCTCTGTCCATGCTATCTGAAAGATTTTCTGGGCACCTACCAACTATTAACCGAAACCAGCCACTCGACCTTTATATGTACTTGGTCCGAAAGAATGCAATTAGTTTTATACCCTGTGTGGTCTAAAGTTATAATATACTGTTTTTGAGGCTCCAAACAGATAGGTATAAAGTGTAGTCCAAAGTTTTGCAAAGCTCGCAAAAAAAAAGGCTATTAAATCATTAGACCATGGGATCCGAACAGGTCTCTAGCTCTTCCTAACATAGCTCAGACTCTAGCACCTCTAGTGGAACAATTTTTCTCATAGAGTTAAGAATATATTCCTGTATTAATAGGTTTAGTCCTACATTTGAAGTTGATGGTGTAAAGCACACATTATTATATAAGACGAGAAACCTTCACATATCAGACTAATATTTAGTGTTGAGTCTAGTTCCAGGTCTTAATTGGTTGTGGGTTTCAATGGACCAAAGCCTTGTATGGAGCTGACTTATGAGTATTGCGAGTTGGATTCACTGTGCAATCTAACAATCAGAAATAATTTGAACGACAAATTGACACATATGACTTATATATGCTTTTGAACAAAAATAATGGTTTGGTTTTAAATAGGCTGGCATAGTCTCGCGAAAGCTCTTTCATGAGTCAAGCGCCAATAATATTATCAATTGTTCCCCTATTGCTGCTAATAAGTAATAACGTTATAACTCTGTAAAAACGCTGTTATTTGATTTAGCCATAAAATATGTTTAGCACCATTAATCCTAACCAAGACAAATATTTATTCCTTCAAA
>CM041634.1:14914130-14951485 GCA_023333625.1 Bothriochloa decipiens
AGCGAGTCTCGACAGTATCACGCATACATATGCACGTTGGACAGTTTGTTCCTTTGTGAGCAAAATCTAAGTGGGGTCTGCCGATCCCTGGCACTATACTCATCACAGTACGCTCCGGCTCACATTTGCTCTCTTATTAGGCCTTGTCTCTCTTATTAGGGCCGTTTGGTACAACTCAACTTTATTAGTGAGACATTTTTTTTAACTTGCTTCCATAAAACAACTTCATTAGAGAAGTTAAAAGCTGCTTTCATAAATGTTCCGTAAAATAAGTTATCAGGGAACCATATATAAACAGAGAGAAATCTAGAAGAAACTAGTATTTTCAACTTCACCGAGAATACTATGCTGTGAGAGGAGCTGAATTTTTTTTTCTCAATCCGAACCTGTTTGCATTGGAATGAGAGACTAAAAAAAAAACTTGTAAAACTGCAAGGAAAGTTGTACCAAACACATCATTAGCTTTCTATATATTATTAACGACCAGACAGGTTTCTAACTTAATCGTCAATTCAAAAAGCTTTCTATATATTAATGACCAAAGATTTATGTTTTAGATTCAATATATATGATAAGTACTTCCATAGTATATAATTTACATGTTGTGGTACTGTATGGATTTTTTTTTTCAAATTGCTAGCCAAAAATGACTTTTTATAGTTTAGAATGAAATTATACGACATGAAAAAAGATCGATTAGTAGCTTGTCCCGGGATCCATGTCTACATATGAACAAAAGCAATCCTAAGATGCTGTGACTTTTTAGTACCCCGTCCATCTCAGAAATAATGGAGATATGTTCCTCTAATATAGTATAAGCATTATTAAATTAGTCATATAGTATGTTTTTAAACATATTTTATAATATAAATATTAACATTATTTTCTATAAATCTAGTTAAATTTAATAATTTTTTTATTTCTCGAAAAATGAAATTTTCTGTTTTTTATGGAGAGAGAGAGAGAGAGAGAGAGTAACAACTTCAAATGG
Organism: Bothriochloa decipiens; assembly: GCA_023333625.1. Lineage (NCBI taxonomy): Eukaryota > Viridiplantae > Streptophyta > Magnoliopsida > Poales > Poaceae > Bothriochloa > Bothriochloa decipiens. The sequence goes on from CM041634.1 coordinate 14,915,122, forward strand.
CATGAATAAAAAAGAAAATCTTTTACTGGAAAATGAAGCTACTGTATTAAGGATTACATGTATTACAAGGATTACATTATCTAGGAATGCATTAAAAATTAGCTGTAATTGTATTGAAACTGCATTACAAGAGCTGACAAATGAAAGCGCAGAATACAGATCACACACGATCCAGCCTCTTTGCATGACCCATCTAGCCCTAGCCCCTAGTCCATTTCCTAATAAAGCAAAGCTAGCAACTCCATCTAATGATTGCCCGTCATCGGAGCTGATTAATGCAAGCGGCTAATCAAATCGATTTGTTCTCCTCGTGGAATCCTTATGTGTTCACCACTACTCGATCGATGTCATGCATAATGAATATATGGTATCTCTTCTGAAAAAGTCTTGAAACTGCTTTATTTCTACTTCGCATCATTTTTTTCCTGAGCAAGTGAGTACACATAGTCACAAAATTCCTAACTTCATGGCACCTTCTGACTTCTGAGTAATGTGGTAGTGGTACGCTACTTGAAGGATATTTTCAGATAGGAGGATAACCGTAATTGAACCAACTTTACTAGTCAGACCTGTTACCTCCTATGCGGTGGTGGGCCCCATGTCACCAAAGTGACGGCGTATAATCAATACCATATATAGCAACATTTTGTTTTCAAAATAATGTGGTTCCAATTTACCGAGATATGATCACTAGAAGCAAGTGGAGCAAAGGAGGCCAGGGGATAAGTGAACGTCTAGCTAAACTTTGTTGATTGATGATTAAGGGTACAATATAATAATCAACAAGCTCAAGGAGCCATACATCTGGAGATAAGGGACATCTAGCTAAACTGTGAGCTTCAGTGTTAGATGATCGACCTCCTTTCACGCACAAAAAAGCCTGTTAAAACTGTCTTCTTCTATTTGAGTTTTCCTTTAAAACTGTGTTGGAATGGCACAAGCTGCCTTCGTTGACCCCTTTGACGAGGACTAAAAGCATCTGAAGCAATGCGAATTCTTTGCAAGTTTAAATCTGCTTCCAGTGACAAAGATTCCAGAGATATGGAGATAGCAGAAAAGCCCTGATAGACTCCTTGTTGATCTCTACAAATGATATAAACTGCTCATCTGTTACTTCCCTTCGCCATCGCAGCGTCCACGTTCATCTTCATAAAACCTTCCAGAGGAGCGAATCCTTCGCACGTGAGATCACTTTAACTAGATAGGAAACAAGGCCTAATTCTCTTTTCTTCTTTTCTTTTCTTTTTTCTGGTCCATCTATTTATTTTTATGTTCCATCCCAATTCTCCTTTTTTTTATTTTTTTGAGCAGACCATCCCAATTCTCCTAACTAGCATAAAAATATTTCACGTCTATACGTCGTCGAGAGCACAGCAAGGCCGAATTATGGACCATCGTCAAACCAGCCCATCAACATGTGTGTTTGCGTGTTGTTCCTCTGCATCTCGTCCAATTAACGACACCTGGCCGCTGGCCGGCCTGTTCGCCTAACAGCCACCTATGTCCACAACCTCGCAAAATTGAAGCCCACTCAACCCTCCTTAAAATCACATTAACGCTGATAAAAATCGTTGCATCTATAATTTCTAATGGCTTTATAACCCAACAAAAAAAAGCTCTCATTCTGGAGCATTGATGCCATTTTTAGTTTGGCCTTTCACCTCCTCCACGCTAAGAGCCCAATAAAGAGCAGCAGTTCCTCTCCCACGCCACAGTTCTGCTTCTACCGATCCCGAGCCCGAGCTTCCAGACAAGAAGGCCATCGTCGTTCTCTTGGTTTTGAGCATTAATAATCGTCCTGGTAAGCACACGCACACAACAAAATTGAACAATATGGTGGTGACAAAGGGTCTCCTTGACTTACCACTTTTGGAGCTAGTGAAGTGAGGACCCATCTTATTGTTGATTTTAACACAAAGTGTCATGCTTTACCACCTGTTCTATCCAAGAACATCATCTATTGGAGAATACCTTAAGGGACCTCAAAAAGAAAGGCCCAATTGTCCTATATGTTTTTTCAAAATCCAGCTTCAAAGTGAGCTCAGGAGAGTTCTCTTAGTTTCCTTTAAAGCTGCAGGATTCCATTCATTATATTTCTGTTTTTCATAAAAGTAAACAGAGTTATATAAAAAAGCTTGTCAGCTACCTTTCTCTATTCGAAGTATCAGAGTTTTTATAGTCAACTTGTATAAGCAATTCAACAAATTAAACATATAGGCCGGAACTGCTGAATCTTACAAGCATCTTTTGTTTTAGGGTAATGATCAGTTGATCACATAGTTAATTCTTTTCGCAAAAAAAAAAAAGATCACATAGTTAATTCCACTGACATTTGCCTTTATATCACAGGAATAGCGTCAGGTCTTGCAGCTTTGTTGGTTTCCATTTCTAACAGAGCATCTTTTATTTCCACTTTAGTGAAAAGTTTACATAAATCCTCATTTTCCTGATAATTTACCACCTCAATTGTCTCCCAAAATGATTGTTTAATTGAAAATATGTTTCCAGGTGCTGCCCAAGTAAGTTTATAACATTCAGTGTCATGAGCAATGATGTTCTCTTCTACCTCAATTTTATTTTCATCATCCTGGATAAATAGGATATAGTTCTTTCTTTTTCTGCATTGACAACTTTGTGAAAGAATTCAAAATTCATATCACATTTGAGAATTCAGGTCTCATGTGATCTTCTCAGACAATAGAGTTCTTAAAATCCAATGACTTAAAAAGCTCTGATTGAATCTCTAGCTTTCTACTCCCTCTATCTCAAATTATAAGTCATTCTAAGAATCATGGAGAGTCATAACATTTCAAGTTTGACCAATTTATAGGATAAGCTAATAACGTTTATGTTGTTAACTAAGTATGTAACAAGTGTAATGCTAGGACCACAATTGGGTGGTATTTTTGGGGAATTTGAGGGAGATTGGCGGCGATCTCAGTGAGGCCACGCCTGGCGACGCGCGTGGAGGCGGCGGCGCAGCGGCGTGCAGCGCTCCTGGCGGCGCTGGCGGCTAGGGTTGCGGGAGGAAGCGAGAGCCAAGAGCTGACCCCTATTCTTTATTTGATCTAATGGATACAATACCCCTTGTATTTATAGGCCGGGGATTTCTTAGCCCTAAGCGATCTAAACCCTAATCTACGTGACGACGAGGGTGGCGCACGACGACGGTGCTTGGGTCCATGGCGTTGGCGTGCAGGTGGTAGGCGGCTTCCTGGGCCGTCCATATGGGCCTCGCCCTTACCTGTTACATCATTCCCCCCTTTTTCACACAGCGCGTCCTCACGCTGCAACCTTGATGGCTCCTTGATGCCGATGTCGGGCGCGAGCTTGATGGAGATGTTGTCGCTGACGCGTGGTGGCATCGTGAGATGATGTTTTGCTGGGGCAGGCATGCCACAGTTGGTGGGCATCGCTGCTGATGTCCTCCCTGTCGATGTTGTTGGTGGAGAAGATTGCAATCTCCTCCTTGATCATCTCCTCTACATCCAATTTGGGTTGAACCTTGGTGATGACGACGTCGTTGGGGTTGCTGGTGACAACGGTGGCTGCTGGCGGCGGCGTGACCACGGGGTTGGCGGTGAAGGTGCGACGCATGAGCGCGATCTCCTTCTCCTTGGCCGCAAGGCGTTGGTCCAACATGGTGATCTCTTGTCATCGAGATTCATGGTGGTGTCGTTGGCGGTGATCTGGACCATGTGCTCATGCTGTAGGAAAAGTTTTTTGAGTTCCTAAACTGCACCTGAGAGTAGAGCGTGGATCTCGCTGCAGATCTCATCGATGTTCATCGTCGTGGTGACGGCCATGGATCGTGGTGGGCTCCGTATACCAGATGTAACAAGTGTAACACTAGGGCCACAATTGGGTGGTATTTTTAGGGAATTTATGGGAGATTGGCGGCGATCTCGGCGAGGCCGCGCCTGGTGGCACGCGTGGAGGTGGCGGTGTAGCGGCGTATGGCGCTCCTGGCAGAGCTGGCGGCTAGGGTTGAGGGAGGGAGCGAGAGCCAAAAGCTGAGAGCTGGGTAAAAAGGGTTTGACCCATATTCTTTACTTGATCTGAATGGATACAATACCCCTTGTATTTATAGGCCGGGGATTTCTTATCCTCTAAGCGATCTAAACCCTAATCTACGTGATGGTGACGGCGGCACACGACGGCGGTGCTTGGGCCCATGGCGTTGGCGTGCGGACGGTAGGCGGCTTCCTAGGCCGCCGTATGGGCCTTGCCCTTTACTTGTTATAAAGTATTATTAAATTCATCATCAATTATATTTTTATAGTATATCTATTTGATGTCACAAATCATTGTGGTTCTATCTAAAAATTTTGGTAAATCTTGAGATGCTTTGACTCTCTAAGATTCTTGGAATGACTTATAATTTAGAGGAAGTAGTAAGCTATTCCTGAACTATATCAACAATTTCTTATTAAGTGTTTTGGAAGCTCTAGGTAAGATTGATATTTCCTTCTTTTTTTTCCTCTGAAAAAAACCTGAAAGCCTTAAGCTTGAATTGGATTCTGTCAAAAGTTGTCTTAGCTGTGATAAGCACACTTTTCCCTAAATAATTTTACATTTTAAAGAATTTAGTATCCTTAAGCTAAAATAGCTTAAATCTAAATTCTAGATGCTCATGCTGTTGCACTGTCCCAGTGTCTTCAATAATAATAGGGTTGTGATCAGATTTGATAGCTCTTGCCAAAGGAAATAGATCCTTCCATTCCTGGTTATTAGACCTCTATCCAACTTTTCAAGAGGATAGGATAAGTTTGATTATTATTCCATCTGTACTTACCATCATTGGTGGGAATGTCTCTAAGTTCATGAGTTTGGATAACAGAATTAATGTGGCCTTACTTCTTGTGATCCCTTTATTTTATCCGCTGAATTCTTCAAGTATGGACACTGCCACACAGGCCATTGTGTTTCAAAAGAGGTAACACATTATATGATATAGTTCTAAAAAAGAGAGAAAATTATGTCACACGCATATATTCAATCAAATATCTTTTAAGTTAATCTGAAATGCCTCATCTTCATGTGCAATTTCACGGCATCAAAATGCCTTGGTGTTGATAACATCATTTGCCCCAATTTCCATTAGCATAATGCCTTCTCTGAAAGTGAGGGCAATGGGACTTGGGAGGCACCTGATGGATTTCCTAGGTGGCGATTCTAGTTCTAGTGGTCAGGGTCATTGTAGGTGCCTGTGGCTTCATGGGCACTGCTGGCTCCAGCGTCCCTTCTAATGGAAACAAAAGAGAAACAGAGGAGGACAAACAAATGAAACGGCTCAGCCCCAACAATTGGCCTTTCCTAGAAGAATGTATCTACAGTATAATATAACCAGCCCACACCTTATAAACAAAATAAAGAAATGATTAGGATGGAAATAATACTAATTTTTTTGGGCATTCCCTATTACTGGTGACTTCCGCCACCGCCCACCATAGGCCCTTCACATCGCCTAGATCCATCCACACTAACCAAGGAGGCCGCTCACTGCTATCCGGCCACCACACCCGATCCTGCATGAAGTTACTTTTATATGTAGTTTGTAATCACAGGAACCCTAGCCCCGCCATGCTGCTTAAATATATGGAGGAAGAGGATAACCCATCTCATGAGACACGCATGGTTTAGATCTATCTGGAAGTGCACAAATAAGAGGACGGAGGTTATTGGGGAATCAATAAAATCGTGTTGCAAGTTGTTATTAACAGAAACTGAATATGAGATTGAGCCTGTGCCGCAGGATTTGTTTTGTCCCTATGCGACAGCTGTAGAGGTGTGTGCAAGCGCAACTATAACACTGCAAGCGTGACAACTATCACATGCATATTCAGTAAGTATCCTTATCTCGAATTAGATGGGATGAGTAGATGGTTTAAGTGTTAAAATTACTCACCTTTAGTTGTAGCCATCAGATTAGAGTCTTATGATCTTGATTAAAGTTTTTATAGTTTATACACAAAGCTGGTTTTCATAGCATACACCGCCTATAAAAAAATACAATATAAATGCGTAAAATTTAGCATTTAATTTGACAATAAAAGTACATTCATATAATTAAACAACATACTACATAATTCAAGTTCATATATAATTAAACAACATATGCTACTACATAATTCACATGTATATAATATATAGGTTCACGACAATATTGCTCCAAACTCCAATCTGCTTCTTACAGTAGAACCATCAGCATGACCAAGCAGATGTTATATACCCATGTACGCATATATACCATCATGCCCCACAGTTTAGTAAGACCATGACACACATATACCACACATGCAATGGTAAGATGCATATACTAGTACATGCATATACACACATAGCTTACCGACTACAAACCATGCAAATGCAATGCAAATATAGATATAATAAGATGCATATTTAATTTATACGAATTCATGTCTTTGCCTCCATCCTCCATGTTCACTTCTTCAGCACTTGTACTTCCATATGCCATCCATATCTATGGTGGTGGTTGCAGACCCTGGGCCGGTCACAGACATCATCGATGAGATCTCAGCGGCATTAGTCTGCTCGTCCTTCTGCGACACCATCGAGGACGGCTTACTCTCCGACGCAGCAACATCAAAGCCACCAGCAGCGTCAGCTACTCCCATGTCCATTTGGGCAACTGCTGCTCCTATGCCCACCTGACCAGCTGCTGCCCCCATGCCCATCTGGTTGTAGAAGTTCATATGCGGCGGCGCGGCTTTCGGATTGCCGAACAGGGCACCGTTAACTTGGAGCCCGCCGGCACCACGGATACCTGCCATAGGCGGCATCATTGCCGGCATCCCCCCACCAACATTATGGTAGTAGGGGGCCATCTTGTCCACGGTGGAATAGTCTTGTAGAATGGGAAATTGCATGGGCATAGGCACAGGCAACGACATGGGGATGGGGATGGCAGGGATGTTCTGATTCGGATCAATATTAGCGCTGGCCATGGCGACCTGGTATGCCGATACAGTTGTCATCTTGATCCCAGTGGTCTTTTCAAACACACGACAGACCACCCACTCATCCTGCGCGAATTTCATTTATAAACCGAGAGCGAAATCATATTAGTGTAAGAAAATAAAGCAGCATATATATGAATGCATATATGCATCATGCCAATGCTATTACCACTACCACTCACCTTGGAAGCTGAAGATGAAGCTTTCATGGTCGTGACAGTGTTGGCGGTTGAGCTAGATGTAGATGCGGGGTCAAGGAGCTTGCCGCTGCCTTCGAGCCTGTACTCATGCATCTGTTGGATATTTAGTCATTTTACACCATGAATTAATCCATAAATGTGATAAGCAAAATAGTAATGCTAGTATGATGCGTGCGACAGCCTCATAATCGCTACTGCTACTGGTATTCATTAACATAAGCAAAATAACAGCAGCAACGAAATGAAGCATAAACAGGGATCTCAGTTTTTTATACCCTAGCGTGCTACTCTCAGTTTTTTATACCCTAGCGTGCTACTGCCGGTACCCGCGGCTAGTACAGCACCATTGTTGCCTGCAGGGACGGCGGTGAAGTTCGCCGCACCAGTAGCAGCGGCGGCGTCGCCGGCATCTCCCACAGTCGCGCCACCACGCGTCCTCGTGGCCACCATCTTGCTGCTGAACGGAGACGGAGACGAAGTCGGGGAAGGCAGCAGCAGCGTGTCGGAGCAGTCGCGCCCGTGGACGCTCCCCAAAAACTTGATTGCCCGCCTACCCGAGCAGGTAAGCTTGACGGGACAAGTTCCGGAGGCCTGCTCACCAGAGCCGCCTGTGCTCGCAGGGGATCTGGCGGGAGGTGCACCGGAGCGGCTCAAGCTCGAACGGTTGAGTGGAGGCGGTTGGTCGGGAGGGAACACACCGTAACCCTAGTCTCCGACAGAAGCCCCTTATATAGGAGGCGCCCCTATCGGGAGACCGTTGGATCTCCCTGGCGGCCGGGTGGGCTGGAGCGGCGGCTAGGGTTTGCCTCGGTCGGATGGGCCGAGTGGCAAAACAAAGGCCTCAGCGCGCGCGCGGGCGGGCGGCTCGGCTCGGCTCGGCAGCGGCGGCACGCGCGTGTGGGTCCTAGGTTCTCCTCCTTAATCAGCTTATGTGGACATCCCAAAGCTCACTATTTAAGTTGATTGTTCTCTAGGTAATTAGTCAAGTTGGTACTAATCACCTTTCCACTTGAGTACACAGTTGTGGGCCTTTGAGGTTTTTTATTAGAATAAATAATGGGCTTGGCCCAATTATCCTAACAGCATCACCCAGTTGGTTTTATCACCCCTGGGAGCCCTTCCCTTGTAGAAGACGAGCGTCTTCTTCATGCCGACCAATAGCACCACCCCATGAATGGTTTTGTAGACCTCCTTGTCCTTTCCTATTGCTTCCCAATATCCGGCCTCTGTGGCCCGGTTTGTCCTCAGCCCCGTCGGGTATTTGCGATCCTTCTGGCAGAAGAAGTATCACTCTTTCTCTCCCCATTTTGCTTGATCTGCAGCATGCGAATCAAGCATCATATATTAATTAGTCAATCACTACCATGTATGTACAGATCGAGGCTAGCTGCTTGTTGTGTACCTGGGAGGTCCCATGGCTCAGTCTTGTTTAGGTCGACCTCCCCGATGGCGATGCAGGAGAAGTCCGTGTTGCGCACCTTGTTCATCAGGTAGTCGTCGATAATCTCAACGTCACTCGGGTGGAAGCGAAACCCAGGAGGCAGGTCGAGGCCGCCGGCATGGTCCATGTTCATCCCGTGCTGCTGCTGGGGCTGCTGTTGGTCTGCCATGGTTCTCTCGCTCCTCAACTGAAAACAGATCGATCTAGGGAGCACGCCAACAATCATATCAAGCAACAAGCAAGGAACAATCTCCAGATAGTAGTACTGAAAAACAAAGCATTACATACATGCACAAAATTCTTCTCGGCCTGCTAGTAGCCAGTCTATCTTGGTCTCTTGATCGCTCACCAAGACGGATGCAGATCGAACGAGTTCGTTGTTGCGGTGCACTGAGCCGGCGAGCACTGCAGCGCGGCTTAAATAGGCAAGATCTAGGCGTGTTCGCGCAAGCCACCTTTCGCTGGTATATGATGCTTGTTGCGTCGTCTGCCGCGCCTCCCGTCTTTTCCGGTGGTGGCTGTTTCTACTGGGCATTGGACTGTTGCTCTTTCCAACTATGTCGTGCTTGTCCTCGCGCACCCAGCCTCACTCTCACGCCGGGGCCTCGGCCGCTGCCGGCGACAGGTGCCCAGATTCTGGAATGTCGATCGATCTCGTGTGGCGTGTAGTGTAGCATGCTGTGACATCCGATCCCTCCGGTTTGCCTGCATGCGATTACTATGGACGTATGTGTCCGTGTGCTGCTCATGCAGGCAGGCAGGCCTGCTCCAGCCATCGTTGTTGCCTCTGCTTGTCTGCATAAAGAGACGGCTGTTGCGGCTGGCGGCCACCCGCGTCGAAATTCGGCCGAGGGCTGCTGCAAGCCCTTCGTGATAGAAAGCTGCGGACAGGCGGCGTGCTGCTGGGTTCCACGTTGCCTCGCAGGCCGTGCAGGACGTAGGCATCCATCTGGGACAAGCAGGCCAGTGACGGGTCGTCGTGATCTGGTGCGCGATCATTGCGGCGCTGGAGCGTCGTCGTTTTGTTTACTAATACTCGATCAGTTTTAGGCGGTGCATGGAGAGAACACGTGCGTGTGTGGCATTATGCCGATTCGATGTGCTATCTATGGCCGTGTATGTATATAGATACCCTGGTGTATCTATTTGTTATAGACGATATGATTTGTGTCTAGCCTGTGTCATTTGTCACGTAGAAACCGTGCATAGATCGGTGCCCAACTGGCAAGTGTGCATCCAGGCAAAGGCAAGCCCAGCCCCGGAAACCATGGTCAGTTAGCCTGTTGCTGAGCCAGCCAAGGGACAAAAGGTGGCGACCACTTCATTTACGCATCCATGCAGGGGATATTTTCCTTTTTGATTCCTTACTTTCAAAGGAATTAATTTATTAGTAAAGCTGCATTCTGATCCATATCTATTCATCTCACATTGTGCATGATGCATACATAGATGACTAGCTAGAGTCCATGCCTACGATCGTCTAGGCCAGGTGAATAGCATGGCGTGTGTAGCGCTCTCTTTCCCTTGAAAAGTGGCAGCAACACGTGTGCTTGTCCATGGGCACGGTGCCATTATCTTATCCAGGAGAGGCTCCACGTGTGTTATACGTGAATGTACATGCTTATCAATTGCTTAGCTTGAATGGGGGCTAATTCTCTGCCTTATGGGCGTGCTCCAACCGGAAGGAATCGACCCAAGTATCTATCATCACTGGTTCACCACACAAGCCACTGCAACTGCACTTTTTAGATGTGGTATCAGAGAATATACCCGGCATCACTCCTTTTTTCCTATTTCTGATACAATAGTCTCATCAGCACGGTGTAGTTTTACGTTAGTACAAAAACTATAAAAGCAGCATATATGTTTTATATATATCATTATAGGATATATAGATTACTCGTATGTCTCTAAACCAAGCGAGGAGTACCGATCCGTTGTGGATGAACCCGGACGGCCCAAGGAGGATATGGGTGGTGCATATGGCTCAAAGGGCGGAGGGGCTTGATGGCACTGGTCTTGGTATCACGTCTCACGGCCGGTTGGCTCTCCTACCTTTGCTTTTCAGATTGACAGAGTTGTATAACATTTCTTAGCACATCTGTAGCTTTGTTTTCTAGCTAATAGCAATGCCACAAAATGTTTTTGTGAGACATTGCCCAAACATGGAGACGGTCATAAATCCAACCATCTCGTCAAAAATCTTAAGGCTTTTTGGAGACAGATGTTTTTATTTATAGTGGCGGTCATAATTAACCATTATGCAAAACACATTTACGTAGGCAAATATTTTATTTACAAAGACAGTCACAATTACATGTCCTGTAAAAATGATCATATCCTAAAACTGATTTAGAGAAGGCTGCTAATCATGACTGTGGCTCGACTGAATGTCCCTAGTCTGGTCTTAGCTAATTGATGAAATCCTAGGACTAACCTTGTGCTAAGTAGATGATTTAGATAAGGTAGTTCTAGCCAAGTGAAGAGCAAGAGGATCATGGTGGAAGGATGATGGAGAATCCAAAATATGATCAAGGGCTCTAAGACTTGGTGAAACAAGAAAGAGAAAAAGCAAAATAGGGCTCAAGGCAAAGATATAAATGATAAGGCCATTTTATTTTGGGCTCAAGGCAAAGATATAAATGATTTAGGATCGATAGACGGACTATTAAAAGGGGAAGTCTTATCGACAGTTCGATGCATGGGTGTAACTAGGTGAAATCATGATCGCATATGCATGTAGGACCTAGTGTGCTAACTAAAAATCCTTGCAAATGTTTAAAAATGCTAACACACGTGCACAAATGGTGGAGAACCTTTGGTGTTGGCACATTAAGCAAGGTGATGGATTTTGGATTGAAGAAAACATGAAAAGAGATGTTGGACGAAAAGATGTTTCGCCTCGGATGGTGACGTTGGACAGAGTGGTTTTACGTCTGACGCCCCATAGACTTGCATCCGACGGTGACCAATGACTAGGAATGATGTGAGAGGGTTCCCCTTCTATTTAATCTCAATGGTCGGGCTTGGCTCTCTCTTGCACATTTTCATTTGTGAAAATTCTCTTTGTGCTAAGCCATTCTCCTCCTACTCATCTCTCTTTGAGCTCAGTTCCTTCAAGGTGAGATTGAGTGATCCAATTGCACTTTCATGAGTGATAGCATCTAAAGGCACTTATGTATTGTTTTGCTAGTGGATTTTTTGTTACTCTTGGTGAGTACTGTCACCTAGCCGGCTTGGAGGAAGTTGAAGGCGTTGGCAAGAGAAGAAGATTGTTCTTGGCCATCTCCGGTTGATTTTTAAGAGGTTCTTGTGCTTTGCTCGGTGGAGTGACAAAAGCAACTCTAATGAAATGCTCATGTCATTGAGTTACCTCACTTGAGGGCCTTGAACCGCCTAGGTGTTGGTCAACACAATGGGGACTAACTTGTCAATGCACAAGTGAACCTCGGGAGAAAAATCATTGTGTCATCTTGTCTCCCGGTGATTGACTCCACATATTGTACATTTGATCATCTTGTGATCGATTGTATCTCATATTGGTGATTGGCTCACCTAAACTTCGTCGGCAATATAATCTCTCTTGCATTTACATTCTCTAGCTTATCTTTTGTAGATGTTCTAGTTCTTGCTAGTTGAGTAGCCTTGTTTAGCTAGAAGAAGTATTTAGTTAGCTTGCTCACTAGTGTAGAAAGTAGTGACATAGCATTTATGTGAACTAGAGATTATAATATACTAGATTTGTTAAATAGGAGGCTTGCAACACAATTCTAGGATAGGGAAAATTACACTTCGCAGTTTGAGTTACTAATCAATTTTATCTACTAATTTTGTAGATTTTTAATAGGCTATTACTCTCCTCTAGCTATCTAGGACCTTTCATCAACCAAGGTCCAAATCAGGCTTCTATAAAACTCATATAAATAAAGGGTATAGGGCTTCTCTCCTACCCTTTCTGTCTCTCCGCTCTCTCCATCTGGTGCGGTGCACCTCTTCCTCGGTGCAATGCCCCTGCCTCTCCTACATGGCGTGGCTATAAGGTCCTAGATGGCTATAAGGGGGGTGAATAGCCTATTAAAAAAATTCTACAAACCACTAGCCAAAACTTGGTTAGTATAACAAATGGCATAAACGCGGGTTTTGCCTAGCGTAGATGGTGAGCAAGCCTCCTAATGACAATTCTAGTATATATTATGATCTCTATGTCACATAAAAGCTATGTTGCTACTTTCTATTCTAGAGAGCTAGCTACAACGACTATTCTACGCAAGCTACACAAGATAAGATAAGAAAATAAATACAAGATAGGATTGAGCTCCTTATACCGACGGTGAAGAGAAGATGTTGCCAATCACCAAGACGATAACCAATCAATCACAATGTCAACAAACACAATATGAAGACCAATCACCGAGACAGATGATGACACAATGATTTGTTCACCCGGACTTCACTTGTGCACCGACAAGCTACGTATCCGGTTGTGTCGACCAACACCTAGATAGTTCCCCGGTTCTTGACCCTCAAGTCAAGGCCCCTCAAGGCAAGCTCCCATAAGAGCACCACAAGGCACCACTCTCAAGTGAGACGGCTCAATGACACACGCATTCCAATAGAGTAGCTTTTGGCGCTCCACCGAGAAAAGCTCAAGAACCTCTAACAAATCAACCAGAGGTGGCCAAGAACAATCACCTTTTCTTGCCAACGCCTCCGACAACCTCCAAGCTGGCTAGGAGCGGTACTCTCCAAGAGTAACAAAAAATCCACCGCCAAACGATCCGCAAGTGCCACTAGATGTATCACCACATGTAAATGCACTTCGAATCACTCAATCTCACTCAAGACTAGCAATCAAGCAAGAGAGATGAGTAGGAGGGCTTTTCTTCAGCTCAATGGGATGTCAAGAGAGTTAGATGGTCAAGAGAGATAGCACACACCCGACCATCTTCTATGTATAGCACCCCACATCCAAAAAGAGTTGTTACCCCTCAATCCAGCATTTATCAGGACCGCCGGACGCGTTCGACGCCGATCATCGGACGTTCGACCGTTACAACTTTTTCACGCCAATCACACAGTTCAAACCTAGCCATTGGATGGGGCCTCAGACGCGTCTGACGCACCCTGTCGGACCCTGCTTCAGAGTGGGTCACAAACCGACCCGACCTTCGTATGCAGCTGTCGGACGCTCAAGCATCTGACGTGTGCAAACCGCAAAGAGCGCCCCCAATGTTCAACTCCTCTGGACGCTGAAGTCATGCGTCCGATGCTAGCTCAAAACTGGCCATCCAGACGACAACGCATTGGACGCCGCCCCAGCGTCCGACGCTTGAAAATACCTCGTTTTCAAGCCTTCGACAATGCCATCTTCTCCACCAAGATAACCGACAATTATACCACCCTGTGACCGAGAGTTAGCATGATTTTATCAATATTTTTCATCCAGCACAATAGAAAATAGCCATCTCATTTATCTAGTGACATCGATAAAACCTTTGAAAATGATTGTGAAAATGCTAACACAGATGCACATGGTGATATACACTTTATGGTGTTGGCACATTTGCAAAGGGGGTGGAGTTTGCAGGGTAGAGATGGGTTTGGGTACCGCTCTCCCTCCTGCTGAGCTTGCCAAGCGGGATTCGGCACTTTCGGAAAATGAAATAGCTATTTTCTGTTGAGCCGGATGCAAATGTTGGTGAAAACATGCTAACTCTCGGTGCTTTTGAGAAATTGAAGTGTCTATTTTCTATTTCGTCGGAAGCAAATTTGTTGGTAAAAAGGAGGCATTTCTGACACATGTTTTTTGATGATTAGAGAGAGTCGAATGCTGGTGGCTAAGCGTCGGATACTGGCCCCGAGTCTAGACCGGTGTTGGTTTAACAGCTGTACCGGACGTGGCATCGGACGAGTCCGCGGGCTAAACGTAGGATGCATGACATCAGCATCTGGAGCTAACTAGTGGTGGGATCGTTGAAACTTCAACGCATCGGACGCTGGCACTCGTTAGTGTCGGACGCGTCCAGTGCACTTCGGACGCTACTCAGAGAGGGTGTTTTTCGACCCTTTTAAAGGTCCCTATGTGTTTTTGGCAATTGAGTGACAACTTTAGGTTGGACTAATGTGTTAAATTGAGAATACACAGGGAATTAGTCCATTAGGTGAATGTGCAATGGAGGAGCTCAATTGCATATGTGACATGACATGAAGTCATGTGACCGAGGTGGAGAAGATCAGGATTAGTCTTGGCTCGATGGACCGGTGGATGTGTGAAGGGCAAGTCAAGGCTTTGAAGCGATGGACCATGAGACGGTGAAGCTTGAGCAAGACTTGCCGCCGATGGACCATGAGATGGTGAAGAGCAAGTGAGGTCAAGATCGTTGGACCAAGAAGGTTGCATGATGATATGAAGTGGATCATATCAATGATCGTGTCGGTGCATGTGTTGCATTGGCACATTGGAGAAAGACGGTGGAAATAGAAATACGCGCAAGGCAAAGGTATAACCTAGGGCATTTTATTTCACCGGTCATGAGGTGTATAGAGAAGTTGATGACTGGATTTAGGATTGATAGTCGTACTATCAAGAGGGGCAAACTTGTTTGCATATTGGTCATCTAGTGCCACTTGAGTGATCTAACTTTGTGACATGCTAGGATCGAGTGGCGTTGTAAGAGAAAGAAAAATCCTTTGAAAATGATTGTGAAAATGCTAACACACTTGCACATGGTGATTTACACTTGGTGGTGTTTGCACATTTACAAAGGAGAACGAGTTGGAGATGTTTCGAAGAACTCGTGTGCTTGAAAGAGAGAGATGATGGTCATTGGATTGGAAAATTACTTTGATCCATTGTGCTTTGGATCAAGAGGGATAAATGGTTGTGTAGCCCTCTAAATAAGCTTTCCATAGAGTCCAAGATCATCGAAAACGGAGTTCGGAGCTAAGAGATATGCCCGTTTTAGTGCGGGGTGGTGCTGGACCGGCGGAAGTTCCGGTGGGTCTGGACCGGAAGTTCCGGTCAGCCCAGCCCGAGCAACCGTGCACCCCGATTTACTTCCGGTAGGTGACCAGAAGTTCTGGTGGAAGTTCTGGTGGATGATCGAAAGTTACGGTAGGTGACCGAAATTTCTGGTGGAAGTTCCGGTGGATGACCGGAAGTTCCGGTAGGTGACCGGAAGTTCCAATGGAAGTTCTGGTGTAGTTTCGATGGATGACTGGAAGTTTCGGTAGGCGACCAGAAGTTCCGGTGTAGTTCCGGTGGATGACCAGAAGTTTCGGTCAGATGACCGAAAGTTCCGATAGGCCAGATCTGGGTTGATTTCGCGTACAACGGCAATATTTGTACTAACCGAAAATTCCGGTGGGGTTCCACCGGAAATTCCGGTAGGTCATTTTCAGCCCGAAATTTGAACCTAACGGCTCTATTTTGAGTGGGGCTTATAAATAGAGAGGTGGCCGGCCCTTGCCCATGGGAGAGCACCATAGGGACTTTGTGTCCATGCTTGTGAGTGCTTGGAGAGCCCTCTACTCACTTGTTCTTGATAGAGTTCATTCGATCGAGTGAGAGAGCGATTCTAGTGTGTTGCTTTGAGAGATTGCTTCGTGTGGCACTAGGTGTTCGTGTTGCAAGCCGGTGGGCTTGTTATTCTTAGAGGTTGCCACCTCCTAGACGGCTTGGTGGCAAGAGACTTCATTGAAGCACGCAAGGAGATTGTGCGGTGCTCTAGAGAAGAGATTGTGAGGGGTTCTTAAGCCTTCCCCGCGGGAGTCGCGAATTGGCTACTCTAGTTGAGCTCGTGGCTTGAAGGATCCCCATCTTGTGTTGATTTATCACACCCGAGGCTGTGGGTTTGGCTAGGTGACGCCAATTAGCGAGTGAATCTCCAAGTGGGTGCATCGCCACAAGAGGACGTAGCTTGGTGGCAACCAAGTGAACCTCGGTAAAAATCGCCGTGTCATCTTGTGTCCGCACTTCACGGTGGTTTGCAATCTCTTTCACAAGCTTGTATTTACATTCATATATATTATGCTTGTGTTGTTGCTCTTGCAATTAGTTGGCTTGTGTAGCTATCTAGTTACCTTCTAGCTTGTGTAGCATAGAAGTATCTCTTGTGTGACTAATTAGCTTATGTAATCTAATTAGTAGCCTTGCTTAGTTTGTGTAGCTAAGTAATTTGAGCTCTTGGGTTCAGCTTGTGTATCCTTGTCCTTGAGCATCTAGTGAGCTTAGGTTGGCTTTGTGCTCTTGCTCATTAGAATTGTGTAGGTGCTCCCTTGCTTGATAAAGTACTAGTTGCTTAGGTTTGTATGACCTTGCAAGCTAGACTTGATTAGGAGGGCACTAGCTAGTTTGGCACCTTGTTTTCTTGTGTAGGATCTTTTACAAGGTGCATCTAGAGTTATAGTTAGAGGGGTGAAGTCTTGGCTAGACCGATAGTTTTAATTTCGCATTTATTTCGGTTAGCCGGTGTGATAAGTTTTAGAAAGGACTATTCACCCCCCTCTAGTCTGCCATCTCGACCTTTCACGTGGTATCAGAGCCGGGTCTCTCATTTTTGTGGTCTTCACCGACCCGAGAGGATGGCAACTAGTGGGTTTAGTGTTGAGTGCACATGTGACACACATATTTTTGATGGCACACACTTTGCACGGTGGAAACACCATATGCTTGATTATTTACATGCCATGGGGCCTAAGGCTTGGTGTGTTGTCACCAATGGACTCACCCATGTGTTGGATGATAAGAACCTTACCGAAGCCCAAGAAGCTCTTTGTGCACTTGATGCAAATACATTTTATTATCTAATGGATGCTTTGATCTATGATGTGTATGACAAGGTATATCTCGAGGGAACCGCACGTATGTTGTGGGAATCCATCAAGGACGCCTTCGACGATATCTCTACATGGGATGATGGTAAGTATGAGGAGTATGTGCCCACGAAGGTGGTGTGTGAGGATGTTGGGCATGAACACAACAAGGTTGTTGTGGAGGATTGCTCCACCTCATGGTCGAGTGATGATGATGATAGATCAACCACAAGTTCACTTGACAAGATGGATGTTGATGCCTCAAGTGATGTAAGTGATGATGCTACCCTAAGCACATTTGATGAAGATAATGATGGTGCATGCTCGGTTGATATTGCTACTACAAGCACATCCACTACATCACCACATTGCTCTATGTCATATGGTGACACAAAGGTACAAATTGCTAATGTGGTTCATAATGTTGATTCATATGATGAGCTTGTTAGTAAAATAGCTAGCATGACCATGTCTTTAGAAAATGAGAGAGCTAAAACAATGAATTTGGAAAATGAAAACTCTTTTCTAAAGACAACATGTGAACAACAAAAGCATCTACTTTATGTTAATAATTGTTCACATGATGTGCTAAAATTGGCTCATGAGGAACTTAATGTTTCTCATGATAACTTGTTACAAGAACATGCTTTTCTCACTAAGAAGATTTTCAATGAAGAAACTAAAACTAGTGAGAGCTCGTCACATGGGTCTAATGATCAATCACATATTGTTGCTAACCTTTGTGATGTAGGCAAAAAGCATGTATCCACCTCTTGCAATGATTTATTATCTATGTCACGTTCTTTGCAATTAGATGCTTGTTCTTCTTCTATGTCTTGTGAGACTAACCTTTTGAAGGAGAATAATGAGCTCAAAAAGAAAGTGATGAATATGAGCAACAAGCTTGAGAGGTGCTACAACTCCAAGGTCCTCTTCGAACAAATGTTGAAGAATCCAAGAAGCCTCAATGACAAGAGTGGTCTTGGATTTATCAAGAAGAAGTTGACCAAGGGAGGAAGAAAAGGGCAGAAGAGCTTAAGAGGCAAGAGAAGGTGAAGCTATGTCATTTCATGTGCTATCAATGCGATGAAATGGGACATCTAGCGTATGCTTGCCCAATCAAGAAAAGCTCAAGTTGAAGAAAGAAGAAGAGAGGCTCAAGCATGTCAAGTGCTTCAAGTGTCACACATGGGGTCATCTCACCTCTATGTGTCCAACCAAAATTGGTGAAGCAACAAGAGAAGCCTCAACCAAAGCCACATGTTGAGCAAGTAAAGAAGCCCTAAGATCAAGTCAAGATCAACCGTGAAGCTAATGTAGATGACTTGAAGAAGAAGAAGAAAACAAGAAGGGGTGGAAGAGCAAGGAATCCAACTCATATCCATGATGCCAACAAGATGATGAGCAAGAATCAAGAAAAGAAAGATTTAGCTCACATCAAGTGCTTCAAGTGTGGAGATATGGGACACTTTTCCTCGAAGTGTTCTAACAAGCTTGAGAAGAAGACTCAAACAACTCTTGAGAGGCAAGGCAATGAAGAGCATCACAAGAGCAATGAAGAAAAGGCTCTACCAAAGAGAAGATGCTATTCATGCTGAGAAAGGGGACACATGGCTCATTCATGTCCCCTAGGTAACACACCTAAGCTACTTCAATTCATGCAAATGATATGCTTAGGAAGGATGGTGATGGTACCTCTACGGTTGCTATTGTAATACATCCCGCTACTCATACTATGGCTTTGCCTAAGTATGTTGCACCTAACTTGAGAGGACCTAAACAAGTTTGGGTACCATCAAAAAGTAGATGATTGTTTGTAGGTACTATTGGCATTGGAGGCTTGATTCAATAAGGTTCATATTATTCATCTTTTAATTGAGTCAAGTAATGATTGCATATCTTATCCCAATGCCAAGTCATGATAAGTGAAGTCCGAATGTGCTTCAACATACAAGTGCAAATTAAAGTTGTGGTAAATTACTAGTTATATTTGATGGCTTGCAAAATTATTTGAGTAGAAGCTTGCTATTGATGATCATGAGCTATCAAGCTCAATTTCTTAAATCTGTCCAATAATTCCAAATTTGAGCTAGCTGAGAAGACAGTCATGTTTGATGAATCAAATCTCTTTGGATTGGCTTGAAATTTGGTATACATGCTCTACACTTATGATAAAAAATTGGACATCTGGATGAGAATTGCTATTGCTTTGGAGTAGTTCTTGTCAGCTATGGTGCAGTAGTTTTTTAGCATGTAATAGTGTGGGAAGATGTGAAATCTGGTAGCAATCTAGAACGTCAATGAAGCTCAACTTTTTATAGCTGCTAGAAGACTTTGTGTCACACATCTCCACCAAATTTAATGACATTTGGAGCTGTACTTTTGGAGATATGAATTTCTATTTGAAGGGTATAGAATCTGTCAGAAAAGTGACTAACATTGGGAAACATAAAGAGTCACCCAAATTGAAAGGTCCTCAAGTTGAAATCATGATTAAAAGTGATTGAGGAACCTATGTTTGGTTTCATTGAAGATCAAGATCAAGCTCAAGACCAATAAAGAAAAGGAACAATCAAACAAAGGCAATTCAAGTGAGTGTCAAGGATAGTTCTTGGAGAGAGATCACTTCTCCCCACTGTGGGGGTGAGCCACCCAAATGAATTGGAAAAAAACCAAGTGAGGTGTACTTGGAAGGCCAACATGAAAGTGATGATCTAAGGATTATTGAAGATGCTTAGTTGAAGCTATCAAAAGGGTTGATCAAAGAAGCAAGCAACACCCAAATAGAGAGCAATACAAGTCAAATCAAGTAATAATACAAATGGTATTCTCTCATGCAAGCAAAGATCAAAAGAAGAAGCAAGCTAACCACAACAAGAGAAGTACACTTGATCTCTAGTGGTTCTTATTTCATATGGATGAAGCATGGAATTCAAATTGATATTTATTGGCTTCATCAAGCTTATAAATGGGACTTCACATTACTATTGGAGTAATGATATTGGAATAAAATGACTATCCTCTACTCCAACATAGCAACGATATCATTGTATTGTGCATGATCATTTCATTCCTTACTAGTATGTGGTTAGTGCATATAGTACATACTTACTAGGATCATGCATGATAAATGAAAAGTCTATAATTCATAGTCTACCACTATTTCTTGCTTGATTGAATGATCTAGTGGCATGAGTGTGAATTTGTTCATGAGCTAGTGAACCCAAGTGCTTGATCTATTTTGATTGCATATAAGTGACAAGTACAACATTGGCAAGATAACCCTTATTCTTTATGAGGTGTGAAGAAGCTTGTCATCGGTTCAAACTGGACTTGAAAGCTTATAGGCAAAACACTTTAGCTCAAGTCCAAGAGAAAGAAGCTCATGGAAACAATGTAGTTCAAGAATTGGGCATAATTAACAAATTCAACAAATGGTGACCCAATGGTAGTTCTTGCAAGATATGTCTAGAATATCACATTCCTTCACGTGGTATACATGTCATTCATTCAAGTGATATCTAGTACATCAAGAAGGTGGTTCCACAAATGATCCTCAACTTTAAGTGATCAATTCAAATCAAGAAAGCTACCCTCATCCACAAGTTGGTTGACCCATGCTATGACATAGGGAGAGTGCCCTATTCATATTAATCGTGGTATGATATAATCATACGTGGTGCTCATACTACTACATGTGGTTTTTACATGTGGTGTCAGTCCAACATATGGTATTGTCCATCAAAAATAAAGAATCAAGACCCAACCATCTATCCAAGTCTGACTCTTTGCATCAAAGGACTCACCATACATGTGATACAAGAGGCTAATCTTCATGTGGTATCGCATTTACATGGCATCAAGTGACACATCCATGTTATATCTTTATATGGTATTGGGCTATCATACCTTTATGGTGATTGATGACAAAGGGGGAGAGAAATGTACAAAGATATGCAAGAGGCATATTATAAAGGAGAAATTGGACAAAGATGAGAGAAGACATGGACATGGATTAAGAGGGAGAAATATTGAAGAGAGGAGGATGAAATATTCTTGGACAAGAGAAGCACACAAGTAGGGGGAGCAAGCTCATGAACTTGGTTGATTGCATTTGATATGTGCATATTCATGTGCTTGCTTGCATTTGCATAAGTATTTAAATTCAATATGCAATGCTTGTGTGGTGTATGTTAGTCATAGAACTTGACTGATGATTTTATAACTAGCATGCATAGGATGGTTTAGCTAGTCACATGTGTTCTTTCTCGTGATGCTAGAGCCTTGTTTATTATGTTGATCTCATGAGGTATCTAGTTGTATCATGTGATATATAACTAACCGTAATGAAGCTAAGGATGAACTTCAAATGTGCAACTTCGATTGGTATCACGCTTCAAAGGTTTATTATATATACCTTAGCATCACTTAGTAGTGCTAACTCTCCCAAAATTTTTATATTTATGCATGTGTGCAAGCCTGAATTCAAACCAATTGAGCACACATGTAGGGGGAGCTATCACTACCAAGTTGACTTTGTGGTACTTATACAAATCATGACATTGAGCTTAAATGTTGGATAAGTGGCATAGAGTCCAAATACTCTTAATTTCCATATCTTTATAGAGTTGTCATTAATTACCAAAAAGGGGGAGATTGAAAGGTCCCTATGTGTTTTTGGCAATTGAGTGACAACTTTAGGTTGGACTAATGTGTTAAATTGAGAATACATAGGGAATTAGTCCATTAGGTGAATGTGCAATGGAGGAGCTCAATTGCATATGTGACATGACATGGAGTCATGTGACCGAGATGGAGAAGATCAAGATTAGGCTTGGCTCGATGGACCGGTGGATGTGTGAAGGGCAAGTCAAGGCTTTGAAGCGATGGACCATGAGACGGTGAAGCTTGAGCAAGACTTGGCACTGATGGACCATAAGATGGTGAAGAGTAAGTGAGGTCAAGATCGATGGACCAAGAAGGTTGCATGATGATATGAAGTGGATCATATCATTTGATGATCGTGTTGGTGCATTTGTTGCATTGGCACATTGGAGGAAGACGGTGGAAATAGAAATACGCGCAAGGCAAAGGTATAACCTAGGGCATTTTATTTCACCGGTCATGAGGTATGTAGAGAAGTTGATGACCGGATTTAGGATTAATAGCCATACTATCAAGAGGGGCAAACTTGTTTGTATATCGGTCATCTAGTGCCACTTGAGTGATCTAACTTTGTGACATGCTAGGATCGAGTGGCGTTGTGAGAGAAAGAGAAAATCCTTTGAAAATAATTGTGAAAATGCTAACACACTTGCACATGGTGATGTACACTTGGTGATGTTGGCACATTTGCAAAGGAGAACGAGTTGGAGATGTTTCGAAGAACTCGTGTGCTTAAAAAAGAGAGATATGGTCATTGGATTAGAAAACTATTTTGATCTATTGTGACTTGGATCAAGAGGGATACATGGTTATGTAGCCCTCTGAATAAGTTTTCCATAGAGTCCAAGATCATCAAAAACGGAGTTCGGAGCTAAGAGATATGCCCATTTTAGTGCGGGGTGGTGCTGGACCAACGAAAGTTCCGGTGGGTCTGGACCGGAAGTTCCGGTCAGCCCAGCCCGAGCAACCGTGCACCCCGATTTACTTCCAGTAGGTGACCGGAAGTTTTGGTGGAAGTTTTGATGGATGACCGAAAGTTTCGGTAGGTGACCGGAAGTTTCGGTGAAAGTTCCGGTGTAGTTCCGGTGGATGACCGGAAGTTCCGATAGGCGACCGGAAGTTCCGGTGGAAGTTCCGGTGTAGTTCCGGTGGATGACCGCACTTCGCGGTGGTTTGCAATCTCTTTCACAAGCTTGTATTTACATTCATATATATTATGCTTGTGTTGTTGCTCTTGCAATTAGTTGGCTTGTGTAGCTATCTAGTTACCTTCTAGCTTGTGTAGCATAGAAGTATCTCTTGTGTGACTAATTAGCTTGTGTAATCTAATTAGTAGCCTTGCTTAGTTTGTGTAGCTAAGTAATTTGAGCTCTTGGGTTCGGCTTGTGTATCCTTGTCCTTGAGAATCTAGTGAGCTTAGGTTGACTTTGTGCTCTTGCTCATTAGAATTGTGTAGGTGCTCCCTTGCTTGATAAAGTACTAGTTGCTTAGGTTTGTATGACCTTGCAAGCTAGACTTGATTAGGAGGGCACTAGCTAGTTTGGCACCTTGTTTTCTTGTGTAGGATCTTTTACAAGGTGCATCTAGAGTTATAGTTAAAGGGGTGAAGTCTTGGCTAGACTGATAGTTTTAATTCCGCATTTATTTCGGTTAGCCGGTGTGATAAGTTTTAGAAAGGACTATTCACCCCTCTCTAGTCCGCCATCTCGACCTTTCACCCTTGTCGTCAGTCTGGTCCAGAGCATAGCGTTGTACGCTGGGTCTGAGCATTCAGAGCTCCAACGGCTAGTCTGGCTCAGTGCGCGGTTGAACGCGTCCGACGACGTTTGCTGTGTCTGACATCTAGCGTCTGGCGCGTTCGACGGTCCCGAGTGGCTAATTCAAAGGGTAACGGTTGGATGGAGATGGCAACTCTATAAATAGATGGTGGCCGGCCTTGGGAGGCATCTCTTGCCTATTCTAACATTCTTGTACATCCTTTGAGCTAGAGACTCATTCCACTCATCTCCCTGCTTGAATGTCCATTCAAAGTGAGATTGAGTGAGAATCAATTGCATTCTTTGAGTGTTGCATCTAGAGAGGCACTTGTTCTTCATGATTGCTGCGAATTTCTCATTACTCTTTGGTGATTTACGTCACCCTAGACAGCTTGAAGCAGCAGCGGTGTTTGAGCTTGAGTTGGTGATTGTTCGAGGCCACACCGGTGATATTGTGAGGGGTTCTTGAGCCATCCCCACGAGAGATCGCAATTGGCTACTCTAGTGGAACGCTTGTGGCTTGGAGGATCCCCATCTTGTGTTGATAGTGCCGCACCCGGCTGCGGGTTGGCTAGTGACGCCATTTAGCAGGCACATCTTCAAGTGGGTGTATCGCCACAACGAGGACTAGCTTGCCGGGAAGCAAGTGAACCTTGGTAAAAAATCATTATGTCATCTTAATTGCTAAGGTTTTTTTATTGTGATTGTGATTGATATTGATTGGATCATCACTTCTACATTGGTGGTATATCAATTCTATCCCCTCTCTTGTATTTGCATTGTCATCTATAATTTTTAGCTTGCTAGTTGCTCTTGTTGCTAGAATTATGTAGCTTGTCTTCTTTGTAGTAGTTAGCTTGCTCTCTAAAAGTAAAGTAGCAACCTAGCCTTGTTGGTGTAACATAGACATTATAGCTTATCTTGCTAGAATTTTGTTTAGAAGGCTTGCATAGCTTAGTTATGCTAGTACTAGGGGGATATGTCATCTTAAGTACTAACCCTTTGTCTTAGTGCTTGTGCTTTGCAAGAAATTTTTTAT
The DNA here is from genome assembly GCA_023333625.1 of Bothriochloa decipiens. Taxonomy (NCBI): domain Eukaryota; kingdom Viridiplantae; phylum Streptophyta; class Magnoliopsida; order Poales; family Poaceae; genus Bothriochloa; species Bothriochloa decipiens. Next base: position 14,940,018 of record CM041634.1, read on the forward strand.
AGGCTATTCATCCCCTCTAGCCATTTAGTACCTTACAACTTGTGATGTTTTGTCAATGCATACCTGCGGCATAGGAAGAAGTTGCAGACACCGGGGGCTCGCCACTCATCACGTGCCACCCGCCCAAGTGGCGATATATATATGGGCCAGGAGTGATAGTGACTAGAGTAGGGAATCTTATGTGCACTACTTATTAAGCGAGGAGAGGGAAGGAGTGGAAGACAAGTACGTAAGAAATGAACTAATACAATGATCTAGAACCGGTCCTGGTTCTGTTCCCCTTCTCCTCAAGACCTCAATCTATCTCCAATAACCCCTTCCTGAATTAGGTTATTAACACTAACGAAAGAGAATCGATCGAAGCCTGTGACTGAAATGCACGATCTTCACAGGTATCACTTTTCACGATACCTAAACCTAAAAGGTGGAATAGCGATTTTTGAACCATTTCCTATAAGAGAATGATTTCCATTACTTTGAGAAATGGATTCTATATCAAACTATAGCTATTGCATTAAAGAAGAAAAGAAACTAATAGAAGTCGAAGACGCGGAATGGTAGTGAATAGAGAAAAGATTCTTCTGATTTTTTTGTTCCTAAAAATATTCGATCTATCTCCTAGATGCCGTAGAGAATTGAGAATTTTCATGTCTTTCAATTCTCGTACTCGTAATTGGAAAGTTACGAAAGGAGATCCATCTTTTTGCAATGAAAACAACATAAAAAACTCTAGACAATTTCGAAATCAGACCAAGCATCTTAATACATATGCAAAAAAATTCATTATTGGCCCACCATTGATTACAAGATTTAGCTTTTATGAATCGCTATTGGTTTGATACGAATAGTGGCAGTTGTTTTAGTATGTTAAGGATACAGATGTATCCACAATTCATTGAGTTACTTAATAGCCTATTTCTTATACTATATCTCTATCCCGTGAAATTCTCGAGCCAAAGATGGATGCATATGTTGTGTTTCATTTTGCTAAATGATATCAATTAAATGGTATATCAATTCTATAAATTGGATATAGCAATAAATAAATTAGCAAAATTCTTTTATTTTAGATAGAAGAAATGTTTCTTCTGTCTAAAATAAAAGAATGTACCCTTCTATCCAAATCCAATTTGCATCGATAAAATAAATCCAAATTCCAGATTCCAGAAGTAGATGAATAATTGCAAATTTTTGTGTGTACGGACATAATTTTTATTTTTCCTAATCAGAAAAATACATGAAAAAGAAAGGAGGTAGAAAAATTTGTTGATTTATGGGTAAAGAAGAAAAACAAGAAAACAGGGGTTCTGTTGAATTTTAAGTATTCAGTTTCACCAATAAGATACAGAGACTTGTTTCACATTTAGAATTACACAAAAAAGATTTTTCATCGGAAAGATGTCTACGAAGACTTTTGGGAAAACATCAACGTTTGCTGGCTTATTTGGCAAAGAAAAATAGAGTACGTTATAAGAAATTAATAAATCAGTTGGATATTTAGGAGAAGTAATTTAATCGTTCAATTTTTTTCTTATTTTATTAGTAGTCTTATAGTAGTCTTAGATTTTGCATTTTGATGAGCCTCGTTTTGAGGAATTCGAATAATCCATTTTCATGGAATAAAGAGTAAGAACAAGGATATGAGTCTATCTCTTAAAAGAAAAGATCTCATGGTAGTCAATATGGGTCCTCAACACCCATCAATGCATGGTGTTCTTCGACTAATTGTTACTCTCGATGGTGAAGATGTTATTGATTGCGAACCCATATTAGGGTATTTACACAGAGGAATGGAAAAAATTGTGGAAAACATAAGTATTATACAATACTTACCTTATGTAACACGATGGGATTATTTAGCTACTATGTTTACAGAAGCCATAACGGTAAATGCACCAGAATTCTTGGAAAATATTCAAATACCCCAAAGAGCCAGCTACATTAGAGTAATTATGTTAGAATCGAGCCATATAGCTTCTCATTTGTTATGGCTTGGACCTTTTACGGCGGATCTCGGGGCACAGACTCCTTTTTTCTACATTTTTAGAGAGAGAATTGATATATGATCTATTTGAAGCTGCTACAGGTATGCGAATAATGCATAATTACTTTCGCATCGGAGGGGTAGCTACCAATCTCCCTTATGGATGGATGGATAAGGAGTTGTTGAATATCAACAACTTATTACACAGAATCCTATTTTTTTAGAACGAGTTGAAGTAGTCAGTTTTATTAGCGGAGAAGAAGCTGTAAATTGGGGCTTATCAGGACCAATGTTATGAGCTTCTGGAATACAATGGGATCTTCATAAAATCGATCCTTATGAGTCTTACAATCAATTCGATTGGAAAGTCCAATGGCAAAAAAATGAGATTCGTTAGCTCGCTATTTAGTACGAGTCGGTGAAATGAGGGAATCCATAAAAATTATTCAACAGGCTGTAGAGAAAATTCCTAGAGGACCTTATGAGAATTTAGAAGCCCGACGCTTTAAGAAAGCAAAGAATCCCGAATGGAATAATTTTGAATATAAATTTTTTGGTAAAAAACCTTAGCCCAATTTTGAATTATCAAAGCAAGAGCTTTATGTAAGAGTAGAAGCTCCAAAAGGTGAATTAGGAATTTATCTGGTAGGAGATGATAATCTTTTCCTATGGAGATGGAAAATTCGTCCACCGGGTTTTATTAATTTGCAAATTCTTCCTCAGCTAGTTAAAAAAATAAAATTGGCTGATATCATGACAATATTAGGTAGTATAGATATCATTATGGGGGAAGTTGATCGTTGAAATGATAATAGATAGGGTAGAGGTAGAAACTATCAATTCTTTTTCGAAATCAGAATTATTAAAAGAAATCTATGGACTTATATGAATTCTACCCATTTTGGCCCTCCTACTGGGAATCACAATAGAAGTACTCATAATTGTGTGGTTAGAAAGAGAAATATCCAAATCGATACAACAACGTATTGGTCCTGAATATGCTGGCCCCCTAGGTCTACTTCAAGCTATAGCAGATGGAACTAAACTACTTTTAAAAGAGGATATCCTCCCATCCCGAGGAGAGATTCCTTTATTTAGCATTGGTCCCTCTGTAGCAGTCATATCCATTTTATTAAGTTTTTTAGTTATCCCTTTGGAATATCGTTTTGTTTTAGCTGATCTTAGTATTGGTTTTTTTTATGGATTGCGATCTCAAGTATTGCTCCTATTGGTCTTCTCATGGCAGGATATAGCTCAAATAATAAATATTCTTTTTCAGGCAGTCTATGAGTGGCTGCTCAATCTATTAGTTATGAAATACTATTAACTTTTTGTGTACTAGCAATATCTCTACGTGTGATTCATTAAAACAGGATCTTTTCCTCTTAAATACTTGGTAAGTTAAACTCGATAGCTATATGAGTGAAACAAAACAACTTATTAATTTGTAGTAAAAATAAAAAATCTCATTTCCTACATACAAGAAAAAAGTTCAAGTAAACATAAGCAGTGTAAACTCTTTACCCCAAGGTTGAGATTGTTTAATTAGTCATCATATCTTGAAGCTGGCAAGAATAAAGGATTCGCGGTATGGAATTCCATTACTAGAATATTTTGAGTTATTACTATAATTTAAACTTATAACTATAAGGCAATCCATCAAAAGTTAGTGAGGGATTAGGAACACTAAAGTACATACAGGATTGGTAATGAGAGAATCTAAATCATTAGACATTTTTCCTCATAAAAGGAATCATAATAAGGACTTGAAATTGGTGGAAATGATCAAGCAGTACTTTCTTCAGATTCCGATCTAGAGTATGTTCACATTCACTTGTTAAGGAAATGGCTATCAAGAACGAATTAACCCTTTATTCTTTTTTTAAGTATACCCCTCCCGGGAAAGAAGAATAGGACAAAAGATATGGAATACAATACAAAAAAGGATCTTTATTTATTCTTTCCTTCCTTTATCCCTATTCATACCGAATTCCTCATGAACTAATGCCAAATTCTTTTCATTTATTAATTGCTATAATGAGTGATTATTCCAATATTAAGTTATTACCGAACAAAGAAAAAATTTATTATATAAAGGATGAGATCAATTCGGAAGCGCTTTTTTGTTATTCTAGCAGATGTAATTGCTTTGGTCTAATTTTGGGCTTTCCAATCAATTTTATCTTACCTAATTCTATCTAGGCCTAGGGGATAATACCGAAACAAAACAATCCTTTCCTTTTTTCTGATCATAGAGGAGCCGTATGAAGCTAAGGTTTCATGTACGGTTTTGGAATAGCGGTGGGAACTGTGATGTTATCATCGACTATGATTATCTAACAGTTGATGTACAGTTGATATAGTTGAAGCACAGTCCAAATATGGTTTTTTGGATGGAATCTTTGGCGTCAGCCTATAGGTTTTCTAGTTTCTCTAATTTCTTCTTTAGCAGAATGTGAAAGATTACCCATGGTTGACTTGCGCTTAATAATCGGCCGCTCAACGATCAAGTCGCATATATGTTGATAAGCTTCAGGGAGAAGGAGGATGCTCTGCTTTGGGTCATTCCCCGCCGTGGCGGTATCGCCAACGGTGAACCCTAGGGTGACGCCGACGCCAGACGCCTCTCCACCCCCTCCCTCGCCGGCTGTGATTTCGGCTGGTGCGGGTGACCGAGGGGATATCTGAGGGTGTGTTACATCAATTCGTCATCCCCGGTGGAGGGATTCTCCATCTCCGAGGTGAGTCCGGCCAAAACCATCCACCCCTCCCCTGAGAATCTGGGTGGTGGGTGGGGAAATGCGGGATTCCGGTGGAGAATGCGAGAAGCAACCATGGGTGGCTTTCGAATTTGGAGGCATTCCCAAAATTGGCAATAGAACCTCGGTGGCGGGAACAAGGATTTGCTGTTTCCATCGACAGGGGTCCAAGAGAGTCAAATTTGCAATTGAGCGTGGCAAGCTGCCATTTGAGCAAGTTTCTGCAACCTCGGTAAAAATCAGGACCATTCCGATTGAATTTCGGTGGGATGGTCGGAACATCTCATCTCCGGTGAGGAAAAGCTCACAGGCGGGAAAATTTGCACCAAATTTGGGGCACCTGCAAGTGGAGCCATCTCATCAGGAGTGGTGGTTCCGGGCACCACCTAAGGTGCAGCCGGTACTTGGAATCCTTGGGCATATTCCTAGGAACGAGACACGCGGCTGCTGGCTGGATCAGGGTAGACGGAAGGTGAGTGGGAGTTTCAAATTGAGACACCATCCCATCCCTTCCTCACCGCGGGCGGCTAGATCAATCCCGCAGCTCCCAATTCCCCAACCCCTGAACCCTAGCAGGGACGGTGGGAAGAAAAATATCGCCAAACTGCTTGGCCACCTTTGGAAAAAATCCAGTGAGAGATCTTACGCGGCTGTTGCTCGGATTGAGCTAGCACATAAGGTAGCAATGGATCGAGGGGACGGCTATCATGGCTCTGTCGCCAGGGATGGCTTCGGCACCGCCAGGGGCAGTTTTGGAGCGGGGAGGCAAGGCCGGGGAGCCGGGCGCACTGGTGCCCGCAACCTGACCTGGGAGTGAGTCGGCAAAGAACCTCAACCCAAGGAGGATGCTGGAGAAAAGCAGGAGCAGAACTCCGATGAAAAGTGGGAAGGGACCAAGAAACAAGAGAACAAGGAAGCAGATCAATGGGGGAAGAAGTGGGATCCAGCTGAAGCTTCACAAGGTAACAAAATTGCTACTGGTCCTGTTGCTCCTAAGAAAATGAAGTGTGATATCTGCGGTTACTACAACCATAACATCCAGGATTGCCGTAGACTGAACTGTGAAATCTGTGGTATTCAAGGACATATGGCCTATGATTGCACTCAGTGTATACCATGGAATGTTGTTCCTGAATTATGTGCTTCACAGTCTAAGGACCAGAGTTTTTATACATTGATGAGGATATTGATCCTAAAATGGCCAGGGAAAAGGAAAGCTCTGCTGTTATTTCCATTGTCTCAGGTCAAGCTACTGGAAAGGATGTGGAGAAGCAGTTTACAAACTTACATGTTGCAGAGAAATGGAGGTGGGTAGCAAAACCAGCTGGAGATAACAGATACATCATGAGGTTTCCAAATGTCCAGATGATCAAAGAATTTAGCTTCTTCCTAGCCATGCACATGAGATATGTGGATGCTCAAATGAAGATTCAGCAGTACAATTCTAGCTTTGATGCAAAAGGAGAATTGCAACAAGCTTGGTTCAGGATTTGGGGGATCCCATCTGACCAAAGGTCAATCAGGACATGTGCCAAGGTTGGTAATTTAGTGGGGAAGACAATGGAGATTGATGAAAAAACAAGATTGAGAAATGACTTTGTCAGGGTTAAACTTGCTTGTATTGATGTATCAAAAGTTCCAAATACTATTGTCTGCTATTTGGGTCTGATAAAGCATCAGTTCACTTATGAAAGGGAAGTGGAGCTTGAGCCCCCATCTAGAACTCTGCAGAGTGGTGTGAAAGTCACAGAACCTCCACCTCCACCTCCTCCACCAAAAAGGTTCAAATCAGATGACAACTTCAAGCCTAATCAAGCAAAGCAAGATGCTCCATCAAGTGATCAGAACAGAGCTAATATTCAAGGGAAATCTGCCAGTCTCAGTAAGGACCCTGTCTTCCATTCTGCTCCACCAAAGTCTGGTACTCACTCCAAATATATAGGGAAAGAAAGGGTGTCTCTAAAAGATCCAGACAATGATGGTGATGGCCTGGATAGAGTCTATATACCTAAAAAGATGGAGGATTCTGATTATGATAGTGATGTAGATAAGAGACTAAGAAAGATTGATGGCTTTGGAGACTTGGGTCAGGGAACTTCTAAACAGAATGATGACATAGATACAAGACACATTTGGTTCATGGAAACCACTATGCCAAGCATTGGTCTTGTGAAGTCAGTCAACAAAAAGGATAAATGTGAGCCAAGGGCAGAGAACATGTGTCAAGAGATCAACAATACGACAGTGAAAGATTCTGTCACTGAAATAGATATGTCTGATGAACCAATAGTCAACACTCAAGGCAGTACTGAGGATGACTTGGAGCCGCAGGAGGATGAGTAGAAAACAGTGGAGAAATCTTGGGGCAAGGAATCGTTGGGGTTCAGCCTAAATGTTGATGAGGTTGATGATCCAAGAGCTAAGGAGAAGATTGACATGAAGAAGCAAGGTCCACGAAGATGCCCAAGACTTCAGAAAGACATTATGCTCACCACCAAGGAGAAGAATGAGCAGATGGCAATGAAAAGAAACTTGGAAGGTAACTCTAAACCACCATCTATGTTTTCTGATCTAGATATGAATGATATTAGAAACATCTCATGTGATATGGGAATTAATGTTGATCAAACTAGTTTTGAAATTTTTAATCTGATGAAAGATCTTGAGATTGCTAGGAAGAACCTGTACAATAAGCAACAGGAAATTGCAGTTCTTGTGATAGATGATATATATATAGCTGATGATGATGATGTGAATGAAAGAATGATCGAATGGCTTAGAGATGACCTCTATGAATCAGAGAGTGAAATTCTGGCTCAATCTAAGAAAAAAGGCAGACTTTCCAAAAGAAGAATCAAAATTGATTCTAGGGGAAAGGATGATACCCAAGGCCAAAAAATTCTTGGCCCAGGTAAAAAGGGGAAGGGAGGCAAATTAGTTCTCCAAACTCCCCAACAGAAAAAGAAAAAGAAACCTAAATGACATTAGAAGGCCTTATATGGAATTGTAGAGGCCTAAAAAAGGAGGGCTGCTCAACATTCTTAAAAAATCTTATCCTTCAATGTAAATTTGATTTTATTGGTCTACAAGAAACCATGGTAGAGGAATGTGATCTATCCATGCTAAGAAAGTTTGACATACACCAGGCTTACCTTTGGGAATGGATTCCATCTAGAGGAAAGTCAGGTGGTATTTTGGTTGGTGCCAATTTGAACAGATTTGATGTAGGGGCCCTAAACAAAGGGAAGTTCATGCTCCAATTGAATTTATGGGATAAAGAACTCAGGTTTAAATGGAACCTGCTAGTGGTCTATGGGCCTGCACATGATGAAGACAAAATTGAATTCATGGCTGAATTGGCCAGATTCTGTGATGCCAGCAATGAACCTTACCTAATTAGGGGGGACTTTAACATAATTAGATATGCAAATGAAAAAAGTAACAATAGGGGTATTCATAGACACTCCAGCATATTCAATTCTGTTATTCATTTTTTTGAGTTAAGAGAACTCCTGATGACAGGAGGGTTCTTTACTGGAGCAATAATCAAGAACCCCTAACTCTGGAAAAGCTAGATAGAGTGCTAGTATCCATATCTTGAGAGGATTTATTCCCCCTAGCTATAGTCAGGAAGCTTCCTAGAGAAGTGTCTAACCATAATCCTTTGGTCATCTCATTGGGTAGCCCTAAGCTAAAAACCTCAATCCAATTCAGATTTGAGGCACATTGGTTTAAAAATGAGGAATTCTTTCCTTTAGTGGAAAAACTATGGAATAAACCTTGTAGGGCCAAATCAGCCTTGGACAGGATCCAATAGAAGTTGAAACGCTTTAAACAATACTTTAAAGGGTGGGGTCAAAATGAGTAGGGGAAGCTAAGGAAGCTTAAGAAAATTCTTACAGCTGAACTTAGCAAGCTAGAGGAGCTAGAGGAAAGGGAGATTCTGTCTATTGAACAAATCAATAGGAAACAATGGATTATATGTGAAAACATGAGGATTCTAGAACAAGAAGAAACATATTGGTTCCAAAGAAGCCATGAAACATGGATTTTAAAAGGGGATAATAACACAGATTATTTTCATAAATGTGCTAATGGCCAAAAAAGAAAAAATACTATAATCTCTCTAGATAATGAGGGGATATGTATAGAAGGAAATAAGAATCTTCTGAAACATGCTTCTGATTACTACTCTGAATTATTTAGGTCTGCCACACAGTATGATATACACCTGGATTCCTCAATGTGGGATCAGGATTATAAGATATCTGAGGCTGACAATGCTTTACTTTGTTAGTCTTTCTCTGAAACAGAGATCAAGAATGCCTTGTTCCAAATGGAAACTAATAAAGCCCCTGGTCCAGACAAGATGCCTATTGAATTCTTCCAAAATTGTTGGAACATTCTTAAAGGCGACATCATCCAGCTTTTTACTGATTTCTATAACAACAAGGTTGATATAAGTAGGCTTAATTATGGAATAATCACCCTGCTGCCCAAAATAAAGGAAGCAAGCAAGATTCAGCAATTCAGGCCCATTTGCCTTTTGAATTCCCTTTACAAACTAATTACCAAAGTCCTTTAGGTTGAACCTTTTGCTGACAAATTGATCAACAAAGCACAAACTGCATTCTTGAAAGGAAGGAATATCTTGAATGGCATAATGTGTCTCCATGAAATTATTCATGACACCAAAAGAAGAAAAGAGTGTGGAATAATTCTAAAGTTGGATTTTGAGAAGGCATACGATAAGGTAAACTAGAATTTTCTGTTTGAATATTTGAAAATGAGAGGTTTTTGTGATTAGTGGATCAATTGGATCACTCAGGTGGTCACTGGAGGAACAGTAAGCATTAAAATGAATGATGCTATTGGTCCATATATTAAGAGCTACAAAGGAGTGAGGCAGGGTGACCCATTATCACCCATTCTCTTTAACTTTATAGCTGATTCTTTAACAAAAATGGTAGAAAATGCTTTACACAATGGTCTGTTCACTGGGCTAATTAGTCACATCATCCCAAATGGAGTAGCAATACTTCAATATGCTGATGACACGATCATCTTCCTGAAACATGATATTGAAGGGGCTAGAAATATGAAAATGTTGCTATACATGTATGAAATGATGGCAGATTTGAAAATTAACTTTGCTAAGAGTGAGATCCTAACCATCAATGATGAGAACAACTTAAGCAACTTCTATGCAGAGATGTTTAATTGCCAGATTGGTAATTTTCCCATCAAATATCTGGGGGTACCAATTAGCCCAAGCAGGCTGCACCTCCAGGATTGGTCTCCTGCTATTGACAAGTGTGATAAAAGGCTGGATGTGTGGAAGGGAGGCACTATGTCTATTGCAGGTAGATCGACCCTTATCTGCTCATGTTTGAACAATTCACCAATGTACCAAATGTCTGTGTATCTCTGCCCCAAAACCATAATTGAGAAAATTGACAAAATCAGAAGAGTTTTCTTCTGGCAAGGAGGAAAGACTAAAAACAAATATCATTTGGTCAAATGGACTAAGATATGTAAAAGTAAAAAGCATGGGGGTCTGGGTATTAATGACTTGAGAAAGATGAATACCTGTTTACTAGCTAAATGGTGGTGGAAGCTTGAAACTGAAGAGGGTCTTTAGCAAGATATTGTCAAATACAAGTATTTAAAAAACAAGACAATTTTCTCTGTGTCACATAAAGTTAATGACTCCCCAATTTGGTATGACCTTCTCAAAATTAGAGAAACATACTTAACTGGGAGGGGTATCAAAGTAAATAATGGAAGCAAGACAAGGTTCTGGGATGACTCTTGGCTATATGATAAGCCTATCATGCTAATCTCCCCAACTCTATATAACCTGTGTGATCAAAAAGAAGTGTATGTTGCTGATGTAAAAGCTGAAAAAATATGCTTCACCTTTAGAAGATGGCTACCTGAGGAATTACAGATCACCTGGGATAAGATCATGAAAGACACATCTGAATACCAGTTAAAAGATGCTGAGGACTAGGTGATCTAGAACCTAGGCAAGAACAGAAAATTTTGTGTTAAATCTTTATACAACTGTATGACTAGAAATGATGTGGGGGCTGACCATAAAAAATCTGGAAAGGCAAAGTACCTCCAAAGATCAAAGTCTTTATGTGGTTAGTAGCCAATGGAGCTATCCTAACCAGGGATAATATGATAAAAAGGAAGTGACAAGGTTCTGCTAAATGTCAATTTTGTTCTATGAATGAGAACATTGATCACTTGTTTTTCTCCTGCCATGTTGCAAAAGTTATTTGGGGAATTATTGCTATAATACTGGGAGCTGATAACATCCCCTCAAACTTAAACCAAGCCTGGAGATGGTGCGAGAAGTGGTTGGGGACTAACAGTGACTTGCATCTTTGGGGAATCTCAGCAATTTGCTGGGCAATCTGGAAGGCGCGAAACAAAGCCTGTTTTGAAAGAAAAATCATTAAGAACCCAATTGAGATCATATGCCATGCTGGGGCTCTAATGAGATATTGGGCATGTTTATATGATGAAGTCAAGAAGAACATGATGGTAAATGGAGTGGAGACGATGCTCAAGGTGGCAGCAGAGATTCTTCTTCCACCGCGTCAACCGGCTAATCAACACAAGCGACTGCGGCAGGACAGCTCAGGTGGTGCGGACCAAGAATGACCCCGACAAAAACTGATGCGATGGTGAAACTTTGGTTCTTCTGTCATCCG
>CM041634.1:14951585-14978953 GCA_023333625.1 Bothriochloa decipiens
GTTTGGTTAAATGGAAATGGGGCAATGCCTCTTATGGAAAAAAAAAAGAAGCCTGTCCTGCCAGAAAGAAAGGGTCTCTGTTTTGCTAAACCACGGAATCAGGCTATGAGGTCTCTAATTTCCAATTCATGAACCAACTAGCATATGGCGACTCTATTATACAAGTCCTGGAAGGCATCAAATCTCAATCGTCGAAAAATGAACACATGATACTGCCCAAAAAAATATCTACAAGCAGTTCACAAAAGAGTACGAAAACGTCTTTTCCGGCAGGTGCATGTCCCATCGGCCCATCCGACAGTTTCTAGTGGATCATGCCTTTCGGCTAGGCGCAGCATCGACTCTTGCACGAACTGGAATAAAGGGAGTAGGAGCCACAGCCATCGCATCATGCCGCAGGGGCGAACACAATAATGCACCATCTCCAACGTCCTCGACACCCTCTACTCCAGTCAGCTACCGCCAGAATTACGCTTATGCATAACACGAAGAATTACGTTTATTTTCATCACTTATTCAGTAGAACATTGAACGTAGTGGCCATCACAAATTCCACGGCAGGAGCAGTAGAGCATATGCATCAAGCTAAGGTTCATACATCACTCGTCACACTTAGTCCAACAATGATGGGTTCATACAATATATATATACACCAACGCTGCCACTTAGCGTAGTGTCGCGCATTACATATATTAATAATAATTATTAATGCGTCATATATATTATCATGAAAACGGAATGGAACACAATACTCACACAGGCATCTCAGAAGGGCCTCTTATTTCCAGAAACTTCAGTACCAATCACTTCCCTTATTACGACAGGAGCTCCTTGGTGCGGCTCAGCCAGACATTTTCTTGTTCCTGCAAGCAGAAGGAGCCATAATTAGTTGACAAACGAGAGTATGATGCTATTACTGAATTCAAAAAGTCAGATTAGTCCACACATCAATGATGAGATTTTGCAACATCTCAGATCTTGTACAGCTTATTTGATTTTCTTTTATAAGAAGCTTATTCATTTTGATGGCGTGAACAGAAATAATATCAACACAATTGTTTAAGAGCTTTTCAAGAACAATCAAACTATTCAACAATTAATGATGGTTGTTTATATGCAATAAATCAAACTGACAAGTAGTTTAAAATATTCAATTTTTACTGATAATGATTTAACTTTTGGAATTTCCAATAAAGACGGTTGGTGAATACGGATGAAAATTATGTTGCAGTAGGAAACTATATATATGTGCAGCCCAAATTCTAGAGGACTTACACCAGGGAACAATCTTCCAGCGCTGGTTGTCTCCCTCACACCACTCCCACAGCACAAGGGTCGTTCCGTCGCGCACACCACCATGGTCCTTGTCTCCATGTAAAGCATCAAAGTTCAGGTAGATGTTGTTGACCATCCTAATGCAGCGGAATCCATCCCCAACGTCCCTGCTCTCTGTCCACAGGACAGACTCATCCAGTTTGTCTGGATCATAGCGGGTCAGAGGAACCTAAAAATAATTCATTGAAGATAACACGTGTAAGGATGAAGCAAATCTCTAAACGTGTCATTGTGCAATTGGGAATGCGTGGGGACACAACCATACTACCACGACTAACGTTACCAAATTATTTTAGGACAAATGGCACAATATGCAGAGTGATATGCACATGGACACCGATTGTAGCAACGTGATATGCCCATGGATGCGGATGTCAAACACCAAGGACAGATGCAGATCTAAACTATGGACAAGGTAACCACTACGGCACACTGATGTAGTTGTACAATATCTGCTGAAGGACATGAGAATGGTTAATCAAACATTATTTGAAATTAGGACAAAAAAAATCATCCAAGCCCTGCATGTTTATGGTACTTTAGTGACCTGATAACCAAGACAAATAGTTTAACACTTCGGAATAATACTCGCAATCGAAAGCTGGCATGGGCTAATTCTGCCACTAAGTTCAGCTGTGTATTAATTCAACCTTCATAGTTCATTTCTGATACTATTTGAGTATTGAAGGAAGTCGAGTTCAATGTTAGGGAGCAGCAGCACAAGGAATGCTGCAAGCGCAAGTCTGGTTGTGGCATTAGCATGAGTCTCAAAGTTGTACACATAAGATCGATCAATGGTCGCACACAGTACACTTCCACAAGCATTTGTGATTATATAATAATAGGTATAGAGGACTGTTAGAACTAACCGAATGAAGAAGCATAGATGGCAGCATCGAGCCGACAGACTTACAGGGTGTGACTGGCCAAGGGAATGCTTGAGAGCCTCTCCGGTGGCCTTATTGACGAGGACGATGGCAGGGTAGCCTTCCTCATCCTTCACCCTGGTGCTGTACTTCATGTCCTTGATCCAGTGCTGCATCATAAGCAAAGTTGAATGAAGTCACCACAAGGCAAGGAGACAAATGTCAAACTGAGGAATTCCTAGATAATTTTTTTCCATGTGTTCCCCAATCCCCAGTCCTCAGAAAGAAAAAGACAAGGCAGGATCGCATCAACGAAGAAGCCAAATTTCCGAGCAAAACCGGCAAGGGAATCTTCCTCCACACCCCCGCGATCACAAATCAGATTTGGGGCAGTTCAAACTCGTTAACATGATCAGGATCAGGTCACGTCCACATCAACACCCAACAGCCAGAGCAGAGCACAGAAAAATGGAACAAATATCTTCGGCTAGGCAGGGCGCCACCGCAATCATTACCTGCGCGTCGTCGTTACGGTCAGTGCGCACGAGGATGACCTTGCCGTTGCGGGCGGCGAGGCTGTACTGGTCATCCCCGGCCTTGCAGTAGATCCTGTACGTCTGCACCCTGACTGGCGCGGCGCCCCCACCCCCACCGCCCCCGTAGTGCGGGCGCGTCTCGTGGCCGTACTCGGATCCGCCGTGGTGGTGCGGGCGGCCCTCGTGGCCGTACTCGGGGCCGCCTCCGCCGCCGCCGTAGTGCGGCCTCTCGTCGCCGCCCTCGTGCGCGACGTAGACGACGTTGCCGTACCCGCCCCCGCCGCCGTACGCGGGCTGCGGCGGAGGCCGGCCGTAGGGGTCGGGGTCGACGACGGGAGGGCGGCCGTACGGGTCGGGTGGCGGCGGATGGCCGTAGCCTCCACCGCCGTAGGCCGGGGGCGGCGGGCCGCGGCTGTCGTCCTCGTCGTCGTCGCGGCGGTGGCCGTGGTGGTGGTGGTGGTGCGGGAACTCCATGATTGGCGATCGAGCGGGGGAAATGGATCGATCGGGCCGGGCGGAGAAAGCGGCTCGCTTATATGGGGCCGGTTGGTCTGCCCGGTCCGGTCCGGTCGGTCCGATCCAGGCCGGTCCGGGAGGGAGGCTGACGCGGCCGGGTTGAGGTGGAGCCGTGGCCCGTGGCGCGTGGAACACGGGGGCATTCGATTCGATCCGAAGCGACGTGGCACCAACGACGGCCGTGGGGCCGATCGGACGGGCGGCTTCCGTGTACCGCGTCGCGAGGTGCACACGAACTGCTCCTCTGGCTCGTAAATAATCGTTTATTTTAATTTTTACATTTCCTATTTTACCATTCATCTTATTTAAAATTTTTATATAAATAATAAAATAAATAAATTATTATAAAAATATCTATAATAATAAAAATAAGTCATAATAAAATAAATAATATTTATTAAAAAATTTTAATAAAACGAATGGTTAAACAAAAATATAAAAATTAAAATATACGATTATTTATAAGACGGAGGGAGTACTCCTATGTGTCAGTGTAACGTGTTCCATGAACTCCATCGGTGACGTGCACATCATACCAGGTGGTGTACATGTATTTGTCAAAGCTGTGCCAATTTTCCTGCCACGTTGACGTCGGTACAATAATGTGCGGGGCTATGTTGCTGCTCACGTGTTATGCTCACAAAAAAAAAACAGAATAAATGACCTACATCTACTTGTCTCAACTCGTGGTCCTTGAATTTTCGGATGTTCCCGAACTTAAATCATGGTAGGTAGTGACCGCCAAAGTGACATGGTTTCCTCTCATTGCACCGACCACGGTAAGTCGGATGCGACCCACGTCACGGCCCATCTCAATCCCTTCATTATTCTTTTTTTTTTGTTTGCTCTTCTTTCATTTTACACAAGCATGTTACTTTGATCCGATCGGATTCCGTGCCTGCTCTGTCCTCTGTTTCATCTGGTTGCTCGGGGAGATCGAGCTATGTTTAAAGTTCGCGATAATTGGTCATGGGAGAAATTCAAAGCTGATGTCACACATCTTCACTTCGATACTGGCCAAGAGACACTGCGGTTTTGTTTAGTTTGACCAATAACAACGCTTATTATTTTATTAATTTTTACCAGACGAAGAGAGAGGAAGGCGGTGAAATTACATTCTTGCCATTTTCTATTTCTTCTTTCTCTCTCCTTTTCTTTTTTTCCCTCTCTCTTTCTTCTTCCTCGTCGCTAGCAGGCAGAGTTGCTCCGGCTCCTCCTTGCCTCTTTCTTCCCCAAGCAGTCGCCGCTCCAGCTCCTCCTGCGCGTCGTGTAGTGTGCCAGGGTCGTCGTCGACGGCGTCTCTGAAAGGTCGAGATGGCAGACTAGAGAGGAGGTGAATAATCATTTCTAAAACTAATCGCACCGGCTAACCGAAACAAATACAGAATTAAAACTATCGTTCTAGCCAAGACTTCACCCCTCTAACTATTACATTAGATGCACCTTGTAAAAGATCCTACATAAGAAAACAAGGTATCAAACTAGCTAGTGCTCTCCTAATCAAATCTAACTTGCAAGGTCACACAAACCTAAGTAACTAGTACTTTATCAAGCAAGGGAGCACCTATACAATTCTAATGAGCAAAAGCACAAAGCCAACCTAAGCTCACTAGATGCTCAAGGACAAGGCTACACAGGCCAAACCCAAGAGCTCAACCTTACTTAACTACACAAGCTAAGCAAAGCAACTAATTAGACTACACAAGCTAATTAGCTACACAAGAGATACTTTTAAACTACACAAGCTAGAAGGAAACTAGATAGCTACACAAGCCAACTATTGCAAGAGCAACAACACAAGCATAATATATATAAATGTAAATACAAGCTTGTGAAAGAGATTACAAACCACCGGGAAAAAGTGTGGACACAAGATGACACAGTGATTTTTCACCAGGTTCACTTGGTTGCTACCAAACTATATCCTGTTATGGCGATACACCCACTTGGAGGTTCACTCTCTAAACGACATCACCAAGCCAAACCAACAGCCTCGGATGCGATGAAACCAACACAAGATTAGGATCCTCCAAGACACGAGCTTAACTAGAGTAGCCAATTTGCGACTCCCGCGGGGAAGGCTCAAGAACCCCTCACAATCTCTTCTCCGAAGCACTGCACAATCTCATTGCGTGCTTCGACGGAGTCTCTTGCCACCAAGCCGTGTAGGAGGTGGCAACCTCCAAGAGTAACAAGCCCACCGGCTTGCAACACGAACACCTAGTGTCACTCGATGTGAATCTCTCAATGCAACACACTAGAATGACTCTCTCATTCGATTGGATGAACACTATCAAGAACAAGTGAGTAGAGGGCTCTCCAAGCACTCACTAACATGGACACATAGTCCCCAAGGTGCTCCACCACGGGCAAGGGCCAGCCACCCCTCTATTTATAGCCCAAGCCACGAAACTAGTAGTTGCTTCACTTATCCAGCTCAGCAGCACACTGTGGACGCATCCATAGTTCCACTGTGGACGCATCCGCACTATGTATTTCAAGCACGGATAGTTCAAATGCAACTCCGGAAGTGTCCACAGCAGGTCTCCGAACGTGGGGAGTTCACTGTTGATCGTCCACAGCGTCCAATCTTGGTTCAAACGAAATCCGACCGTTGGGACCTCCGGACGCGTCCACAGTTGAGCTCCGGACGTGTCCACAGTTGAGCTCCGTGTGCATCCTTCTCTGAGTAGCGTCCGGAGTGCTTTGGACACGTCCATAGTTGAGCTCCGGATGCATCCACAGTTTAGCGTCCACAGTGTTGAAGTCACGCGCTAAAATGGGCATATCTCTTAGCTCCGAACTTCGATTTCGATGATCTTGGACATTTTGGAAAGCTTACTAAGAGGGCTACACAACCTATATGTCCACTTGATCTAAAACACAATGGATCAAATCAATTTTCTAATCCAAGAGCCATCACCTCTCTTTTTCAAGCATAAGAGTTCACAGAAACATCTCCAACTCCTTCTCCTTTGTAAATGTGCCAACACCACCAAGTGTACATCACCATGTGCATGTGTGTTAGTATTTTCACAATTATTTTCAAAGGATTTTCTCTTTCTCCCACCACGCCACTCAATCCTAGCATGTCGCAAAGTTAGATCGCTCAAGTGGCACTAGATGATCGATATGCAAACAAGTTTGTCCCTTTTGATAGTACGGCTATCAATCCTAAATCTGGTCATCAACTTCTCTACACTCCTCATGACCGGTGAAATAAAATGCCCTAGGTTATACCTTTGTCTTGCGCATTTTTATTTCTACCGTCTTCCTCCAGTGTGCCAATGCAACACATGCACCGACACAATCATCAAATGATATGATCCATTTCATATCATCATGCAACCTTCTTGGTTCATCGATCTTGACCTCACTTGCTCTTCACCATCTCATGGTCCATCGGCACCAAGTCTTGCTCAAGCTTCACCGTCTCATGGTCCATCGCTTCAAAGCCTTGACTTGCCCTTCACATATCCACCGGTCCATTGAGCCAAGCCTCATCTCGATCTTCTCCATCTCGGTCACATGACTCCATGTCATGTCACATATACAATTAAGCTCCTCCATTGCACATTATCACATGTGGACTAATCTCCTATGTATTCTCATTTTAACATATTAGTCCAACCTAAAGTTGTCACTCAATTGCCAAAACCACATAGGGACCTTTCAGTCTCCTTCCACGTCGGGATCCCCGTGTCCCGCGTCGACTTGTACCACTCGGTAGGGTGCTGGCCATGGGGGCCGCGGAGGAGCTCGCGCGTGCCGCCTAGGGGGCCGCGGCGGAGCTCACACTCATCAGGGGCCACCGGCCGAACCGATGCACGCTGCTCCAGATTTGGCGAGATGAAGCCCCTGCCTGCTCACAATGTGGAAGAATAATGGGAGAGAGAAAAAGAAGAAAGGGAGAGAGGAAGAAGAAAGAGGCAAGGACAAGAATGTCATTTCTCCGTCTTCATTTCTCCTCATCCGGTGAAAATTAATAAAATAAGGAGCGCGGTGTACATTGGTCAAACTAAATAAAACCGCAGTGTCTCCTGGCTAATATCGAAAGTGAAAGTGTGTGGCAGCCATTTTTCAGATTTAACGATGTCCCACAGCCAATTGTCCCTAAAAGTTCTGGTTGCTCGGAGAGGTCGAGCTATGTTTAGAGTTTTCATGGTCTGGTGATCATCTCTGCTCCATCCCCGCCAGCCCAGACCTTTCCCTCGAAGAAATATTTTTAGTAAAAAAAATAGTAAAAATAAAAGGTTTATAACTGAAATACATTTTCCGTGTAGTACTTATCTTCAAATACAAAAGACTTGTATCTTTCCCTATGTCTTTTATATAATTTTTGTTTTATTCTTTTTTATTTATGAACTTGTAAATATAAGTTCTCTGCAATTCAAATTCTTCGAATGACTCACAAAGATAAAGTTTTCACAAATTTATTTGTATTTTCCCCTTTTGTTATAAAAATAACAGCAAAAGATCTACACAGTGTTGTTTTTTTTTCTGGGAATGAATAAAACTTTATTACCAATCAAGTAGTGTCATTACAAGCAAGAGATAAAATAAACTTAGGAAATAAAGAAAAAAAGACTTGACTAAGACCCAACCTAATAGCATAATGAGAAAGCTCATGAGCTACATTATTTTGACACCTACTAATTTTAACCACCTTCGGACTACAGAGTTCCTCCAACTCGTGCTTCTCGGATAACAGACCAGGCCACGGAACGGTCCTGCACATCTCCCTTTAGTTTGTCAGCGACCACCGCACAATCTGTTTCAAGCACCATAGGCAAATCAGGATAGCACGCTCCCAAGGCAATGCCTTCACGACACGCCACTGCTTCGGCTTCCTCAGCATCCATGCAGTAAAATAATAAGCGCCAAGATGTTAATTTAAGAAGGCCATCGTGATCTCTAATGACCACCCCAATTGTAGCAGCTTCCGAGTTTGGCAAGAAAGCCCCATCCACATTGATATTTAGAGTACCAGGAGGAGGAGGTATCCAATGTTTTTAATCCTGTCTTTTCTTCACAACTGCAGCTCGTTTGCTTTCTACACAGTGTTGTTGTTGGTTCCACCTCCTATGATTTACTCCCGTCAGATCAAATGCCTTTTTACTAATGAAAAGTATTAAACATGGACTAATGACATAACCAAATGCACATTTTAAGGCTAATTTGCAAGACGAATCTATTAAACCTAATTAGTTTATGATTTGATAGTGTGGTGCTACAGTAGACATGTGCTAATAATAGATTAATTAGACTTAATAAATTTTTCTTATAAATTAGCCTCTATCTGTGTAATTAGTTTTAAATTAGCTTATGTTTAATTTTTCTAATCAGCATCTAAACGTTCGATATGATAGGGATTAAACTTTAGTCTTCTAGGTATAGGTTCAATAGTGTCCATATGAACATGAAAAGGCCAAATTACCTCTGTCAACACTGTTATGATTGTCTGATTTTCCTCCCTGGTCTATCCTTGCTTAACTTTAAATTGATTGATTGTTTATGTACCTTGGATGGTTTTGAAAGTGACTGGTTGACGTGCCGCCACATTAGAAGGGGTATATGCGCCACATGTAGACAATCACGGAGCGGGGAGTTCCAATACCACGGTTCCGTCAGCTTCGGGTCCGACTCGATGGAGCAGTGCCCCGCGAGCGACTAGCGGGCCCGACTTGTCAGCGAGAGGAATGGAAGAGGGCGCGTCAGCGCCATGGGCAGTTGGCGCCCTGGGCTGGGCCTCTTCAGTGGAGCGAGGGAGAGTGAGAGAAAGAAGGCAATCCTCTTTTTCTTAAACAAGTTTTCAAAGGAACTTTTCCAAAAGAGTTTTGAATATATATTTTATAAGTTTGAGTTAAAACCACTCAGAGCAGTAATCCAGATACACCATTAAAGAACCTTGGTGCAACAAGTTCGCTCGCCGAACTTAACCAGGTGCGCATAGCTCAGTTTGTAGATTTAATAGTTGCTCCGCTGCATCTTTGTTACGTGCTTCCATTCTTGAATAATCTGCTCAGTCAAAGTTCAATATTAGGAACTGCTGTTAAATCTATTACAGTAAAATGGTCTTATACTGGCCTACGCGGCAACGCCGCGTGTCTTTTCTAGTTCTTGACCAGATTCAGCTATCCACGATATGCCGTTCGGTACTTCAATGTCCACCACCAGGCACCAGCAGACCAGCTGAACTGTTGTTTTCTTTTCAAAGATCCAAAAACTGAGAAGAAAACCTAGTGTCTGCTTTGCTTGTCCTTGTCCCTGCGCTGCTGCGCATTTAAGCAAAGTAACCAATGCGCTGTTATGCAATCACACAATCCTGAGCTTAGTCGTTGATTGTGTGATTTCAAAGATCCAGTAATTTCAGGTCAGTGTGGGCTGTACACGTCACTCTTTCTGTTATTACGTCTGTTTCAAAAAAAAAAAATTTAGTCCGGTAAGTCAAAATATTTTAAGTTAGGTTAACTTCTTAAAAAAGTATTATCAGTAGATATGACTTCAAATAGATATATCATAAAAATATATGATATGATGAATTTAATGATACTTATTTAATGTGATAAATATTGACTATATATAGATTTGATAAAGCTTCAGATCATTTGCTTATAACGCTCTAAAACTGCATGCCTTTCGGATGAAAAAGGTATATTAGAGATTTTTCTTTTTTGAGCAACACTAAAGTGGTCAGTTTACTGTTTGCTTCCTGCATAGTATCATCATCAGAGCAAACCAAGAAAAGGATCAATGATTGGAGACGTTCTTCTTCTCACTAGGGGGAATTGAGCATGCAAGGACAGCAACATTTGACAATGCAGTGCAGCTTTCATGGTGCAATGAAAAGAATGGATAAGTGAGGTTGTTAGATCTGCATTTGTGCATGCTAAAAAAAGATCTGCATTTGTGCTATGATTCACTCTAAATAAACGTGAGGAATTAGGAAATGTGGGTTCATATCCACGGATTGATGTGCTCTCTTTTTCACCATGGATAGATCTGTCTGTGCACTTACAGTCAGTCACCCAGTCACTGTTGCCTCGCTGTTACACAGACCTGCATGGATACATCTTTGGAATAGAACGAAACTGTACCTTGCAGATATATAGTACCAATTACCTACCATATATACATGAATCTATGCAATGTACAAGATTAACCATTACAGAAGCAGCAGGGGTGGCAGCTGATCAGGTAACATTTTATATACAAGGAGAGAGTCACCAGACAACTTCTAACAGCAAGGAGGTTAGCAATATTGCATCAAGCACCAACGCAGTCGGGTCGTCTTAGGCGGCCACCAGCAGCATCGAGCAGACCTGGTTTCTACAAAACATTTGAACACACTGCTCTGCACTGTAGGAAGCAAATACTATCAGCCTGTTCGGTAGGCTGGGCTGGAATTGGCTGGGCTGGATTTGGCTGGGCTGATCAGCCCAGCCGTTCGGCAGCCCAGCACCAGCCGAACGGATGGATCAATAGAGCTTGCCAGCGACTGGTTGCCGGTCTCCCTCACGCTTCCATCTCCTCGCCGCTCGCTCGCCCTGCCGCTCACTCGCCCTAGGGTTTCCCTTGCGCGCCGCTCCTCCGCAACGCAGCTGCCGTGAGCGCCGAGGAGGAGGTCGGTGACGAGGATGAGGCAGGGCCGCAGGCGCTCGACGAACACATGGCGTAGCACGGCGTGGGTCAAGACGCGGACGCCCTTGGCCGCGCCGACGACGACGGGCGGCCTGTCCGAGAGGCGCGCGGCGGCGGAGACCTCAGAGCGCAACTCGGAGTCCATCAGGTTCACGCGACCCCACCGCCGGCACCAAGGTCCCCTGGATCGCAAGCTCCCCTTTGTCTCAGGGGGCCGGATCTGGCTTCGGCATTCTCAGGTTCAGTTCCTTTGCTCAGCTTCAGACTTGCAATTTTCCATTAAAAAGATTCAACCATGATGTGCTCAGACTTGCAATTTCAGTTCCATTGAAAAAATTGAATCATGACATGTCCTAAAGTTGCAGAAAGCTTATTCCTAAAGTTGCAGAAAGCTTTGTGAAACGCACAGACAAGACTAAACTACTTTTCATCCCCTGAAATATTTACACGCATTTGCACAACCGTAGTCAATCAACTTCCTCTCTCTAATCTCGTCATTGACTGTTGGAGTTTACCATGTCCCCTGAAATCACTCCAACTTTATAGGCATCTAATCTATTAATTCAGGAGTTGCGTATTGCATTCAAAGTAAGTATACTCACGTATGATATATATGTACATAGGGAAGTTGCCGAGACCCGTCGTCGTTGTGGCACACACTGAACATTGCCCACACTGGCATCATCGTCCACGTCTTCGTGCTCTCCACCTGAAGCCAGGCACTACAACCCCTGTTCAAAACGCTGCAAGCGTTTCGGAAAGGCAAGTCCCCTTTTTCCTCCCCACTCATTTGTTTCTGCACTGCTACTACCATGATTCCACGGATATTCGTACATTTTCTCATTAGACCACGGATATTTTCTCAGATGCCCAAAAAAGCGTCATATGATAACTCAACTTGCGCCCTGTTTCTTGACATAATCCAAAAATAGAAAGATATATGTCACTGGAACCATAAGACCCACTCCCCATCCAGTATCGGGTGGTCTAATGTTGTGCGTGAGTTCAACGAGGCCACACACCTCGGGTACAACAAGAAGACGCTTCAGAACAAGTACAATGACCTGAAACGACAGTACTTCAATTAGCGCGATGGTCACATACAATCTGGCCTAGGCCGTGACCCGGTTACCGGTGAGGTGACTGCTGATTCATCTTGGTTTGCAGAACAACCCGGGGTACTAACTTTATCTTTTTCATAGCCTCTTCTCTAACCAGCTAGGTTGTCACTAAATCATTACTAACATGGCCGGCACTATATCACGTGCAGGAAAGTAGCCAACATACTTCGCAGAGGTTCAAACGTCCACAATGTTGTGAGCAACTGATCACGATTTTGGGACGCACCCCACGGGACAGAGGGGAGTTGTTTGCTGCTGGTGGCCATGAACCTGACCAAACCCCCCCAAGTTCGAGCCCTTAGAGTCCTAAAAACTTGTCAGATGAGCCCATACTGAACCGCAGTGGTGGTCAGTCCTCCAAAAGAATCCCTCAGGACCATTCCGTCGACAGTCCACATAAGAAGAGCAGCAAGACTACTTCCATTGATGACACAATTGAGGGTCTGAACGATGTTATCAGGAGTGTTAGGAAGCGCCAAGGGCATGAAGACGCCCTGTACACAATGGAGATAGCCCAAGTTAAGGAAATTTTGGAGGCAGATGGTCACACAGAGGAAGATGTAGTTTACATGCAAGCCCTCAACCTTTGCTTGAACAAGCATCGCCGCCGCGCGTTTCTGGATCTGAAAACTAAGGATGGCCGCCTGAACTGGGTGAAGGTGTCCTGGGACTTTGCTACCCTCAACTCGAAGTGAAGCTGATCGTCATTCCTTCTTAGGCTGTTGTAGTTGTTGTACTTCTCAATTTCGCCATGTAATGTTTGTTGTAATAAGAACCTTTGTCTTGAAATATTTTTTTTCTATGTTCGCGGTTGTAACAAAACTGAGTGTGCAATAATTTGAGATGTGTGCTTTCAGAAAAAATAGTTGCCAACCATGTTTTTTTATTGCAGACATAATTTTAGTTGGCAACCATATTTCATGTTTTCTTTTGTTATTAATCCAGGTCTACGTTACAGACTTTGGCCTTGGTACAAAATAGAGGTCTACCTGCATGGTTGTGGTGTTCCTACTGGTACGTGCTATCATGA
The DNA here is from genome assembly GCA_023333625.1 of Bothriochloa decipiens. Lineage (NCBI taxonomy): Eukaryota > Viridiplantae > Streptophyta > Magnoliopsida > Poales > Poaceae > Bothriochloa > Bothriochloa decipiens. Next base: position 14,964,631 of record CM041634.1, read on the forward strand.
TTTTAGATATAATTTATATCTTTGTAGATATTGGTAGCCAACTTGTGTTTCTTAATATTTATTTTGCACATTAACCATTGAACTTGAATCCTGTATCAGAATGGTGTGTGAACTGTGAAGATGAGTAGTTCTGCGGACTCTTCAAGTAGCGACAATTCTATTCAGGGAAAGGAGTTGTTGGGCTTGGTGTCGGCAACAGCACTGCTGACAAAATTGAAGTACTTGTTGCAAAATCAAAGTGTTCCGGTAAATCCTCCTTGCCCCATACCGAAGCTTACAGGCACGCAATGGATGCAACTGACTCTGAATAACCCAACTGCATGTCATGACAACTTTCGCATGTCACGTGATGCATTCATGGAGTTGCATGACATGTTGCGTCCATTTGGCTTGCCTAGTACAGGTAAGTGTGATTCAATTGAAGCTTTAGGTATCTATGTGTGGACTTATGCCCACGGTTCTGCAGTAAGACAATGCAAATATAGATATGAGCGGTCCTTGGATACAGTTAGTAGAAAGGTAACTGCAGTAGCAAAGGTTATGTTTGAGTGGGCACAAACAATTCTAGTTCCACCGGACCAGCACTATGGAGGAGTGAGCCTAAGACTGCTGAAATATGCACCATGGTTTGATGGCTGCATTGGTGCTATAGATGGAACTCACATAGAAGTTGAGGTTAACCACGAAGCAAAAGCTGACTTCTTTAATAGGAACAACGAAACATCAATAAATGTTTGCGCCATTGTGAATATGGATGGCCAGTTCACCTGGGTCGGTGCCGGGAAGGCAGGGGCATGTCATGACTAGGCGGTACTAGAGGACTATCAGAGGCATGGAAGGTTCCCACATCCACCACAAGGTTTGTGATGACTTTGAAATGAAATTAATGATGCATATGTGTAGTAAGTTGGCTGCTCATTGTTGTCACTAAACAACTTCAATTGATGCAGGTCGATATTATCTGGGAGACAGTGGATACACGTTCCAGGCCGGATACATGACGCCATACCGTCACACAAGGTACCATGAAGACGAGTTTAGGGAGTTGACTTGACGAAATTAACCCGTGAGGAGAAATTTAACTTAATTCATGCGAAATTGCGCAATATCATTGAACGTCGATTTGGGGTTTTGAAAGAAAGGTGGCAAATTCTGGAAAAGGTGCCGTACTTTGCAAGGGAGAAGCAGGCTTGGATTATCATATCCTGCTTTGCATTGGATAATTATTTGTGGCGGCGTACGCATGGACAGCATCCACCGACGTATCCTATGTCGGACTGGGTGGAGGTGAATCGTGAAACAAGGATTGACGTGTTGAGGGAGTGGATCTCAACGGTTATGTGGCCCTCCACATTATCTGACTAAAGGTGCAGTAATGAACTTAGTACAGTCTGTCAATTGATGTTATGTTTGTCTAGTATGCAGTTGGTTTGACACTTGTACTGCCTGCAGGAAGGTTACCAAGGCGGACGGTAGCTGTGCAGTTTGCTTAGTGGTTTGTTGGAAGTCCACTAGTTTTGTGAAGGTTGCATGTATGCCTAATTTGGTATCCCATTAGCTCTGATGGATTCTTTTGTTGTAAAAAGTGGACAATGGACTGTCATAAGTGGTTCGTTTATAGGGAGAATTGAAGGTTCCTGCAATGTTAGCTATGAAGTACAAATGGACTGTAACTTGTATACTGGGAGGGACTAGATAGTTGATGAACTGCTAGGCAATGGCTTGTTATTTGGAGCTTCTTGTTGAAATTGTGCTATGAAGTACTAAACATGTGTTGGGGATTGGCGCCATTTTTCAAATGCATATTGCTGTTGCCGCCTTTTTTAAATTGAAAGTGAATGTGCAGCTGGTGTTAAATTTGAATTGGCTGGAAACATGTGGCTGGGTGGTAGCAGGCTGGCTAGCAGCAACTTGTTGGCTGGCTGGTTCAGCACCAGCCAACCAGCACCAGCGCCAGCCAGCCCATTCATCCCTGCCAAACAATATTGGCAATATGAAACAAGTCCATCAGGAAAGAAAATGACTTGTTGGACCATACAGTGTGTAACCTTCCTATTTGTAATTTGTTATATGTTCATCAGTTTAATTAGTCCGCATCAAAGAGCGGGGGTCCATCCTCTTCATGCTCTTGGGAGAGGCCGAGAGAGCAGATTTTTTTTCTTTCCAAACGGGTAGCCCATTTTCATTATGAATAACGGAAATATATGTAGTTTTACAGATAGTTCTAGGAGATAACAGAGAGAAATAGCAAAAACTCGAACAGCCCAATAACCAACTCTGGGAGCTGAACCGAAACAGCTAAACAGCTGATAACACCTGAACTACCGCCCAGAAGCATAGCTACCAATGTTCCTGAAACCAGTTCCAACAGTTAACCATCACACAAAGGATTACATCAGACACACCATAGAAACTTCCTTCATCCAGATGCCATCAGAGGCTTGAATCAGATCTCTCCACTTGAATGCCGAGAGAGCAGATAGCAGCTACCGTTGTGACTCAACGTCATTGCCTACTCTCCTGGCGTTGTCAGGACCCGCAAAGCCACTCTCTGAATTACTTGTTGTTGAGCCCCCTATCTCAGCCTTGCAAAGAGGGCACAGCGTGTTTATCTGGAGCCATTTATCTATGCATTCCATGTGGAAGACATGTGCACAGGGAAGTTCACGCAAATCTTCATTGTTTGAGAACTTTGACAGGCAGATGCAGCAAATCTGCAGATCCCCAATAATCAAATTTGTGAACTACAAATATGTAATACGTAGCATGATATATGGAAAAGGAACATAGGGAGAGAGCTCACAGCATCTTCTGCAGAAATAATTCGCTCCTTGTCAGTTCCAACCGCCAAGACTCCACCACCATCTTCTCCCACATCCCCATCATGAACCCTTTTTGATTGGAACTTGTATGCCACCAAGGTATTGATTGCCTCTGAGGTAGTGCCTCTGTTTGGATCCAAATCCTCATGGACGTCCAGAAAGGATCTTATAGAGGGCAGGCAGCAGCATATCATTGTAGATAAAATGGAGGGCAGTGTGGAGCCAATAATGTAGCAGCAGAACATCATTGTACATAAAATGAAGGGCAGTACGTAGCCAATGAAGACGAACGCAAGAAATACTATACATATCCTGAAAATGGTAGCAAACAAAAAATAAAACATCTAAGTTGTGGATTATTAAGAATTGTAACCTGAGCACCACATACCTGTACAAGTTAGGGGCATCATGGGCAAAAGAACGACTACTAAATATCCACACATTTCCAACAACAAACCAGACAACAAAGAAACAATCCAGCATCAATCTAAAGCAAGCGACCATTGCATAAAACCTGCAAAGATTAATGCATCGTTACTTCATTATGAACTGAAATGTCATAGGAAAAAACTTCAAACGGTTGCAGCATTTTGACAGGGCACCTTTCAAATACCAAATCCTCAGAGTACAAAAAATTCATAGGAAGTACTGAAAGACTAATGTTTTATGTAGTTATTAATAGGAAAAGGCTGCAAAAGATTATTGAAGATAGGTGATAATCATAGCCAAAATTCAGTTATGTACACACAGATTTATCCAATAATGGAAGAATGTTACCTTGGACTTGGCAGTGGCAAGTTAATTCTCGAAACTCCAGTACTGTTGGCACCGTCCACTGCTTCTGATGTTTGAGGAGATGAGACTGCTGCATTTGAATTAGTCTCAGATATGTTCCGTTCTGACAAACTTTGGGGTGGCATCTCCTGCTCCATGTTCGGGCAGTTGCGGTGAAGATAGCGCCAATAAAGATGTGGAAGAATAGTGATGCAACCAATTGTATAGCCAAGAAACCACGTAACTAATGGAGCATGTGGGTGCTCATTCCTTGATACAGAGAGAACAACTATGGCTGCCATAATCTGGATAAGATTTACAATAAGCTCGATTGAGATCCAGAATTCAGAATTCAAAGGATTCTGTTGACGACGGCGTCAACCTATTCTTGCAGAGGATGCATTAAGAGAGTTAGACACATCATTTGTGCCAGAAGATCTTTCTTGTACTGGTGGAACTTCATTTAAGGGACCTCTGTTGTGATGCAACTCATCCAAGCCATTGGGATCGTCCTGGTGAGATGTTGATTGGGAGGTACCACTCATTGGTACGTCAATTTTGTGATCACGCTGGCTCAAGTTTCCAGCGTGAGCCATCAATTAAGGATGATTGCGTGCTTGGCCTGATCAAACACGAGCAACATTCACAAACTAGATAGTGATATGGCACATTCGTTTGATACCTTCTACTCGATTAAATATCCTTGCCACAAACACTTAACTAAGGTACCTTATTTTTCTTACTAGTGCAGCACCTGAGGTAACTTTTAGTCTACCTGAACAAAAGTAAAGGAAACTGTGTCAACAGACTGCAAATCTGACTGACTAAATTATGAAAGACTTTGTCTAAGCTAAGAGACATCATAATTGACTAGACAGGATTAGACAGGAAGGAAAGATTGCAGCCAGGTTCTATGGAGTGTTTCTGAAGATTAGAGCCTTTGTCTAACGTAAACCCACTTTCCATAATCCCAACTAGCATTCTTCTGATTTTGACATTACATCCAACTATAGCATTCTATTTCCCAGCGAAACTAGAGCTTGACTGCAAATGAGTAGTACGTACCAGGAAATACACTATTCTTTTTTCCTGTTAAAGAAACAATGATACAGAGGTACGACGTGTCAATATATCTCCTTATTTTTCCAATGCTATACTGATAATATGGAGCCAGCCAATTATCCTAATAAAAATACTTGAGACTACCAAGGAATCGGTTACAATCTGATACACTAAAACAACATAATACCAAGCTGTTGACCTCACCTTAGTCATAGTTTGGCAAGGAGGTGTTGCAATGTCTGTGAGCGAACAAAACATACTCTATCAGGCTAACACAACGACGAGGCCAGCCATGGTAGTGATACTCAAACGGTTCAAAAGAAGATTGTTCTAAAATGCAGCAACGAAGAGGAAAACATCGTACAACACCAAGGTATAGAAAGCCGTAACTCAATGCCCTACCAATCACCACAGCCTTTTCTTCTCCCAAAAAATCACCTGAACAACTAGCAATCAGCAACACGTGATGAAGAGGAACAGCGCCCGCAGCTACGGGAGACCAAATCCTAGGCACGTTTAATCAAAGGAAAAAACAGCATCGCAGCACAACATCGCATTGCACAACCAACTGGGGGCGAGCAAATCGGCGGGGCGAGGCCTACGCTAGACTGGCGCCATTCCGCTGATCGGACCGCGAAACAGGAGTCAGCACAGAGGAGGGTGTGCGGCGGTATACCTAGCGGGAACCGGGGGCTCCGATGATTCGGGCCGGTGACCGGCGGCGGCTCTCGTCGATGCGGGCGAATTTCCCCTCCACGTTCCTGCTCCCTTCCCCTCGACTCGTTGTCTACTCTATATGGATCCATGCTTCTCGCGGTGGCGGTTTCATTGAGATGCGAACGAGTTAAGAATCGAACAATGAAGCCCATTAGTCCAGTAGGACAAAAGCCCAAAAACCTCTGTGTTTCTCCTGTCCTGTCCGTTTAGCTTCTCTCCATCTCTTCGAGTGTCGCACAAGGATCATTTAAAATATGCACTCAAAATTCAAAAAAAATATGCACTCAGTTATTACTTACTAAGTATTTTTTTTGAAACTTACTAAATTTTTACATTAGTGGCAGTTTGCAAGTTGTCTATGCTTTTCTGTTTTGATGAGCTGTATTTTTGTCACAAAAGCATATAACTACTCTGTTGTAGTAGACAAAAGAGAAAATAACGTTCTTATTAAGGCCTCATTCGTTTCGGCCTAGAACGGCCAGAACGCGGTCTATTCCGTCTAGATCAATTTGGCCCGATTGAAGTGAGGTCGGACCAGAAATAGCCGTTCGGTTAGATAAGACCTGGATTGAAAACGGACCGTCATAGGCCTTTCTTTCCCTTTAGGCCCGGAATGAAAACGGACAAGAAGAGAGACGGGTCAGGTTTGAGTGAACACCATGATCCACTTGATCCGGCCCTGGAAGAGAAACAAGCATGTTTTCAATCCCAAATAACCAAATGAGGCCTAAGGAAAAATTGACGGCTTTGCGGCTGCTACGAAGAAAAAGGGCAGGGAGAAGTGATTCAAAGAGATGCGAAGGCTGGTGCTTGCCAAGCAGGTCGCCTCCTTCACTTACCACGCTACACTCAACCCACTGGTCGCTTCTTTTTTTTCTTTTTACACTCATCTAGGCTCTATGGTCTTGAATTGATAAACTTAAGCTCATACAAATCGAGAGCAGTCCAGCAAATTACAAACTCTCGGGAGGAGGTCAGCCCAAACACTGAAACACCAAACTATCCCGGGTCTCAACTCATATCCAACTTAGCAAACTTGTGCGCGCACGAGTTGAAAGATCTCGGAGTATATTACTCACACTAAATTGAAACTATCATGGAGGAGACTGGGGATATCGACAAAGATGCTGACACCAACGGAGGCTTTAGACGATGAAGTAATCACTTCTTGTACGAGGACATCAAGGGCGCGACGACAAGACTCATGAGTCTACCGACTCCTCTCGGTAGCTACTCGTCTACTCTCGTCCATCACAAATAAAGTACGGTATACTCTAAGAGCAACTCCGATACACTACAAGATATTAATCTTACCATATTACTATCACACTCTATTTTAAAGGATAAAAATAGAATGTATAAATAGCCTTATGTATGCTTCAGGAACAATCGCACATATAAGATGACAAATTACAAAGAGTATCATCACCCTGTTTATTACATAACGAACCAATATTTATCACAGAGTCTAGCACATAAATAAATAGATACTAATATAACTTTATTGCGGAAGCTCCACACAGGGACATGCCAACTGGTGAACACCAAGCCTAATACTTATCACGATAGCTCTCGTTCCAACCTTCATCTGTTACCCATCTAGGATTTTCTAAAATTGAAACTAAAACAAGTGTAAGTACACAATCATACTCAACAAGCATAGTATGGGTTAATGAGGCTCAATTAAGCTGACACTGTTTGACTGCATATAGTTTTTATAAGATAATCAAATTGAGTAATTAAAATAGCATCAAGGTAGAAAGTATTTCCTATAACCATCATGACCATTGCAACATAAATGAATAATAAACATAACAGTAGATAAATAAATATTTTAATATGGCAGAGGAGATCATCATTAATGTAAAGATTCCAAGGCCGCCCTAACCGTAGGGCACGGACGATATATCGGTTTAACTCTGTGCAGAGGTGTACACTTTCATTGTGAGTCATGTTTTACAACCGAGTGGGTTTATAACTCCTTTTAACCAATCAGAGACGTGGAAACATTAAGTGTAGGAATCCCCCTTCCAATATGACACAATCCTTTCCGGCTATACTCATAAGGACAGAGGCTGTCCTATACCCAACTCGCAGACTACTAACAAGTTAGAAAAGGGTCTACAAGTGACTAGAGCCAGAGCCATATAGTCCTCGCAGTTGTATGTTAAATCCCGAAGGTTCTGTTACAGACTAGCCCTCATGTGGTTAAAAGTCAATATTACTGTTCATGGCATAAATACTCATCAAGTCACGAGATCATGATATTTATTAAGCACTAGCATCATAGATACCCAATGCAACTCCAAAGGTATCAAGGAATCAAGATAACAACGTCTAATTATAATCTTTAAGGATCAAGTAGACACATGCATATGAAATATTATTTATAGTGAATAGGTAACAAGAAAGATCCATGCTATACTTTCTTTGATTCACAAAGTCCTGTTGGTCCTGCTGATCCTCAAAGTAGCCTTGCTCAACAGAACCCTCACCGTCTGAACTCGACATTAACAATCAACACCAAGCAATCCAATGGAGTATACATACACGAAACAAACAAAGAGTTATTAGAGAAACAGTACAACAATCTCATCAAAACAGAATAAAAAGTTTATAAAACTATTCTACTCGCTGCTATGATCACACAGACGTCAAATTCACCGAACACAGAGTTATAACGACGAAGATATGAATTTTCAAATATTTCCTATAAACTAATAAATACATTAAATATGAACTCAAAATATAAATTCTACAAACTATACTAACAGTAGCTTCATTGCATAGCTTACGAAATTATAAATCCAACAGAATTTGAACGGACTCAAACGGAGTTAAAATGAGCATTTTGCAAGCATTAAATGCAGTGGCAAAACTGTAATTATATGAAAATGAAATCTGAAACTAATGAATAGAAAGTGCGCTTTCCAAGGATGAAAACGTAACAAGGACTGCGCAAAGGACCATGGCTGTATTTCAATATATTCCTCGAATTATTTTTCTATAAAAAAACGGCCATAATGCAAGGATGATGTCATGGTGACGTCATGAAAGCTAAAGGTGACATCAGCAAGGCTAACAAGCAAGCATGGCGTTCAATGGACGCCATTAACGGTTACGAGCTTCTCCCTGACGATCTTGATTACTGCGACATAGGGCACCAATTGACGTGAAACAAGAGCCAACCGGTAGAGTAGGACTTGGCGATCTCACCAAGGAAGAAGATGGAGGCGGAGAGCGAACAAGCTAGATAGGCAGCTTGCGTTGTCGGACGGCGGTGACCTATGCACAGAGGCGACGCAAGCTGAACACCATCGATAAAAAAAATAAGCAACGAGTTCACGAGGCCGAACCGAAACTCCGTGGTGCTTACGACGATGAAGCGACGGCCGCGATGAATTGAACTCGACGACGGAGAGCGGCAATGAAGGCTAGGGCTTGGCGGCGCTCGCTGCTGCTAGCACGCACGAAGGCGAAGGCGGCGCTAGAGACTAGGGTTGGAAAAGCATTGCAGACGCAGGTGCAAGGCTTATATAGCCCGAAAGGGTGGCACGAGCAACCGGGCGGGGATGAGCGGCCTCGGTCGGTCTTCTCCGTCTCCGGTTCGTGACTGAGTCGGAGAAGGAAGACAAGGATGTGGGTCCCGCGTGTCAGATGCAGAGGAAGGAAACAAGCTGCAGCTGCGCTGTGGGCTTTGGCTCTCTGGCCCAAAAACGAGAACAAGCCTCACGACCAGGAACAAGGAGTGGAGGCCGACGGCCAAGAGGCCAAATTATCATGCGGCCAGCAAAGAAGAAAGAGAAAGAATTTTCCTTCCTTTTATTTTCAAACATTTTCATAAATCATTTTTAATAGATTTTGAACTATTTTTCAGATTCAATCAAAATCAATAGACACAGCAAAAATAATGCACCAGCATGAATACACACACATGTATCTAGCCATGATAAATTTTATTTCACTAAAACATTTATTTTGTCTATGTTAAATGCCCACAAAATAGCATTATTAAATCATTTTTGGCTATTTTAAAAACATGCAAAATTTAGGGTGTTACAATTACCATATTTTTTTAAGACAGCAAGAACTTTGATATCAGATTATGCATTAGTCGATGCAGAAGCTGGGATATTAATATATTCCCTTTTCAAAAAAAAATTATGTTAGAAGCAAAAAGGAAAAGAGAGATAAAAAACAGGTCCAGCCAAATCCGGCTACCCTTCTAATAGCATCAAAATGCGTATTGCAACTCCTAATCTTCTCACATTTAGGAAACTCGACCCAACCTTGTGGAAATATATACAAGTCTTAGTCAACCAATCTAGAGGTGGAAGGACATAAAGAGAAGGACAAAGTATCCAATGCATTTTTTGGGGAAACAGGAGGGGGCTTCCCTAAAGAAATTTATTGATAAGAAAAACAAACATAGTACACAAAGTATAAAAGTGGTTGATGTGATTTCAAAATGGTCTGAGAGTCCAGACGCAAACTTGACTCTTCAGGAGTGCAATTTTAAGAAAATAGTCGAGGAAGCCAAGTCTTTTTTATCCACTTAGAAAACTCATTGATTTATCAACCTTTTTAGGAAAAAAAACTATTAGAGATGCTTTAAGGAGGCAAAAGAAAACTAGACTATAACTACTTGGTAGATGAGAGTCAGCCTAAGAACTAGGACAACCAACATAACAACCAAAGGCCTATACTTTTTTTAGATATGAGAGATTCCCTTATTTTGAAGGTTTTTTTTTAATCTACTCTAACACAACCCTCAAATTAGGACCTTAAATCCATTCTATTAAAACTAGCTAGCATATGAGACCAACTTGTTATCAGACCATGTTTCAATTGATTAAGTTATGGGTGGTGCATGAAAGGAGGGGCCACGAATCAGGAAGGAGCACCAAAGACGCCACAAGAAGGGCAGCCCCCTCAAATCCATTTCATTCCAGTATACACTAGTATACTTCCTTTGTCCTGATAGGACTGTCGTCCTGTCAGTAAAGTAATTGTCCACACACACAACTACTTGAATGTGTTTGGATACAACTGCATGGTATATTTAAAAAGTAATCCCTCCGTCCTAGATTAAAGTGTATTCTGCCTTTTGGTTGATGCCCCTAAATATAGTATATTTGGGAAACAAGAGGATATTTTTTCCTTAATAAAAATAGTGTGTGCTGGCTGATTGATGTTTCTTTCTTATTTTGTATAAGTATAAATTTAGATTGCTTCCTTTAATCGTGCAAAATCGGATCAGATTTAATTATATTAGAAAGTTAAGTAAGGGGTACATGCGGCTATTGTCGTTTCTCTTATTTTGTCTTAGAATAGCCAGAATGCACTTTAATCCGAGACGGAGTCTTAGAATAGCCAGAATGCATTCTAATCCGAGACGGAGTCTTAGAATAGACAGAATGCATTTTAATTCGGGACGGAGGGAGTACGCCGCTAGGGTCACAGAGAGGACGAGGAGCACCGTATAAACACGAGGAGGCGGGCCACAACAAGGTCGAGTACGCGACATAGGGGGAGGGGAATAGGACCGCGACGCGAGAGTCCAGACAAAAGAAAAGACATACATGAGTGAGTTAGTGTAAAAAAGGCATTGCTATATCACATTCGCCTGGGATCTAGCGTCATTGAGCTCGTTATTTAGGCTGTCAATCCATAGTCTCGAATTATCAAAAAGCGAATATTTAATTAATTTCATCTCTCTTAGTACTGCAGGTACAAAGTGTTCTTCTACTCCAACACGACGGCGTTCTTGACGTCACTGGAGATCATCATCCTGTTGACGAACAGTTCCTTCTATTGCTCTTTTATTTGCCAAGGTGACGGTGCTGGAGATCATCGTGGTCCCCGACATGATAGGGCTAATAGCCGCTTACTGGGTTGGGAGCACATGCAAGAACCAGACCAACATGTTCGCGCTCGTGCTCACCGCGCTTGTGGTCTTCGTCGTCTACGTCGTCTACGCGGTGCAGCTCGTACACAAGCTGCGGGCCCTCTTCCCTGCCCGTGCCCGCATGCGCCGAGACCTAGGACCGACGGCACCCCGCGCCCGTGCCGAACCAGCAGGACATCGACGACGGCACACAGGCTTAGCAGTCAAGTTTCCGGAACATAGAAAACGTGCGCTGGTACATGGTACGATACTTTTAAAAACTATGGAACGTAAGAGGTATACAGCTACAACTCGTTCCTTCAAACGAAATGCGTACCAAATCTAAATGGAACGTAGCCTCCAAAAATCCAGACGCTGTCGCTCCTTGTACAGCTACAACTCGTTCCTGGGCGTATTGAAATAGATGCTGCAAAATATATATTTTAAGATGTAAATGACACAAGTTGTTAGTATTCACATGTCTTATTTACATGTTACATTAGCTTTGTTCTAAGTCAAACACTACTAACTTTGACCAATCATTTCTTAAAAACTTACAGTTTCACAACGTATGGGTTATATATATTATGAAAAGTATTTTATAGTGAATCTGAAAGCATAAATCTTATGCCATTTTTTTTTCAAAAATCAACGCTCAAAATACAAATGTTTAATTTAGGACAAAACTAATAAGACATGTGTTACAAAACGGAGGGGGATATGCAAACTCTATCCCTAAGGTCAAACCGGATGGATCAAAGCATTTACGCGTGCCATGTCACCATGGATTACGTGATCTAAGCCCCATTGATAAATATATGTTACCATTCCAAATGATAATGCGTGCCCCCTTTGGTGCAGCAAGCACACAACTTGTCGATCGATCATTTGTCAACTCTGTGCCACCTTTTTTTTTGTGAAAGGTAAACTCTGTCTCTGTGCCACTTGTTCAATGGTTAGCTGATGACCAAAGATCGAATACTTTATAAGATTCTAAATACACGACATCGCCAATCATCGTTGATCCCTGCTGCTTTGACGTCGTCATTCGCATAACTTGTGGGACAATGGCCTATACACGTATGCACTCCGGCCTATATATAGTTCTACACGTCCGAGGTGTATAAATAAATAAATAAATCCATGCCTTTGCTTCGTGTACAAGGTAGGCCCCAATTCAACCTCATAGGTTACTGGTTCATTATATTAGGAGAGTGCATTTCAAGCAGCAACATAACATACGCTTTGTTTCAGCTTAGGAAGTAACAACAACGCTGCTTTGCAGCTGGTCAGCACACACAGAAGAATATTTATTCTTTAGCTTTGTGGCCCCATCGGTACGTAATATTATGCCGAGGGTATGTGTGTTGGGCCTTTTGCCACGTATTATTGTTTTACATCATTTCAAACTGTCAAGGCTATCATACCTGAGAATGCCCATCTCAAAACTTTCGAAAAGAACGTAAGAGAGAATTCATTATTAGTACACCTGCCCAGACTGCGTGGACGTGTTTAGCTCACCGTGAGACCAAGGTCACCGACCACAGCAATTGCATGTTTTTAAATACAAATGTGGTCCTCATGATTAAGTGACTAGCTATTCAAATAATATAAAGGTGCTAATGTTAGCACCCTCATAAACCAGAGCTGCAGCATCAGCTTTAAACGAGTAGAGGTCCACCTGCTTTCAACAATTAGAGGACCACCCGTTTCACCATGGTCACTCTCTACATGAACACAATAGAAGTATTTTAGATTAAGTTCTATAGGAATCTTTGAGACTTTCACGCAAAATATTCCTACGTAATGCTAAAATATTTGAATCAAGGATCACTACTAGTCTAAAAATGAAGCAAAAAAATTCACTATTAGCTTCTCAAAAAAAAAATCAGGTCTATATTTTTTCTTTGTTTGGTGCACTCCCGATGAAATATATTTATCTAATGATTTGGTAGTTCTCGTTAATAAATACCAGTTCGATTCGATTCATATGATTTTTTCCAAAGCGATATGACAGTACTTTAGGGTTAACATAAGGAGAAAATGCCTTAGCACTCATGGATGTCAGTTCAATAAATGTGAGGAAAACAGAAGCTCAGTTTTTTTCTGAAGGCTAGTGTTCTTGATACATAAATAATGTTTCTGAGCTGTCTACCGTAAAAAATTTATTATAAAAGGAGCATATGAACTATAGTATGAATAAGAAACCTCAAAAAACATAGATACACATATACAGCAAAACTTCTACTAAAACATCATTGCATAGATCTATTTATAAGGAATCTAACAAAACTGAATTTTTCTTTATTTTTTAATTATTTTATGAATTACTATGTGTTTTAAAGTTTTAGCTGATTGTATGAATAAAACAAAAAAGTAAGCAGAAAAGGAAAAAACTATTTTGCACTCAGAACCCTATTGTTCTAAGTAATTAACTTGCAAAACCTCTATATACAACACTGGAGGACCGGTGATCAGTAAGTCCACGATGATAGTGACATGTGTCGAGAGAGCGGAGGAGGCGTAGTGGATAGGCTTCTCCAGGAAGTTTTGGTGGTTTGGGACTCAAAACAAAACGACTTTTTTGGTTTGGGTCTCAAAATTTGGTGGAGTTCTGGCGAGAACTAGAGGTTGCATGTGGCGTCGTCATGAAGCTTGCGTCGAGAAGAGGCAAAGTTGTAAAGAGCTAGTGGCCGTCGGATGCTTTTATCTCAAGATGGATCATTATGCCCTTAGGGTTAAGTGGCTTAGCCTAAATATCTAAAGGCTTTGTTGGGAATTTGTAATAAGCCTATAAATAAAATAGGAGGTTGCGCTAATGAGCCATCTCTTTTGTTTTCATTTCCAATATATCTCCTTATGTTTTTCTTGCCTCTAGTTCTACTGTTGAGATCCTCGGTGCGAGTGGCTGATATAGTCTGAGTTTGGTTTCTGCAATCATTCCTTTGTGTTAGGCTACCTAGTGATGTCGAATTGTCGTATAAAGGACTGTGTGCACAACAATGTATACACTAGTCATTGGCGCACACCCATGTGCGCGGGTTCGTGCCACGGATATGGT
>CM041634.1:14988485-15026586 GCA_023333625.1 Bothriochloa decipiens
AAAAAAAAGTCAACTGTGTGACCCTATGGACACACTGCTGAGGATGCCAATCCGGGTCAAATAAATAATGTGATAGAATCTGTCATAAGTTCAGTATTAAAAAAAACTAGCAATTAAGCTAATTAGTTTGGTTCCTTGCGATAGAACAAAGTCCACCCAACCTTGAATCAACACAGATGCTTGTACTTTTGGATAATTGTATGAAAACAAAGATGATATGTACCCATACTGTAAGTGATGATGATTGTCAGGTAGATAACCAGAGCTTTGGTAAAATATGTGTGGAACTCAACGTGGGCATGAGTTGTGTGTGCAACACACCTCCTGGCTTGTAAATGTGCGGTACCGAGTGTAAAATGGTCGGCGGTAGTGGAAAAGGTTAATCAAGCAGGAGTCTGTGCCCAATGGACCAAAACCAATGAAGGACGGACACGAAGGATTGGACCAATGACGGGTATGTGTTGAAAAAGGAAGGGCTCCATATATAATTGAGAGCTAAAACTATAGTACTCTACAGTTGTAGACTTTAGGGCTTTTTTGGTTGTCTAGGATCCATGCCCTGGAACTATATTCATAGCCGAAATGATCGAGTAACTAATTTGTACAACAATTCATCAGCTAGATTGGTTTGTGCCTCTGTTCCTGAATAACCGAACGGCCCTGTGTTTTAGTTTCTCCTTCTACATGTAAGAAAAATAATTTACTTGCAATATAAGCAAAGTGCACCTACCTCCATAGACATACATATATCATATATGCACGTGGTAACTACAGGATGCCATATGTCCATGTGGCGATTCCTTGGACTTGGCACGTGGCGGTTGCCATCTGTCACCTGGATACGTGTACGTACACGTGCCAAAGCGACTCCGACGACGGACGGACAGCCGAGACGGCGACGGGACGATGAAGAAGAATCCGGTGGAGCTCGATTTCCATCCACCGGCCGGCCAACGCACATATAGCTTCCGTTTCTTTCCCTCGAAGCATATCTGCCACCAGGATGGCCACGCACGCGCATTCAGCTCGATCATCAGTGAGAAACCAAACTATCCATCATTGTTAACTGAAAATACGTCGATCCATCATTAACAGTGTACTGCTTTGGAGTAGTTGAGGTCGTCACACACACAGAGAGAACCAGCCAGGACATGCAGGTATACGTGTGCAATATTTGGCCTCGTAATATAATTAAAATTAATTTAAATTAAGATAAATCGTCGACGACGATAGGTATATATATATATATGAGTTGGACGCAGTGGCAAGCAACACTTGGATGTCAGTCAAAAGGAGCGAGTAGTGTAACGTGCCTGCCTGGTACGGTTTGGCGATATGTATGACTGACTGGCCGGATCAGATGGATGGAGGCTTCTCACTGCCAAATCGCATTCACGCTAAAGCTAGCGATCCAGCCAACAACTAGATCATCGGATCGGACGCACGTACGGGTGTCAACACGTGAATAATTCACAACTTAACCTGGAGTAGTATAGTACTACAAGGAACAACATACTCCCCTTTTTTTTTTGTCCTCATCTTGTACTTCCCCCGTCCCGATGAATATGTAATTCTTGTTTTTCGAGAAGCTAATATTTTTAAACTACCGATAATTATATATTAAAATATATACATATTTATGTTAAGTAATTAATATTATTAGAAAGACCTTTAACTATAGTTTTTTAATAAATTTATTTTAAAACATAAATATTAATATTTTTTATATATAAACTTGGTTAAAGTTGATGTATCTTGATCGGTATATTTCTCATAGTTACATGGTCTATAGGACGATGAGAGTATCCCCGTGCTCCATTTTTCCATATGAGTGACGGCCCAGCAGTGTAGGTTGCATACGTGAGTGATGATGATTCCATTTCAACAAAGACCACACACACGTGTGTTGAAAAAGAAGCGTCTTAAAGAAATCTTTGAATAAGTCCGGAAGAAACTTTATTCGATTAATAATGTGGCGGAAAAGTCCGGTCCAAGTCTGGTAGCTACCTAGCTAGCTAGCTGCACACATGTTTTCCTGCTTGCTTGCGTCTGCACGATGATGTATGGTTTATTAAATTTGATCCTCCAGTTTTCTTGGTGCATATTCCAAAAAACAAAAACCATCGTCGCGGAATTGACTGTTCTTTTATATACAAAAAAGTTCAAATGGTCATGAGTCAGGCAGTCCTAATTCTGCTGTAGGAAAAAGGAAAAAGTAAAACCGACCAAGTGGACAAGACACATCTCTGCATCGATCGCCAAGTGGAAAGAAACAACACCAGTGAAATGGAACCAGAAGATGGTGGAAGTCGGGGCGTGATTTTACCGCAAGTGCATCGGGCAGCTGGCGCAGGCGTCCACCTCAGAGAGTAGCCGCCGGGTGGAGAAGCGCTGCACCAAGACTGAACTCTGAACGTGCAGTCACCATCCATGCATTATCTACTACTGTAGTGCACTAGTGACAGGACCAGTGATCCTATCTGCTCGAGGCAGCCATCAGCAGAGGCACACAGTATTACTAATTTGTAAGCTACTCCTTCTTATGGCTAGCCCAATGCAAACATGAGAATGGAAACAAGTACGTAAAACGACATGGAAGCTTACCTCAACGAGCTAAATCAGCCCAGGGAAAGTAATCAACGACATCAGTATATGTCAGTTCCAAAACACTCGATACGACCTTGTTTCAAAGAAAAAAAACGACATACCCTGCAGACGGGCACTTGCAACATAGGCTGAGTCGGTCACGGACTGCTTGCAGAAAAGAGCAAAAACGTGCGCTACTATAAGTGAAGTCAAATTTGCGCCGGCGATAG
Source organism: Bothriochloa decipiens (assembly GCA_023333625.1). Taxonomy (NCBI): domain Eukaryota; kingdom Viridiplantae; phylum Streptophyta; class Magnoliopsida; order Poales; family Poaceae; genus Bothriochloa; species Bothriochloa decipiens. The sequence goes on from CM041634.1 coordinate 14,991,302, forward strand.
ATCTGCGATTGCCAGGCGTGACCTGGCTTCCAGTCAAAACCGTCTCTCACAAGAAATACATGCATGGATGGATCAAGACACGAATTCTTTCTGACTTTTGGGATTCCTGACCCAAATTTACCAGAAACGCACCTAAAATATGCAAACAGCTTGACCTGGGAATCTCTAAAAGAAACAACGGCCATGCTTTCGATTGGCCTATCCCTGCCTTATTGTCAATATACAACAGGATAAGTGTTCACACATGAGGTAAAGCGAGATGGAACTTCCCACAAGTTACATCTTACACGCTGCCCGAGGCTATGACATTGACAAACCAGAGTGCTTAGACTACCGAACTATATCGGCAATCAAGGGAGTAATCGATCAGCGTATATATGATACATTTACAGTGCAGGAGTACTTATTTTGTGCCGTGACAAAAGTTACAAACGGTGGTAAACACACATACTGATCGTTGCTTCTAGGCCAACTCCTTCCAAAGGGAACCTTAAGTGGCGGAGTTGACATTACGATGAGAGGACATCTCGTGTTGGTGCATTCTTAGGAGAAGACCATGTCTTATTTATCTGTCAATTGGTTGTGTAGGAAGTCAAGAACAGAGAGGCGCTGCAAATGTGCATGATGAAGGTTAGTTCAGAAACACAGATACTGGCTGAGGAGGAATAACGAAGATCATTAATAGCTACCCGCTGTTCCAGGCTAGTTTGTTCAGAATCCAGCTTCAACTTCTCAAGGCATTGAATTGCTTCCTCAAAACCCTCAACTGCTGCACTTTCATTCCCAAGATTTCTATCCACATCCGCGACTTTGGCAAGAGAAGTTGCTAGATCAATGACCTATATCCAAATATTGCAAATTAAAATTCCATAGCACACTGTCTACAAACAAACCACTCACTGAATCATGTGACCATTCTATCAAACAGCTTAGCTCTAATATAAACAGCTAAAATCAAACTTGCCTGTTCAAACAAAACAATTCTCCAAAAGAAAAGTTTCACCTAACCCCCTAACCAAAAAAAAGAGTCAAGTTCAAATTCAAGTAGTGCAGCTAGACCCAAAAGAGACATATTTGGATCCTAGCAAGGACATGATTGACTAAATACCTGCAGTGAAGCAGTTTTCATATGGTTTGACTGAAAATTATTGATTTAGGCCATCGGTTCAAAAAGAATAGGTCAGAAAAGTACAAAAAGTTTGCTACTATCCAATTACGACAGACTAACTTTTTCTCCAGAAGTACAGTAAAGGTACTATTATGCCAATTTTCCAGATCATGAGTTTTGTTGCTTCCCTCTTTCGTATCACATCACTTCCATGTAGCATTTCACAGATAACCCACCATTCTAACTAAACGTTCTGCCATATGTGCATGTGCTTCCCTCCCATGTATAACTTGTTACTGCTGCCATTGTATTGCTCTGAATATGTTGTCATGCCTTGCTGCGTGCCAGTGTGTTCCTTTGTCCATGTGGTTGGCCAACCAGCCTGCATGACATCTAGTGACAAGCACCTTACAGCATCTGATCTTCTCTACATGTTATATAAGAACCAAAACTACAGATAAATGCAGGGCTGTTGAAAATTTTGTCTGTCAGGAGTGACATGAGAACCAAATTTTGTATCCTGAAAGTAGCTATCTGTATATATAAGTCACTTGATTGGTACTAAATGCAGTGCTTTGGAACATATACTAATCGTCCTTGGAATGTCTTCAATACACCAGTCCAAAAAGCTGTCCAAGCCTTCTTCTCTGTTGTGGTCGTTTAAGTGGTTGGTAATGGTGTTGCAACCCTATTTTGGAGATCTTGCCCCTCAAGTTCTGGCCTTAGTTTCCACTAGGAAGAGGAACAGGCCTCAAATAGAGATAAGCTAGTCACATGTGATTAATCAATTTTATCCTGCAAGTTAGTCACACGTGATTAGGATCTTCAGAATTACGGTTTCTGTACAAATAGAGATAAGCTACTCCTTCCATTTCAAATTAAAAGTTGTTTTTAGCTTATCTAGACATAGTGTATATCTAGATGCATAGGAAAACCTATGTACTTATAGAAGCCAAAATGATTCATAATTTGGAACTGAGGGGATAGTATTCTTAGTTTGTTACCAAGTCAGCTGGTTGGCTAAGGGCAATGAGGCGCCTAATCTATAAAGATTGACATAGGGTGTAGTGTATCACAAAATTAAGCAAAGAATTATCAGGAGAAATCCACCCTATACCCCAAACCTTGGGTTTGGGTGTTGCTGTCGCCTTGGCAGCACCTGATATCAAGTGTACGGTTCAGCGTCTGTTTACCAAACACTCTATATTCCTTCATTACCCGTGACTCTCAAATATCTGGTTTCTGATACTACATCTCTCATTTCAGCATGCCATGCTTGTCAAACAAATCCTTACTTATAATGTAAATCTTTAGTGATCCCCCCCCCCCCCCAACAACCCATATTATACTTTGCATTGTACTATTTCCGTGATGTGCATGTCCATGAGTACAAAAAAAAAAAAAAAAAAAAAAAAAACTCTGCAGTGCAAGACAACAGCGTTCCTGTCCCACATCACCCAAGAGTTTAAGAATAGCACAGGTCCACCACAGTGTACCTGAGAAGCCACTGCAGAGTGTTCTTTTACTGCATTTCTTCGAACAACCAATGAACGGGCATAGTAGTCCCTTGCAGATTGGAGATCACCATCATAGTAACGAAGGTCACCAATTTTATTTAGTGAAACAGAAAGAGTATGAACCAGCTGCAGATGAATGTAAAAGATAAATCAGCATACAGTATTTTCAATGTTATTAGAGTTACACTAAAATTGAATATAACCTCAAGATCTTTTGCAGGCGGTTTTGAGAGGAACTCAGCACTTTCTTCATAGTAAGTGATTGCTGAAGGAACATCTCCCAAGGTCCGACTGAAAACACAGTACAATGATGAGATGCAGTGTGGAGTGAGTTCCATGATTAAATAATTAACAAAATAAGCACAATTATGTTGATCAATACTGATTGAAGTGCAAGATAATTATATGAAGAATGACTGAATGAGCCATGGTACTGTGACAGTGACGGAGTGAACATTCACTAATGATAAATAGCAAAAATAAAGTCATCACAGCTTCAGAGACGTATCAGATACATCAAAGCAATCAGATATATGAAAGCCAAAGGAACAGTAAGACTTAACTTTTCTTAATGGAAAAGATTTCAGGTAGTTAAAACTTAGAACAATCTGACACATGGAAGAACTAACAAGAATTGCTCTTTGAATGAGCACAACCACAGATTCAGAGACTTATCAGATACATCAAAGCAATCAGATACATGAAAGCAAAAGGAACAGTAAGACTTTACTTTTCTTCAATGGAAAAGATTTCAGGTAGTTGAAACTTGGAACAATCTGATACATGAAAGAACTAACAAGAATTGCTCTTTGAATGAGCATAACTAAGCATGAACCTAGCTCAAAATACATTTAAAATATCAATGTAACATCTGCAGAAAAGAAACATATTTGCTCCCTTATACCAGAATGCACTCTTTTAGAGCCTAGACCAACACACTCCGATATATAGAAGGGGTAGCAAAAGAAACTAACTGGTAGGAAGATGTGGTGTGTTAAAACAATAGTATGCATCTTTTGTTTTTCTAATCCTGTTTAACCTGCCATAGTATTTTCTTAGTCTGCGGAAGTGGAAAAAAATTCTTTAATAAGGGAAATAGTTAAGGGCAAACAGAAATACCAGCAGTCCCCAAGCATTCCTAATACAGCTCCAAGCTGTGAACATAGGTCTAGGTTAGCTTCTGAAGATTTCAACTCCTCCCTGATGTCATCCGCACACATAGTAAGCCTTGATTTTGCACTTTCAATGTTCTGGGCGCGAAAAGCCTGGAGATGCAACAGTTTTTTTTTTTTGAGGGGAGGAGATGCAACAGTTAGGGCATTGCTGTAACATCAATATCTTAAATAGATCCATGGATAATAGAGAACAATTGACTGTGAAATTTTGCAGCTTCAAGAATCTAGTGTTCAATACAGGAGGCTAAAGAAGTTGATTTAGTTACTAACCCTCATAGCCTGCTGCACTAGAAAAGCTCCTCTCTCCATGGAGACATCCTCATATATGACTTTATTCTTACCACCTGCTGCTTCTACATCTCCTGTAGCATGTGATCGCTTGATTCTGGCATGGCCATCAATGAAGCGATCAACAAGAGCTTGAAGCTCAGCATCAGGCTCAATACCCTCTATATCAGCACCACATAGTGGGCAGTCTTTAAAGCATGATATACATGACCTGCCAAGGAAATCCAGTAAGAGCCTATTGAAGCAAGGACTGAAACATGAAGTGCACTTGAGATGGATGTGAGGCACGAGACACACCCGCAGAATTTATGGGCGCACGGCTTGCATTTGCTACTTTCATGGAGCAGTGCCTGGCAGACAATGCAGCTGAGCGGACCCAGCTTGAAAGTGTTGGAGTCATAGCCAAACGGGCATTTTGCTGGCACCATTCGAGGATCAGTGCCCTTTTCTTCAACATGATCACTACTTTCATTGAGCTCGCTACCATGATCCTTTCCAGTGACAGGGCATACACCGCTGATGCTCTTGTCAGATTTTGCAGGGCACACCCCAGCCTTGCTCTTATCAGATTTCACAGGGCATACGCCGCCACCAGTGGCTCCCGCGAAAGGGCAGCGCGAGCTCATGATTATTCACTCGTCTTTCCTGCAGAAAATGGGACAGGAAACATTAAGTTGCAGATTTGGAGCACCAATTTATCATATGATAGTGCAACAGAAATTCTATATGTATGTGTGCATAAGTAGAGTCCAGGCATTGGTGCAGAAGCAGATTGTTGGCTCCCGAATTAACCATATAGTAAGCGTGAGAGTGAAATTATATATCTAGTCGGCCAGGAAGAGTAAACTACACAATTTTTTTTGGGTGAGCAAAGTCTCAGAGATTCGAAATGATAACCGGAGCAATTCGATGCGACGGAATTGGGGAATACGAGGCCAGCATTGAGGCGTTTGGTTGCAATTGGGTTGGCTAGTGGCACAAAGTGATGGTGAGGCCATAACGAGTAAATATGGAAGGAAGTTGAAAATTCACAACATGTGAAACTCTCAAAGTTCAGTAGAGGATTTTTTGAACATTGGAACACAAAGTTCATAAGCTAATAAGATTTCAAAGTTTGAGTCGTATCGACCAAGTTTCTAAGCTAAGATTTCAAAGGCGAGTATCGACCAAGTTTTGGACAAACTAACTTCAATTCCAACAAGGTAGAAGAGGGCGAGAATCACCCACCGCGGCTACTCGCCTTCCCCCGCGGGCGCCTCCCCACGCGACGCCGAGAACAGGCCCGCCGGCCACCTCCGAGCGCAAGCCCCGCTACCCACCTCCGGTCCTCCTCCCCCTGCCACCGCACTGGCCCGCCGCTGCCGCCGGCGTCCTCTCGCACGGGGAGACGAGACAACGCGAGGGCTCGAGACGACGATTCGCGTGGCGGCGGGCGATTCGTCCTCGGAGTCGGAGAGAGGGAGAGAGAGCTCAGATTCCGCGGCGCGGGCGGGGCGGGGAGATCGACGACGACGCGACGGCGATATTCTGGTTGTTGCTGGTGGTGGTGGTTTCTTTTCTTTTCTTTTCTTTTCTTTTTTTTTTGTTTTTGTTTTGAGGTGAACGAGGTTGGAGGGTTTCTGCTATTTTCGGCAAAAGGCGAAAGAAGAGAAAACAAAGCGGCCACGAGCGCCAGGACTCGTGCGTGGCTCGTCGTGGGGATAAGATTTGGAATCGGGGCTCCAACGGTTAGATGTGTGCCACGTTGGATGATCCTACGACCACGCTATAACCGCCGTTAGTCTTTTTTTTTTTCTCGCACAAAACAAGAAAGGAACATGGGCTGGACTGCCAGAGAAACAAAGGTCGGCCCAGCCCATTTGTCGGGCGTGGGCTCCTCCGGGCTGCCGGTGCTTCCGGGCCCCCGGCGGCAGACAGCAAGGACAGCAGGGTTTAATGATAGTGGTTTGGTTTGGTGCGCCCTCATTTATGACGCGCGCAGTCTTCACACTTCAGTCATCGTCACAATTTTTTTCCCCTTCCCCCCTCAACGTCGTCGTCGGCCTATGCTGCGGCGACTGACCACAGCTTCCTCCCCTCTCCAGCGAGGTTAGCGAGCGGCCTCCGCTGCGGCGGCGGAGACGGCGTGGGAGGGCCATGGCGGTCCCCGCGCTCGCCTTCCCCATCATGTTCCTGGCTGCCTCCGTGCTTTCCGTCGCCGCTCCTGCGCTGGGTCGGAGCCGTGAGTCGCCCTCTCCCTGCCGCTCCGCCCCCTCCCGCCCTTCTCCTTCTCTGCCTTCGAAGGCAGCTAGATCCACCGTTTCTTGTTTTGGCTACCGGTTCTAAAACGAGCCGCGATTGCCGGTTTCTTTCGTTGCTTGCGTCATCGGCCCGGATGTATTAGTAGTATTTTGTTTGCCATCATGTATGTACGCTGTGATCTTCGAGAAATATGGAGATGCGATTCTGTCTTCTAGTTTCGGATGGGATTTTACCTCACCACAAAGAGACTACATACAAGAGGAAAAAATAGACAGCAACCATTTCTTACCTCAGTTTCCTCTTTAGCACTCATCTTTACATTTTGGTCTAACCATGACTTTGCAATTTCCGTTCACTCCTAAGATATTGTTTATGTTTGTTATATTAAAAGACTAACTTTCTACTTCCGAATTTGTTATGCGGCTCGTGTGCATCGTCATGTGTCTGTCTTTAGTTTCTACTTCACTTGTTCCTATTAGTAAATTTCTGAGTTTGACATCAGCAACTTCAATTTTGTGCAGCATCTTGCCCAGATGGTTGGCAAGCCGGCCCTGTTGAGAACAAATGCTTCATGTACGTATCAACTTCCCTTTCTTGGGATAGATCCGAGGCTCTCTGCCATAACTACAGCGCGCATTTGGCTGCACTATCATCAGTCCAGGAGCTAAACTTTGCGAAGTCTCTCTGTGGATCATCATCCCCAGGATGCTGGGTTGGAGGGCATCACTACAGCAATAGTACTGGCAAAGGCTGGAAATGGTCTGATGAGTCCTCTGTTTGGAACGAGACTGTCTTCATTGGTGAGCCATTGGGTGCCAACTGCAGTTATCCTACATGCAAAGGAGCCACCAGCAATAATTTGTGTACTTTGGTGACCAATGGTCGGGCTTCAGTTATTATTACTGAAAAAAGGTGCAGTGAGTCCCATGGTCTGATTTGCATGATAAACCAGGGTGAGTCTATAATTTATTAAGGCTTACCCATTTCGCTAAAAAATGGTAGTTTGCTTTTCGTGGCATTCAGGTATAGTTGCATTGACAGTCTATTTTTTGTCATCAGTTGACAGATGCTACCATGATCACTGCCACAAGGAGTATCTCATAGCCATTATTGCTGTGAGTGGTTTCATTCTGGCAACCACCCTAGCCGTTGTGGTTTGGCTGCTTGTCTACAGGCGAAGCAAGAAAAGAAGAAGATCACGAGAAGTGTTAAGTGCTTCAGCTGCTGCACTGGTGGCACCACAATGGAAAGTATTCACTAGTGAAGAACTAAGATCAATCACAAAGAACTTCAGCGAGGGAAACAGGCTTCCTGGTAACGCAAAGACAGGCGGAACCTATAGTGGAATCTTACCAGATGGATCCAAAGTAGCAATCAAGAGACTTAAGAGATCCAGCCTGCAAAGGAAAAAGGACTTCTACTCTGAGATTCGGAGAGTTGCAAAGCTGTATCATCCTAATTTGGTGGCTGTAAAAGGATGTTGTTATGATCATGGTGATCGATTTATTGTCTATGAGTTTGTCGCAAATGGTCCTTTGGATGTGTGGCTGCATCATATTCCCAGAGGAGGGCGGAGCCTTGATTGGGCAATGAGAATGAGAGCTGCCACTACTCTTGCTCAGGGGATTGCGTAAGTCATCCTTCCCAGGAAATACTCTGTTCTTAGTTTCTTACTGTGAATTCTCTTAGGTTGCTTCCCTCAAAAGACATTGGAATAGTAGCCTTTGAACGTGTTAGGCTTCTTATGTTCTAGCTGGATTTGTTTTTGTTATCCAATTTGTTTGTTCCACAATCTGTCTTTTATGATTTCAACTAACATTTGACCATACATAGACTTATGAATATATTTTGCTGTGCACTAGTGTTCATGTAAATTTTATGTAGCCACTCGCATAAACAAAAAAGATGTTTTGGTCCACTCTACTTCATAACCTGGTCTGGTATTATCGGATGGCTTGTTTTACCCATAGTCTCTAGATATCTGTATCAAGCGGGTGGAGGAATGGGGTCGCTGAAACATGGATTGGCACTCAATAGAAGTACTATACGAAGGGGATATACCTCCGTAGGGCGATAATTTTTACTGGCATGGTATGTGACCCTTGGTATTATGGGATGCTGACCCCCGTAGGAAGCAGGATTGAAATGCAAATATACATCCTATGAACCCACAGATAAATGAATCGCATGCCTTAAAGGAAAAAAAATAAAGAAAAGGAAAATGAATAGAAAGGATAGCTGGCCTAACATTTCATGTACAAGTACCATCCAGTCAATCTCTACCTTGCCTTGCCTTCCCATCTAACGCTAAACTGAATCTCCCACACATGCACAAACGACCTCCTCCATTTCCTCTCTCCATTGCTGTTCTCTGTTTCTCCCCTTCCACAGCACAGGGGACTGCCGTGCCTCCTCAATCCTTCACAACAGTACCATCCCCATTGCCTCTGAAGCCGGCAGCACAGGTTCTCCCATTAATTCTTAACTGCAGCACCTCCCATTGCCCCCGAGGCAGCAGCGCCATGCTCTCAACCCCCTCCATGATTCGCTGTAGCCTCTTGTTGTCAGCTTCTCACAGCATCTCTAGCTGGAGCTGACAACCCCCGCCAAAAAAAAAAAGACAACCAGCCTAAAACAGGACATTGACCCTGTGCAACCCCGACCCTTGTATTGTTACAATGCCCTGGGGTCGTGGAACACTCCTCTGACTTCACTCCTGTGACTACGGTTTTACCATATTACATGAAACATATAGCAACACCACTAGGTTAGTAGGTTCTGTTTTTGTCATTTCTGGCTTAAATTTATTATTGTATTTATGGTTGATTTTAAACATTTACAACCTACCATGCATTGGAAGGCCATTTGGCATACTTGTTTTTAACTTACTATAACCTACCTATAAATAATGATTATGGTATAAGACACCTGTAGCGGTGAGTGATACAGAAAATTTGTACAGTCACTAAACACTTCTGATTCACAAGTTTTGTTTACCTTCTATCGGAACTTCAATAAACTCAAAGTACTTAATATGCGAGTTGTTTGTCTATTTGTATCTTTGAGGCCTTACTTTCTTATATAAGTATTCCCCACTCACTGCAATTAGTGTTCTATAATCAATATCTTACTATTTACTACTGGCCATTTAATGCAGATTCTTGCACGACAAGGTAAAGCCGCAGGTGGTGCACCGTGATATCCGTGCAAGTAATGTCTTACTCGATGAGGAATTTGGCTCACATCTGATGGGGGTTGGCCTTTCAAAGTTTGTGCCATGGGAAGTGATGCATGAGAGAACTGTCAAGGCTGCATCCTATGGCTACCTTGCTCCTGAGTTTATATACAGGAATGAGTTGACAACAAAGAGTGATGTCTACAGCTTTGGTGTGCTTCTCCTAGAAATTATCAGCGGCCGTCGCCCTGCACAGTCAGTTGAGTCTGTTGGGTGGCAGACAATATTTGAATGGGCAACTCCTCTAGTGCAGTCCCACCGCTATCTTGATCTGCTAGACCCACACATCCAGGAATTGCCAGATACAGGAGTTATCCAGAAGGTTGTCGATCTTGTCTACTCCTGCACCCAGCATGTTCCTTCGGTGCGCCCAAGGATGTCGCATGTCGTCCATCAATTACAGCAGCTTGAACTGAAGTCTGCAGCGTCTGAGCAGCAGCTAAGGAGTGGGACAAGCACCAGCGCGACATCTCCAATGTTGCCGTTGGAGGTCCGAACTCCTCGCTGAAATCGACTGCCAGAATTTGAGAACCTTTTATGTACTCCAGTTTCAGTCAGCAATTCGTAGGTGGGTAGCACATTCTTTAAGAGTATAATGACCCAAGAGCCACCATTATCTTAATCAGTAGTTTAGTCTCCCCAAATTCTGGTGGAGTAAGCTGTAGTAATTTGTACTCTGGTTGACCTCTAATGTGCTACTGCTACATATCTCATGGGTTTTGAATGTAGTGATTGCTCTGAAAGTCTGAAGAAGCAACTCATCTGTATTTGACAGAGTAATACGGTAATGCCACTAGCTTGTAATACTTCCTATCTACCTCATGGATTTTGAATGTAGTGACCTAAAGAAGCTTTAGGCCAATGCTCTGAAAGTCTGAAGAAGCAACTCATCTGTATTTGAGAGAGTAATACGGTAACGCCAGTAGCTTGTTATACTTCATATCTACACAACTAGCAGTTTGGTTACTATCGTATTTACATTTGACAGCATAAGTACTAGTATCGACACTCGGGCTGCTCGTGCGTTTATCATCTCTCGCTACGTATTCACGATCCCAGGTGCGAAAGTGTGTTCTTGATCTGCACAATTAGCTGTAGCTAAGCATGAGCATGCGCGAAGGTAAGGTCAGGTAGGGAGCTTTCTTCTAAGCCTGTTGAAGGAAGGTCGCAGCGGCTGGCTTGCGTTCGGCTCACGCGGCAGCAACGGCTTCTTGCTCTGCTTACTGGCAGGTGCCAGTGCCGCGCCTGTACTGGCCTTGCTGATGTTTGCTCTCTGCTTCTTCGCCCTGGGGGGCTCCAGCCTCTCCAGAATCCTTGAAGTCTTCTCATCCAGTGGCTTCACTGGAGACGGTGGCTTGGGGCGGGGAGGTTTGAGAACAGCAGGCCTGCGATGGGCGGGGCTAGCAAAGTCGTCGTTGAGGTCGTCGATGATGATGAGCTTCTCCCACTCCTCACTGATGCTGGGAGAGACCTTCCCCTTCTTGGACTGGGTCGATTGATTGTTCTTGCTTGTAGTTATGAATGTTGATGTCTGAGGCTCGCTGAACGAGTGCAGATGGTCGTTGATACCTCCAGCCGCGTCCTCAGGTTGGTCCAGGAACATGCTTTCTTCCAGGTCCTGACATCTTGGTACCTGAGGTTCGCTGAACGAACCAACATAGGGAGGGTCCTTCGGGGCATAAGATGGAGCAATTGATCTGCAAAATGAAGTCGGTCCAATCATGGATCAATCATGACAGCAAGCGACATAAAACCAGCAACCTGTGAGGAGGTACCCAAATTGCAGGCTGTCCTTCACCAGGCGATTCAGTTCTGAATGAAAGCCTCTTTCATGATGTAGAGGGTTATAATCCTTTAACATAATCTGAAGAAATCAATTGCCAGATATTAGTTAATGCGGGGATAAGGAAGCTGCTAATAGTATGTGGAAGAAGTTTATAGAGGCGTGAAGCGACGAAGCTACCATTCATATTGAGAACACGGAATGAAAATCATTCGATGATGGCGAGTCACAATAACACTGAAAAAAAAATAGTGATCCAGCGACATACCTTAGACAAAGAGGTTTCAATTGAATTCTTGATTTCCATGGTAATCTTAGAGCTGCAATCTCGAGTCATGTCTGGGAGAGGCAATATCTCTTCAGATCCAGCAAGTCTCTGCAGCATCATGTCTTCCAATCATTAGCACAAGGCAATAACAGACCACAAAATACTTTCTATTCTAGCAACTTATAAGCATCTAAAGTAGAAGCTTTATGACAAAGGTAGTTATTCAGTGTTAGGATATCCAATCCAGTATGATTATAGGCTGCTACTACAAGTGGTGAAATATGCCATATCATAAATCAAAATAGAATAGGGGGAGTGTTGCCTATACCCTCAGAAGCATTGGTCCTTTCTCAGATGGTTGAAGAAGATAGTAACACTGAAGACTTCCAATTTTCATCGTTTCAATATTGCATGATGAGGAGCAAACAAGTCCCTGGTCAAGCTTGAAAAGAGTTTCACATAGACCATAGAAAACTGCACAGAATAGATAACATTGACAAATCAGATCAGTGTTTTTTGAGGAGCTAGAGATACATCATACCCACTCCGCTTTTATTTACATGTCGTATTAGCTTTGTCCTAAGCCAAACATTTGTACCTTTTACCATATATTTTAAAAAGTTTATATAAATTCATGACATAGGGTTTTTAGATTCACTATGAGAAATACTTTAATAATATATATAATTCATATGTTGTGAAACTAAGGATTTTTTGAAATGGATGGTCAAAGATAGTACTTAGGACAAAGCTAATGTGACATGTCAAAAAAACAGAGAGAGTATAAACTTGCAGTACTAACTTTGGTTGTTCTGATCTGAGCTCTCATCAGCTAGAGAAGCTTCAACATCATTTGAACTTGGAATCACAACATAAGACCTCCCCATTATGACTCCTGTTAACACATGTTGTCATTTAATTTACAAAAAATTTGTATCTGAACAGAAAGCAGTCGTGGGTACCTTCATTCATTGAGGCTAATTCAGTGCGCTCAATTACATCAAACGAAATGGAAGTAGAGACTCGCCGCAAGTTTGAACTACCTTCCGAAGTAGGCATAAACAATACTGTTTGTTCTCCAATCCTCACAGCAGTATCAATAACATCAGAAGCTGCAAGCTGTCGATTAGTTGTTGGACACATCCATTTTGCCTTATTTGGGGTGACAAGGTCAATAGGGTGACCGTGGCACTTGCATGCCTGCTCAGTCAATGTGTTCTGCGTTAGCATAGCTTTTGAAGAGGCTACAGAACTGTGGATAGGAATCATGGATACATAATTGCCATTATCTGAAGAAAATAAAAAGTTGAAAAGAATCGATGATAAAATCGCCAAAAGTATATGCAGAACTTCCTTTTATCAATCATGTTCTTCCACTAATAAATAGGTATATAGAACAAACTCAATGCTTGCAAGTCACAAAAATGAACATTGAACAGTGAAAGAGAAATGGAAATGTCAGACTCAGATATGTTCTGTCACTGAACTTTTTGAAATAAATAGTGAGTGATGTTATAAAATAACTCATATCACCTGGCAAGGTGGAAAACCATCAGTTATCTGGTTTGATGATGCATACAGATTGCAATATATGTGTTTAACAGAATCAATAATCGGATCTCTGAACACAAATACAGCTTGCGGTGTATCCTCGTTGTCATCCTTTAGCTCTTCTAACCACCTCTTCACTAGCCCATGCAGAACTTGGGTCTCTGCAAACATATATGGTGTTAGGTTACCTTACATGTAAGAAGTGTTGAATGTTAACCTGAGTGTAAGGAACTCCTAATATGTCAGTGATAATTGTGTAAGTCATTCATCAAAATGCAACCCCGTGATAGTATGGTCTTAAAATGGCATAGATAACAAACTATATAGCATACCCATGTTACGATTTGAAGGTTGATCATGAAAGATCATCTTATTATTCTAACATAAACAATAAAACCAGTAAATGATGACTAATATCATGAGACTTCCTTACCAGGACTGTATCTCCGTACCACACAGTTTTCAAGATCACAAATTCTGTTTACAAAAGAATTGGCAGTTTCAGAAGCACCACCATACATGAATGCAGCTTTTGTTTCCAACATTATAAAATCCACTGCAACACACTGTTCTGCTGCATCCTGATGACAATACAAGACTGTGATCAGAGGATGCTATCATAAAGATCAATGAATTAATGGGGGAAAGCATCACTCGACTTCTTTCAGAAAAAATACAAATTAATTATGCTAATACCATAAGAGATCTTCGGAGAGCTTCCGTATTTTGTTCATACATACATATAGCAATCACTTTCTTGGAGATGTCATCAGTAGCCCAACAATAGATGGCTTTGTTGCTAAAAAGGCTTGTTAATGATACATCTGTGCATAAGAAACAGTGGATCAGGCAAGTTTCCATCTTAAGATCACTATCCTGTTAAAAACACATGCATATTCACAATATGTATGTGCTTCTGAGTTTGTTTTGATCTTGTACCCATCAAACAATGGAACAGCTAGGAAGATCATGGACCAATATAATTGTCATTACCTCCAGTAAGCAGAGATCCACCATGTTGATCAGCAAGAAAGCCATCCAGAGGTATGTTATTTACAGCATTGTGGAAATCTCGTAGACTGAATTTTTCACCAGGCTTATACCCAATCTTTAGCTGAACAAAGCTCACATGTTAGAAAATACGAATATGACAGTGTCAGAACAGTAGGAAGGCATGTAAGTATGAAGTATCTGCATTGAAAGAAATAATCAGCACTACAAACAGGATGAGCTGCGTGAAGTGTGAACATATCACTATGCAAGTAATGCATGTACAGTACAATGTGAATTGCCGTCGGTTGAGTTGCCCACAGAGACAGCAAATGCATATGCATCTTACATTAACCAGCTGAAAAACATCTGTCTCAGTCTAATGGTGACATAGAAGTGATTCAACTAATGCCAAATCTTATATAATTGACAACACCCAAAATCATTTGTATAATAATAGTGAAGTGATACATTAGTCCCCATTTCTAGCAAACAGAAGGTGGCAAACCAACCGGTTCTGCCATATGAGCATGAAAGGGAGCACACGAAGTTAACTATGGGACCTGTATATATAGGCAAAAATGCGAACGAAGGGAGCACTGCATATAGAGCAATCGAGCATCAGTGGTGTGTATCGGTGTCCAATTCGGGCCCAAACAAACAAAAGGAGCACTACATATCGATCGGCAATTGGTGATGTAGTCAAATTGGAATCAGCAAACAGCTGCGCACGCAACATTAAACAAACAGGATCCGATCGGCAGCAGGGAGGGATGGATACGGACCTCAGGCCAAGAGGAGGAGCACGAGGAGGATGGCTTGGACGAAGAAGCGTAGACGTAGCCGAGGGCCAGGCGATCGGGGAGCGCGCCGGCGGCGGCGGTGTGTGGCAGTGACGTAGTGGCGGCGTAGAGGTTGGCGAGGTCGAGCAGGCACTGCACTCGAGCGGGGAACCGTACGCGGTTAGATTAGGGCTGGTTGCTCAGCTCGAGAGATGAAAATGCGGCGGAGCCGCGGGGGAGAGGGAGCGCGTGAGCGGGCGGGCGCGGTGGTAGGTACCGTACCTCCTTGAGGCGGTGGAGCAGGGCAGGGGGGATGTTGCGCAGGTCCAGCAGGAAGCAGAGCAGCGCCATGGTCGCCGGCCCACATGCGTCCACCACCCCTGATGAAGTCGCCCGCTCAGTACCCTTCTTCTCCAGCGCCGGCGGAGACCTGGCGACGTGTGAGAGTGTGCCTTCACCAGCGCCTCGCCCCGCCGCGGGGAGTGAATTTTGAACGGGTGTCTTGCAGAGGACGCCCCGCACCCGCACGACGCAACGGTATATACGTATACGTATTGTAGACAGATGGCGGGCCCGGAAGCGGGCTAAATCAACTCCATCTCAAAAAATGTACATGGTCCGCCGGAGGCCCAGAAACATTTGCTTTTGGCTTGGAATGGCAGTGTAGCACCATGCCATATTTCTTTCGAAGTTACAGGCGAACTATAGAACATGTAAGTTCAGTCAACTAAAGCCCCTAAAGCCTCGACAAAATCTGATTCAGAACATAAAAGGTGGGGATACAGCTGTGTCGGTTCCTCCAGCAATCTAATGTATCTACTAGTGCTGATTCTGTTCAGAATAGCAGCAAGATGAAGATAAACAGCGAATTCTGCTCATTCTTGAGTTCATGCTACAACTAAAAGCCTCAGCACCAGGGCTCTGTAATTTACTGCCACAATACAGGCAATAGAGTGAACATGTCAAACCCAAACCAGATAGGCTGATCACGGCCGATACACAGCCACACAAGCCTCTGTGAGCACAAATGAACTCGAACAGACACTGAACAAGAAGAGTATGTTCCATCTTCCATTCCCGTCAAAGCAGCAGCCATTCAGTCAGGACTTCCGGACAGAAAACATGGAGCCATCGTTCAGGGGCAGAAGGCTAAAATAGGACCCATTCTCATTGACACAGCAGGCGTGCCACTTTATCTGATATGAGCCTTCAGGGAAAAAGGAGACGTCCAGCAGGCAGCTTGAGAACCCCTGCCCACTATCTGTTGGTTCAAAGCACGCAAAGGCAGTCACCATGTCCATGCCACAATGGGAATTCTTCTTCTCGTTCTTGGCCTTCCTCAGATCACTCTTTATGTACTGCAGCAGCTTGGAATTCAGTTCGACCATTTCAGCGGTCCTATGCGGATCAAACTGCTTGCTTCTTGTTCCTTCTCCATCCAAGCAGGTCTCTAAGCTTGCGGCTAAAATGCAGTACAATTTCACGGCGCGAATGGTGCTTCTTTCTAGCATGCGCTTCCAGTTCATGCAGAGGCTTAGAGACAATAGGAAACCAGGCTCTATTGACATTCCTTTTTCATTCACAGGATTTGAATCAAACATGTAAAGTTCGGCACCAAGGCAAGGCCTGCATACATGCCAAAATGAAAAATGTCACATCATGTTTGGATTGGAAGCTCCATTTGCACAAACATTAGCGTAGTGTTTGGAACATTATGACATAAATAGGCATGATAACAAAGCATCTCCGGCTGCAAAAGTAGCAATTTAGTACTAATAACACTAACTTTTCTTTCTGTCCCTAGACAACACTAAACACATGCTAATATAAAAAATGGCATTCGTATATAATTCATCCAGCATAGTGAAACAACATACTTACCTTACTCTGAAAAAGTACTTGGGAACCACGAAAGGCAATTCCAAATACTTCTGCAAGATGTTGGACAACACTTGCAACCCTCCTTGCAAAGCGGATAAACAATCCTCTCCATTTTGTATTGTTTCAGCTTCAGCACTACGACGTACACCAAGCAAAGACTCCACAGCAAAATGGCAAAGAGAATACAAATCCTTCTCCAGGTTACATGAACCACTGATCCGTGTGCTGGACTGTAAGCTGTCGAGTTCATCAAAAGAAGTGGACATGAACTGTCGCAGCTGGGAAACAACCTGCCAGTCAGATCCATCTACTCTTCCATGCAGATCTTGTAGGATTGAAGCATGGGAAAACGTCTTTGGAAGCTTGCAGGGCTCTACACAGTTACATGCCTTTAAGAAATAAACAGAATATGCGGTACAAAATGCCAAAAGTGAGCACATGAAAGCAAGCCTGGCTATACTACTTGAGCTATGTCGATCCAGGTCCATATGGGATGCGGCAAGAAGATCATAACTCTTTGCCAAGTCACTTAATCTTAGAGAACAATGATCCAAAGCAAGTACTTGGTCTTTGATAAACTCTCCAGAATGGTCTTCTCTTGCTTCATAAGAGTGTACACTAAGGATATCAAGAACATTTGTTATGACCTGAAGAAATGATGATCTTAGGCTGATGAACCACCTCTGGAATAAGAAGTCGTGATCTGAAGAGGCATTGGATGCAAGAGCATTGTTTGCTAACAATGTTCTGCCACAAATATCAGATATCTTTGCTCAGAAACCAAGCAACTCTGATGATCTACTGAGGGTGCTATCAGCATCTGTTTCAGTACAGTAAATATCTTCACTAAAATCACCCTCCATTTTTAGCTCACCAACTAACTTTATAGTTGCTGAGGGAAAAGGCAAAAGTTTCATCTCAATTTCGCCAGCAGAAAGAAGTAGCAACGATTTGAGCCAAAAATTGAAAGAGCCTGCTTTAAAAATATCTGCCAGTTTTCTGAAGACAAAAGAAGCTGTGAACCAGAGACCTTTACAACAACAGTACACAGAAGACCTATAAGCTTCCCAGTATTTCTGCTTCTTTATAAGCATTTTGGTCATTCGAAGTTCACATAATTCCTGAGTTATCCAAACAGAAGGAGCAAAAAGTGTATTACCATGCTCTTTTGAATCACCAGATTCTTGATTACCACCACTGATTTTACAAGTATTCCGGGAAACAGCAGCACACGTTACCAAATGGAAGGATTCATATGTGCTCCAGTGCTGAGGGGCATCTTGATGAACATACTTGATTAGACCCTTGATGCTATCATGAAGATTGCATCTACCACCAGTTGTTTCACAGAGCATCTCATGACAAGAATTTGCAAATTTGAGAGTGCAACAAATAAGATCATGCATTATGGACTTTCTGTTCTTGCAATCAAATTTGAGAAAATCCAATTTTCCATTGCCAATATCTGTTTCAGTGCAGGAAGCTTCAATACTTTTAGCTAACAGTTGAACATTGTCATCTGAAGTTCTCAATTCTTCAAGGGAAACACTTGTTTGGAATGGTTCAACAGAAGTGACCGAAACTTCAGAGTAATCACTTCCATTAATTAGAAACAGTTCTTT
This sequence comes from Bothriochloa decipiens, assembly GCA_023333625.1. Lineage (NCBI taxonomy): Eukaryota > Viridiplantae > Streptophyta > Magnoliopsida > Poales > Poaceae > Bothriochloa > Bothriochloa decipiens. Next base: position 15,009,743 of record CM041634.1, read on the forward strand.
TACAACGCTTTTCAGTGTATCAAGAGCTATAGCAGCAGCAGAAGGGTAGCATGAAACAAGCTTCAGCATAAGTCTGAAAGGAGTTTTGTATGCCTTGTCCACTTCAGATGATATGCAGATATTTCTGCTAGCAACTTCATTGACCAGAGATACAATATGATTCACAATCATTGTAATTATCTTACACAGTGGTCCGTTCATACTATTTTCTTCAGTTAATGGTATGCCGTTCATTACTCCTTGCAACTCAGCATAAGCAAATGATGAACCCTTAAGAACTGATATGTTACCTGACCTCACTTCTTTGAGAATACAAAAGATTTCCACAAGAATTTCCAGAGCAGTACCTTGCATCTCCAAAGAAGAATCTAAAGAACTTTCAGAAGCTAGAAGAAGCTTAGATAACTCAGAACCATTGGCATAATGATTACTTGACGCTTTACTGCATAACATCTGAAAAAAGTATTTTTACAATCAGATAAGAGAAAAATGGAGTATAAATCAAGCACAGAGGCAATTAGTCATCACCTTCTGCAGAATCCTTAACACATCGCTCTTACAGTCAAGTGGAAAATCCTCATCATCAATTAGTGGCAGCAATCTACCGAAAACAGTCCTAATGACTGGAAAATGGCAGGTATTTCTGTGAAACATAAAACGCATGCATTTTAATGCCATAGACTTCACAGAAGAGGAATCATGATTCATAAAAAGTAACAGTAAATCCACCTGCAATAGAAAGTTGATCAAAGAAATAAAGTTAGTTCAAAATCAATCAACAGTGGAGAATAGTCATATTTGTGGATCACTGCTTAGCTCTGAAAGTATTTTATCCAGAGAATCATATTTGTAGGCATATAAAACAGATGGTGCAATATGAATGCTAGAGCCAAAGAAGGGAAGGATTTTCTTTTTGGGTAACCTCCAAGAAATATGAAGCTGTGTATATCATGGAACCAATGTTGCATAATTTAAATCTTATCTAGCAGTGCTTTTTACTTTACAGAAAGCACAAAGAAGAAGCTGTATTCCAGTAAACTGACAAAGGATGAAGTATAGGGGATAAAATTCACAAGGAAGGCCAACGCAGGGGCCTCCTGGTTCTAGGGGTCACCGGCTTGAGAGCTGGGTGAAGGAGCAACTCGGACTCACCAGCCCTATGTATAAAGAAATTAATAATATTGTTTGAAAAAAGGAATATTGCAATTTCCAATAGAAATTTGGGACCGTATGTCACTTAAATTGAATATTTCAATAAATAAAACTATATGTTTAACATGACATAATAGGAAACACAATTGCAGGGATGATAGCATTGTGCTACCTGGTCAGAAAACAAACTGATCGACTTGGATGACAATCTTGAGAGTGAAAAGAGCATTTCAGATTTGAAGACATCTTCTAGTGTGCCTAGAACTATCTGTTTCCCCACCTGTAAGGTTGACAATAAAAATGGCTTCTTAAAGTTCAGTAAAAACAATGGCATACAAAAATATGAAGAATAACTCTTTTATATGAATGTGAAAGCAGAATGTAACACTATCCTGTACTCTCCGTTTAAAAAATCCCCTATATCAGTTATTGGTATTTTTTTATCAATGACATGTATGTTAGTTTGGCCATGAGCGTGACTTCAGTTCAATACGTGTGGGTGAACAATCACTGTATATGTAAAATTTGCACAGGCGGCGCAGATGTTGACAAAATTGAAGTAAATGGATAAATTTTGTGTTTAAGCGACAAATGTATATCCATAAACACCTCATGAACTCTATGGATAACAGCCAACGTACAATCAAGCTTCGAGAAAGCCTTAATTGCTGCCATGATAACTTTTGGCTCTGATGTCTGAGAACATATCAATCTTCTGAATACTTCAAGAATGATCCTTGAGAAGTCCTCTGACAGATGACAAATGCAGCTAGCCGCAAAAATTGCTGCCTTGACCTGCAAATCAACAAGCGTGTTTGTTAATCTTCAAAGTGGACAACCTGAACCTCCAGCTTGCAAACACTTGATGGCAATTACAATTTATCCAATCAGGTAGGAAGTGTGTTTGGGACATATCATTCGTTGCGCTACTGAGTGGTAAAGAAAGGTACTGACCTCCAATGCACTGGAGGCACCCAAGCTGGAAAGTATGAGAGAGCGGACGTGCACGCTGTCCTTGGCGATGTCGGCGAAGCACCCGAACAAGCGCAGTGCAAGCGCCCTATCCCGCTTGTTCCCCGTATCGTAGACCACCTTGACCCTCCTGAGCAGCTGGTTGGGCGCCACGACACGCGCCCCGGCTAGCACCCCTGTCCCGGTGGCGGTATTGAGGAGGGTCTTGACGATGCGGGCCCGCATGGCGCCGTCGGCCGTCCTGAACTCGGTGGCGAGGCGGAGCAGCATGGTCTCCGCGAAGACCAGCGCCTCCCCGGGCAGGACGCCGTACGCGGAGGCCACGGGCGCGGGGGCGGTGGCGCAAGTGCAGAGCTGGCGGAGGCGTGGGCCGGCGGCGTCGACGGCGCGGACGCGCGTTGCTGCGGCCGGACGAGAGCGGAGGTGAGCGAGGGGTAGAGGAAAGAGATGGAGAAGGGGGATTGGGGCGGTCGACTCTACCTGGTTGGCGGGAGCGGAGGCCCCTGTCGAGGTCGATGCTCCAGTCCATGGCGGACGCCGCTGGAATCCTCTCCAACTCCATCGACGACGGCGACGACGCCGCTGGCGAACGGTGGTGTGTTTTGTTCGCCGCGCCGCCGCAATAAGAGTCAGAACGACGTTCGATCTCGATGCTACGGTTTTCTATCCCCCTATGCCATAGACCATGAGCCATTAAGCCCTTTTCCCACCGGCTTTGGGTTTTAGGCATACAATTCGAACTTTTCTAGTCTAATAACTTTCATAAAATTAGTTTCAAAAAAAACTTTCATTGAAATTATTAAAAAACACTAACATCTGCAACATCAAATTGTACATTTCAATACTTTTTTAGAAGCCTAACAAAATTAGAGAAGTTTAACCTGGAAAATAATACTACTCCCTTCGTTCCTAATTGTAAGTTACTTTGAGTTTTTTGTTATATGTACTTTGCTATGTATTTAAATATATTATTATTATATCTAGATAGATTATTATATTTAGATAAATAGCAAAATACATGTACCAAAAAAGCCAAAGCGACTTGCAATTTGAAACAGAGAAGTACTAGTTATGTTTACTCCGGTGGCACTTCTAGGTTCTGAATTTGGCAAAGGCAAATTTTAGGATAGGGTAAACATACAGGCCAGGTCAAAACATAAACCTCATTGTACAAGTTAGGTTCGATGAGGTTTTCTCGGTCAAAAACTAGAAACTAGAAATCTTCTTTTGTCAAGTCTAATCCGCCCCATGGACCATGTACGTGCGCCTTGATTGCCACACGGCTAGGTGTACCCTACCGATCGAGTTTTCTTTTAAGTTAAACGGATGGAGTAACACAACCTTTTTGGGAAGTGAATCGATTTCCGTTAGAATCACTAGAAACCTAGTAAACAAACACAAAAAAAGATTGGTTCCAGCTAGAAACAATTACCAGTTTTTTTTTTTTACTAGGGATCAGAATCGACACATGTAGTTTCTTGTGATTGACATTCTTCTTTTCATACCCCTCGAACCTAGAAATACTTTTAGGGGACTTCTTCTAGTGTATTCATCATTTAAATAAGTCATAGTGAATCGTTCTTCACCCACAAAAAGTTTCAATATTTCTTGTTTGTAATTTCTCTGATTTCTTTCTTGTAAAACAATATTTTTGCCTTCCTTTCTAGAATCTAGATCCAACCAGCTAGAAATAGTTTTAGAAATAGCTATAAATCACTAAGGCAATAATGTGGATCCCTGCCAAATGCAAAATCAAATAGTTTCCAATTAAATTCTTGTCTAAAGGCTCAACGAAATCTCAAGTAACTCGTTGAGAAGAATGAGAGCTGAATAGGTCTAAATCTAAACCACACAATTGCAACGTATTTGGTTTGAAGAATGACTCAATCTAGAATGGAATGATGTACTATGAGGTCATTTTATGAATTTTAGTTGAATGAACTTTTTTTTTTGAAGAATGACTCAATCTAGAATGGAATGATGTACCATTGGGTCATTCTATGAATTTTAGTGCAATGCACTTTATTTTTGGAGGGAACTTAAGATACTCGTGAGGTATGATGTGGTAATAATACATCAACCAAACAAAAAAAATGGAGATGAAGGGGGCGAATCAGTTCATTCCCAAACCCAATATACAATGGTAAGAATCAGCTGCTCGTTTCTAGATGGCATCTCATCTTGTATGCTTCACATATATACATTTTCTCGTCCTATATATACATTTTCTCTTCTTTCGTCTATGCAAGAGACAGAGACAAAGTATATGATGAAGACATCACTCCTTTAGTTACTCATACCACTCCTCAAGTTGCTATCTCTGGCATAATTAACAACTTAATCTTTGGATGCACTCATCATCCCATGGATTTGTTTTCTGTGACTAAACAATGCCACCTATAATTAAGCCAAAAAGTGAACCTGAAGGACCAAATGAAAAAGCCATTTTGATCGTTGAGAGGCGAAATTGAACAGTGGCTGATAGTTGATGGATGAAAACGGCTATTCTTTTATTTTTTTTAAAAAATATTTTAAATTTGTACTCGATAGAAACATATACACGCCTTAAGACCAAATCAAAGGGGTATATAGTAGAGAAGACAAGCTTTGTGTTCCATCTGACGAACCTGCCCTGAAACTTTGGGCAGAACAAAACTTTGCAATTCATCACGTATGCGTTCTTCTGTTCTTTGATAGACTGCAGTAGATCGTTAAAAAAAAAAACCTGAAGTTGTTTCTCTTTGTCCGCGGCTTCCTCGCCTTCGTCTCCGGGCTCCGGCTCTGCATTAGAAAACTCCCAGCAGTCCCAGCTCAAACATCACCACGAGGCACGAGGACGAGGTCCACGGCCTAATCACCCAACCATCCCGCTCAGAGCTGCGCTGATCGGATCCGCCGCAATGTTATGTTATTATAAGGAAGCTGCTGTTGTATCAGCGACGGATCGTCATCTTCCCCCTGCTCCATAGCGTAGCAGAGGGAGCCCTTAGGCTGGCTTTAGGGGCGGCGGCGGCTATGGCTATGGGCGGACATGGCCACCCTTACTCGCCGGCGGAGCTGGAGCTGCCAGGGTTCGTGCCGCAGCGGCTATCGCAGGGCCAGATCCTCGCGCCTTTCGTGGGCACCGCCGTCTTCTCCGTCCTCGGCGCCTGGCTCGTCTCCGGTAACTAACTCCTCCACTGCCCGGCCCTCCACTCCTTTCGATGATCCTCTGCACAGATCCTGACCGGTGAGGACGTGATCGCACTTAATGTGCTTCGCAGGAAGATGCGGCGGCGGTAGATTATCCAGTACCGACCGCCTGCTCATGGGCTGGTGGGTGTTCACCGCGCTGACGCACATCGTCTTCGAGCCGCCCTTCCTCTTCACCCCGGATTTCCTCAGCAAGGACAACCCAAATTACTTCGACGAGATGTGTGAGTTCTCCGGCCCTGCTGCCACCCAGATCGCCGCTCATCGCTATGCCAATTTTGTAGTTTTGAAATCACCATGTGAATGTTTTGCCAATTACTACGTATTGTTTTGACTGATCACTGACAGAGCAAATGCTGTTTTTTTTTCAGTTAAAGAGTACAGCAAAGGTGACTCGAGATACGCCTCTCGGCACACCGCAGTCCTCGTGCTTGAAGTAATAACGATCGGATTGAAAGGCCCTGCATCGCTTCTTGCAGTGTAAGAGAATCTATTGTTGCCTATGATGTTAAAAAATTTATTTATAATTAATATGGAAGAACTAAAATAAGTTTATAATTAGTAATAGTAAGATGAGTTGGCTTATTTGTTCTATGTAACCACATGCTCTGCTTGTTATCTGCAGCTATACGGGCTGACCCAGAAGTTGTACAGCCACATCCTCCAGCTTGCCGTCTCTCTGTGCCAGTTATACGGATGCTTGCTTTACTTCATCACCGCGTAGCTGGATGGCTTCAACTTCTGGGTCAGCCCGTACTACTTCTGGGCGTATTTCATCGGTTCCAATAGTTCGTGGGTGATCATACCAACTCTCATTGTCATAAGGAGCTGGAAGAAGATTTCGGCAGCGTTTCAAGCTGAGAATAAGGTCAAGACTAGATAATCATCCTGCGTTCCTGCGTCCTGCCGTGCGTTTTTGTGCAGTCATATATGCAGTGGTCTTATTTCAGCATGGAGTGTTGAGGTCAAACAGCTGGATTCTGACTGTACCAACTCACATTATTGTGGCATTTGATTTGAAGCCGTTCCTTTCTTCTGCAGTTCTGCTATATATATTTTTATGTTGCCGGTCACGTGCAAAACGCAAATTGATGTTATTGGAACTCTAATACCGAGTCGCCTATATACATGTATAATGCTCGTGCTAACGCAACTGCTTTATCTAGGGATGTACATGAATCTCAAAAAATGCTAACGCAACTGCTTTATACATGTATAGGCAAGATGCATATCTTTAGAGTTTAGAGCATCACCAAGAGACTCGGAATCCAACTTGCTATTTCTATATTTAGCTAACATATAAGAAATCTGACCTCCAACAGACTAACTAATGCCATTGCTATTCCATTTGATATGCTATCCCGTGATAATCAGAAGCCAAATTTGGCTCGCCGGTGTGGCTTGCTATATTAGTGTTTGTCACACTCACAACTAGTATCATGCATGTGTTGTTCAAAATTTTGTCATTTTCTCCTCTTTGATAGAATATGGAGGATGAGATATGGTTAGTCTGTTGTAATGTGTTGAATTATGCAAAGCGAATTTTTATGGAGTGGCCAAATAAAGAAATGAAATGTGAAATTTAGAATGTCTCTTAGAGATGCTCTTAATTAGCCGACTATTACCGTTAAAGATCTAATGAACTAAATCCAATAATAATTTTTAAAATTCAAGATATATCAACTACTCCTTCCATACCCATAAAGCAAGCTGTTTAGGATAGCGGTACGGTCTCCAAAACACAACTTTGATTTCTCGTTTCTATAAAAATATTTATTTTTTAAGACAAATTTATTCATATAATTTTTATATTTTCAAACTCAACAGCTTGAGATTTATTTATCATTTATACTCCCAAGATTTGACTCAAACCTTGTCCAAAATAACATGTTTTATGGGTATGGAGGGAGTACATGATCTCGTCACTAAAAGGCAAATAACAATAACAAGACTTAATACAAGAAAATAATTTTATATAGAACTTCTTTTATTGATTGAATCTTGTGTATAGATAAAGATAGCCATCCTGTATTATTGTGAATTTAAATAAAGGTGATACAAATATAGAATAGTGATACCCTTAAATTTCCCAAACAGGTAACAAAGAAAATGTACAGGAATGGATACGGATAAAATGAGATTGAAGGTTATTTCAAGGGCCACGAAATTTGATCACTTCAAATCTGAGAAGCTGGAAATGAAGGTAAGCGAGGCAAGAAGGTTTACTCAAGATTTCCCTGAGTATGCACTGGCGCACAACACGTCAGTGTATATTCTGCTAAGTGCCTGTTTGGTTCCCTTCCCACCCCAACTAGGCTAGCTCCAGGGAGCCTAGGCGCCGGTGGCCTGGCCGGATGCATGCAGGAGGGCATATTTGGTTGCATGCATCCGTGGAGCCAGGCTGGGGAGATCCAGTGTTTGGTTGCATGCATGTATTACCAGATTCAAAGTCCAGATGCAAGGATGAGTGTTTGGTTGCCTGTATCTGCAAAGTTCTAGGCACCTCTTGCATGGCACTGATAATCTTACGACCCACACACACATGCTGTTACATCAGCTTCCAAATAAGAAAACCTATTAGCAAAACTACAACTACCACTATTATAATTTTAAAAACTGCATGCCACAAGGCAAAGCTATCATCATGTCCCTCATTCTGGACATGAGGTGGATTGAGAGGTTGTAAAAGAGGAGGATTCTAAAGGAGATGACCATAGAAGGCTTGCTCAACTTGGTTTCTGGTGTTGTATTTATTATAGCAGTTACCCTTGAAACCATTCACCTGGTCATGTGCTTCTGCCCAGCTAGAATACACACCAGGTTTCTTGCCAACATGAACCACATACCAAGCCATATCTATGCAAGAAAAGAGTAGCAAAAAAATAGCCAGAATGTGCTCAGTTCAAATATTATCTAAAAAGCAACATCACTGGCAAATAGACATGTGCTCAGCTTAGCAAAACAATATCACAGGCAAGTAGACATGTGTTCAGATAAGTAAAACAACATCACAGATAAATAGACATGTGCTTAGATTAATAAAACAACATCACAGAAAATGGGCATGCTCTCAGACATGACAAGAAACATCACAGGCAAATGGACATGTTCTCAGATTGAACAGGCTAAATGAAATAACAGGCAGTAGGTTGCCACAAGTTCACATCACTGGCAATGGACATTTGGTCAGATTGCCACAAGTTTCAAATCACTCCATCAGCTCAAATCACACCACCAGCTAGGTTGATCTAAGGTATTAGGTGCAGGGTTATCTAACACACTAACTATATGTTAGTGTTAGTAAAGATGCAGGATCTCATCAACTGCACAAAAGAGGCCACCTCCTTGACTGCCTCAGACATACCACTGAGCACAACCACATCCTCTTCTCCTAGTAGGGACCTCTTCCTCTTGCTACCAACTGCAATCTCAGCCTTGGTTGTGCTATATGTGTCAGTGTTGGCACTGTTGAGGATCTGTGTTGCCTCAGTCTTCAAGGAGCTCTCAGCACAGTCAGATGGAGCACTAAGTGCCTCATTGCTGCCCATAGCCCACTTCCCTGTTGCCTGTCTATTGCCAAATATGATCATCATCTCCTTGTAGTGTTGGATAGGCTTGTTGAGCAGGTATGCATCATTGGGGTGGTCCTGCAGCCAACAAATGAGTTTGATCAGTCCATAATGATCAGAATAACAGCAATGATGAAAGTGTTGAACAACTCAGCTCAAATTTGTACTAACCTTGGTGTGTCCATTGTAGTGCTCCTCCTCAAGCACTATCATGGAGCTGTTTTCATCCCATTGAGCTCCACTCAGATCCCTCAGCTTGCATAGTTTCACCCACCTCTGCCTCCACTTCCTTAGGTGGTTATACACCTGGGTACTACTGACAGCATTGCTACAAAACTCCTGCAGTGCCTTAGCCACTTTGTTCAGATGCACCTCTTTGAACCCCTTGTCAATCCTCACCCCTGTGGAGATGATCTGGCACATTTGCCTTAGCATGAAGGCAGACATGGGATCAGTCCACCTAAGAAGTGCCCTCTGCTGAGCCAGAGCCTGTGCAGCTAGAATGAAACCCTCAGGAGCACCACCCTCAGCAGCACCAACATGCACACCCTCAGCAGCCCCAAAACCATCCACACCAGGGAACACAAGGCCATCAGGGATCATCTTGCCATCATCCATAGCCTAGTTGAAGTGTAGTGTCAAATACATTGAACCATCACAGCATATGTCCATTTGCCTCAGTTAAAGTGTAGTATCACATAGAGTATGTCATCACAGCACATGTCCATTTGCCTCAGTTCAAGTAAAGTATCACATAGAGTATGTCATCACGGCACATGTCCATTTGCCTCAATTCAAGTAAAGTTTAAAATACAATAAATCATCACAGCACATGTCCATTTGCCTCAGTATAGTTTCAAATAAAGTAGCATAACAAAATAAAAGTCATCATAGAGTAAAAGTCATCATTGCTCTTGCCCAAAATCTCAGATTTAGTGTAGCATCATAGAATAAAAGTCATCATTGTTGTTGTCCAAAATCTCAGATTTAGTGTAGTATCATAGAATAAAAGTCATCATTGCTGTTGCCCAAAATCTCAGATTAATTTTAGTATCATCACAGGATAATTCACTGGACCTTTGCAAATGAAACTGGTCCCATCATTACCACATTCATAAACTTGTATGAAACTAGCAATAGTAGGCTCAATTTCATTTCCAAAGGTCAAACAAGTCAATGTATAAGGCCTCAGACATGGCACTGAACACAAGCACATTCATAAACAAGTAATGAATCATCATAATAGAATAAGTTGTCCAGAAGCACAAAGAAACATCGCAGGAGTTGTCCAAAAACACAAACAAATATTACAAATCTAGATTCTAGAGAGGCCCCTATTAGCCCACATATGGTTTGCCCACTCATCCCTCTTCAGCAACCAGGCAGCATTATCATCAACCCCAACAGGTGGATGAGTATTAGTTTCATTTGAAATCCAGGAAAACTCTTCAGGAACTATCTCATCAACCCCAAAACTAAGGATCCAGTTGTGTAATATACAACATGCAAGCATTAACTTCGCTTGTGTCTTCAAGGGATGGAATGGCTTGTTAGTGTCAATGATGCGAAAGCGATTCTTTAAACAACCAAAAGCCCTCTCTATTGTCACTCTCAAACTGCAGTGCTTCGAATTAAACAGCTCTTTGGGGTTGGTTGGGTAGTACTATTTGCATACTCTTTCAGATGATACCTAACACCTCGATATGGGGGATGAAACCCAGGACGACAAGCATATCCAGCATCTACTAAGCAGAATTTGCCTAAAACAAATGTGGAGTTCAATTAGTTTCAACATAATGCACTAATTGGTTTCAACAAGTACTTCTTTTGTGAATATTTGTTTTAATTACATGGTGGAACCCTTAACCCATCAGTTCTCTGCAATGCATCAGCAAGAATTGTAGCATCATGTGCTGATCCCTCCCACCTAGCCAGGACATAGATAAATTTGAGGTCAAAGCTAATTGCAGCTAATACATTTTGTGTTGGGGCATTCTTTCTACCCCTAAATGCAGCTTGCATCTTGGCAGGGACTTTAGCAAATACATGAGTCCCATCAATGACAGCAACACAGTCCTACATGGCATCCATAATTTCATATTAAATTGTAAAGCCCTAATGCAAGAAAATCCTAACAGCTCTAGCATTAATTAGTTACCTTCCAATAAGGATACCATCTATGGTTGTTGCTTATCTTAGCTGGTGTCTCATTGCATGGTGCTCTAATTATCTCACCCCTAAATTCTCCAATAGCATACAAAACATCTCTGAAATAGCGGTGAACGGTCTCTATAGACCTTCTCCAGTTATTCTTGACAACTCTAAATCATTGGTTATGACCAACAATGTGGAGAAACATAGCAACTTGCTCTTCAACATAAGAATTAATGTTGTCGACAAGAAGTTTCTGTCTCTAAGCAGGGTGCACAAACTGAAAAAGGGGGCTCTTCTCATGCGAAGCATGTTCACACACTATGTCATTATAGTTGTAAATTAAGTTCAAGTTCCTTTGCCTCTCCTCATCCCTAAGACTCATTGGACCATAACTGATTTGAGGCCTCTCACACCTAAGCACTCTAAGTCTAGCAAGCAACAGGGCATACATAGCAGAGATAAGAGCACCAGCTCTAGCAATCAGAAACCTTCTTTTTTGTTCCATGTCCATCTAGAAAAAGAAAGATTTTTAGGGACACACTCTAAGCAACAAACAGTGAATAACATAGAAAACAACAAAGCTCAGAAATTATTGTTCATCATCACAGACAATGGGCAACAGCTCAAAAATTATTGTTCATCATCATAGACTATGGGCAACAGCTTAGAAATTATTGTTCATCATCATAGACTAGGGGCAACAGCTCAGAACATATCATTTCATCATCATAGAGTTTAGCCAACAGCTCAGTAAAATAGTTTTATCATCAACACACATCCAAGACTGTGGACAAAACCTCAGTCCCAACAAGACCGCAAGACTCACTATTGCGCAATACAGATTAGGGGGCAGGGAGGAGGAAGAGATGTGAAAAATACCCACGTCAACAAGCAGCACCACCAGCAAAGTCCCAACAACGACCGACAGGAGTCAGATCTGCAAGCATAGAAGCAAAAACAGCTACATTACCATACAAAAATTAGTTCTTTAGAACGTAACGTCCCCCCAAAAAATAAAAAACATGAAGAACATGGATTCTTACCGCAAGAGCAGCAAAGAAACCAGATCCGGCGTGCCTGCATCTCAGATCAAAATATCTCATTACCTAGGGTTTTGAATCAGAGAGAAAGAATGGGGAAAGAGATGAGGAAAACTCACTTGCTTGGAGTTGGGGGCCGATCCACGAAACCTACAACAGATCGAATCAATCAAGAACACCTCCAATCAACCAAGAACACCGGCGCCAGATCGAGAGAGAGGGGAGAGAAAGACCTATCGGCGGCGTAGACGGGGAGCGACAAGAAGAAGAAGAGAGGGAGGAGGAGGGTAGGAGGATATATAGGGCGGCGAATGAGGGAACGAGGGCGGTGACGCGTGGGAACGAGGGCGGTCACGCGTGGGAATGAGGGCGGTGACCCTAGGGTTTTCGCGCCATCTCCACGCGCACGGAGGGAGCCAGGCGCGAGCACAGGAGGAGCACGCCGAGAGCCAGGACGAGGAGGAACGCTCGATTCGGCCGTTCCTCGACAGCCAGGTCTGAGGGGCTGTTTTGCACGACGGGAGCCTGGCCAGCGGAGGGATGCAGGCAACCAAACTGGACTTGGTTGCATCCCATGGGCCATGTATGGCCTCATGCGGGCAACCGAACAGGCAGTAAAAGTTATTGGTCATATGGGTGCTGAAAGAGGCGACCAGCTGGTGGACAGTCTCTTAGAGGTGTGCACGAAACTCGCTTCTCGTGTCGTCCGTCTAGTTCCAAACTGCATCTAGTCTTGGGTGCAATACTTCAACGTATTGATCAAGAGGGAACATTTTGAGCAGGCAATCCTAGAATTGCAGAAAGTACCCTCCCGTGAGCGAGCTGAAGACCCCTTTCTTCACCACGTCATACATCATGCAGGATTTAGGGAACATGCAGAAGTATAGGACCGGGTGCAGTATGCTTTTGACCAGTTGGAACAAATGAAAAGGAGCCTACTGCCACGTCACATAGAGTTTGTTTCAAATGCGCTGGACGCAATTGAGCGCATGAAAAGGGCAAATAAATTGGCGCAGTCATACCCGGCTGACTTCAAAAGTATTTATGTGCAAGCTCATTCCATTTTGATGTATGCACACGACACTACTGAGTCACTGATGACAGCTTTCCTTGATAGAGCACTTGCTGCAGCAAACAAAGCTGCAAGTGCACACTCCACCTCAATTGTTATTTCGTTGTTTCAAGCAAGAATCATGTTTATCCTTGGTCGGTATAATAATGCGGAAATAGAGTGTCACATAGGACTGAACATTGATGCTGAGGGAGAAACATATGCAGAGAGGGTGTATCATATCCAAGGGAAACTCAATAGCCTGCTAGATGATATCAGTTTTAAGATGAAAGAGTGTTGGAAAACAATGACACAATGTGATAAGGGAAAACTATTTATGCTAGGTGTCGATGATGTGTTACACTACTGCGAGAAGGAAACCTTGTCTTCTGCAGTTTCAACTCTCAAGGACATTAAGGGCAAAATGAAATTGAAGTTTTGGTTATGTCCAATTAAAAACTGTAATGAGTCATTTGTGACAACTAATTTACTACATACTCACATGTGCATCAATCATAATCAAATAAAATCTTTGGGAATTTGTCGGTAGAGAATGAGAGTTCTCCTTGCAAGATATTTTTGTGGAAAAATCATAGAGGTATATCATTTTATGCTATCTAGGCACCAAAGATGAAATCTTTAACACCAAGTCTCCATATCCATGGGGGGAATGTCCTCTGAGGCAACAAGTCAAAAAAATAATAAAAAATTCATGCGCAAATTGAAGATGCAAGGTTACTTTGGTTTATGTTCTTCTTTTGTTTTTTTTTATTTTTTCTTGTTGCTTCATGTGTTTCACCAATTGGTTGTCCCAACTAAATTGTGGTGGTGGTGTTGCTGTTGCGAGGCACTGAAAATAATCAGTGATGATTGAATTTTGGTGTCAAGTTCTTGATGCTTGTTTCACTGATTATACTATATTCATCTCGCCTGCAGTAGTATTGTACCAAAGGGTGAGTTGTTGCCCTTTTTGTTTTCTTGTTTTCTAGTCCTCGCAATTACGTCTTTGGAATTGTATTTTTGTTATCTTATAGTTTCTGTTGACTATTTTTTAGAGCCAATTATTCAAGCAAACGACTGGAACACAAATATTCAAAAGACGATTGACAAATATTACATTAGTTCCATATTTTGCGCTACCGCAAAGGAAACTGAGGATAGCAGTTAAATAAATAACTTAAAGGTTATTATGTTCATCTTAAACATTTTTTCTAACTTTGCATGTCTTATAAAAACAGAATAACTATTATATGGTGTAATTTTTCATGACACGTAATTTTGTCTCTTTGGTTCACTAATAACATATCTAAATTTTCGTAGGACAAGGAATTCCATGTGTACTGTCTGATGAGAAAAAATGCAGATTAAATGGTTTCCAAATGTTGAGCAGCTAATTTTAGTTGAGCATGGATATATGGGACATCGCTGATCCTAACCGGAGATATGAACTAAGGATGATCTAAGGGGCGGGGGTCCGCCTCCAGTTATATAGTCTAGTGGGATGAACCGCGGTCCTTGGATCAAACCCACTTAAAACAATGGTCATGATGCGACGTAGGCCCTGTTCGGCTGGTTGATATGCCCGTATATTTCGGCTGATTAAATAGTATTATGTGAGAGAAAATAAGCCAAAATATGCCGACATATAACCAGCCGAACAGGCCCGTAGAGGTTAGTTGGAACACGTCACGGGAAGGAGAGGTTGCTGCCAGGTGGGCTCAGGGCGGCCAGCCTGCAGGTGGGGTTGGCCGGCCCCACATGTCAGCCGCCAGACTCCCGGGTCGTTCTGGTGTCCTCTTGAACCTTCTGGAGTTGATCTTGCACAAAAACAACGAGATTTGATATGGTTCCTTGACTCCTATTTTTTCTCAAATTATTCTATTTAGTCCATAAAAAATCATAATTCACCAAAGCCGTAGAATTTGTTAGTTAAACCCTTAAACTCTTGTTTAATGATGGTTCTAGGGGCTTCTAGAGTCTTCCAAGTCATATCCATTTATGACTCTCTCGTCGGGACTCCAATTATATCAATAATATGTTCGCTTTATTCGTCTCGACGAGACTTTCGCAATGTTGTACTCTGGTTCATCTTTTAAGATACTTTTATACCATCAAATACTAAATATCTGTAAAATAAGTAAAAACACTTAAATTCATGGAACTTATTAGGATCAAACGTCTGCTGAAACTGAGATTCTCGTGTTCTTGGTAAAAGTAAACCTGTGCCGCTGTGCGTTTGAAAACAGTACGGTACTGTTTTGCCCCGCTTTGTACAGTCATATATATGCAGTGGTCTTATTTCAGCCTGGAGTGTTGATGTCAAACAGCTGGTTGTGACTGTACCAACTCACATTGTGGCATTTGATTGATTTGAAGCTGCCCCTTTCTTCTGACATATAGTTTTGTTTATATGCCTTAGCATTATAACGGAAACAGGGAGCACAAGCACAACACATTTTTGTTGCCGGTCGTTGCCAAAACGAAAATTGATAACTCCAACGGTTTTATAAATACTCTTTGTATTCTTATTTTTAAAAAAACTCTTATCCAACGGTTTGGTAGATCGGCTTTGCACTTTTGTCAACTTGACAAATCCTAAGATGGATTGTCATATATGCAAACTCGCGATCGATTTGGCATCCTGTCTCGCGCGCTACTTCCGCGCGCGCTCTTCCCTTTCGCGCCGTCGGATTTCCTTTTTTACCACTTAAATTCCTTTTTTGCCAAGTGAATAATGATAAACCGTTGAAAATTGACTCTTTTTACCTTCGTCATATTTATTTAAGACTTGACAAACTCTCAATTTTGTTAAACAAAATATACAAAACCGTTAGAGTAATATTACAGAGCCGTCTATATATAATATAATAACAGAATCAAAGAAATACGGGATTTGACCAAAACGGTACACGGACATAAACTAAAAGCAGTATGAATGTTTATACAACACACAGAACATATACCTTTTTAATTACCAAAAGACAGGTCGAAAAGCACACTGCCACCACTGTTACAACGTTCTCGGTATTACACAGACAACTTGAACAATACACAGCGAAGGCAGCAACATTATTGGAAGTTAATTACATAACAGACACACAGCTACACTTGGCCAGGCAAATCAAGAGCGGAACAGTGCGTGGATCGGTGGAGCTTTGATCGAATTCCATCTACTTGCTGAGGAAGCCCTGGGCCATCTTAAACAGCCCACCGGCGGCGCCGCCACCAGCGCCTTCCTCCCCGCCACCGCCCTGCTTCTCCACGAGCTGCTCAGCGCCCTTCACGACGTCGTCGAGGCCAAACCCCTCCGACGACGACTTGCCGCCTTCCTCCGCGGCCGCCGGCGCAGGCACCGCTGGCTCCTTCTCCTTGGGCGCTTCTGCCGGCGCCGGCTGCTCTGGCTTCGGTGGCGTCGCCGCGTCGCCTGCAGCTGCTGCAGGCTGCTCACCGCCGGCGCTGAACTCCTTGAGGTATCCCTCGGCCTTCTCGATGTACTGCCCGGCCGGCTTGTCCTCGAACTTACCGTACGTGGACGCCGCGTGCAGGATATCGGCCGTCGCGCCGGCGACCTCCTTCTTGTCGACGTTCTCCACGCTCTTCTGCTGGAACACCGACGCGGCGGCCTCCGCGACCAGCTTGCCGCTGGAGAACAGGTTGCCAGAGCTGTTGCCCTCCGCCATTGGATAGCTTCTCTGCTTCTTTCTCAGATCTTTT
>CM041634.1:15039953-15053060 GCA_023333625.1 Bothriochloa decipiens
GAATTTTGAATTCCAAAACAAATTCAAACATCACACAAGAAAAATATACACCAGCATGAATGCTCAAACATGTTTCTACCATGATTCAACCTTATTATCATAAAAATATTTATTTTGCCATTTATATATCCACCCAAAAATCATTTTGACTATTTATACGTATATATTTTTGGAAATTGAAAACTAGGGTGTTACACTCTATTTCTCTGTCAGTGTACGAGTACTCTCTAGCACTGTAGCTGACGAGCAGAGGACACTCTGCTTTTCCACCCGAGTTCACCGCAGGCGCTGAAGCTGATGGACGAGGTGGAGGACATCTTCGTCCGGCACTTCGCCGGCGACAACCGGCGCAAGGCCATGAAGTACCTGAGGCCCGCGCAGCGCAGGGACTCGCACGCAGCCACCTTCTTCACGGGGCTCATGGCCGGCTGCTTCGCCGCGCTGTTCCTGGGCTACTGCGTCATGGCGCACATGGCACGGATGTACTACTACTCCACCCCGGCACCACCCCGCGCGCGCGGTGTCGCCGGTACCGGCTTTGGCGACTCGGTGTCGGTGTACATGGAGACCGCGTACCCGGTGCTGAGCATGTTCGCGCTGCTGTTCCTGCACTTGCTCCTCTACGGCTGCAACATGGTGGCGTGGCGCAGGTGCCGCGTCAACTACGGCTTCATCTTCGACTCGTCGTCGCCCGCCGGCGGCGGCAAGGGGGAGCTCGGCCCCCGGGACGTGTTCCTCGTCTGCGCCGCGTCCATGGCCGCCGTCGCCGGCGTAATGTTCGCGCACCTCGCCCTCGTGCTCAGGTGGGGCTGCCACCACGCGTCGCCGAGCGTCCAGGCCATCCCCGGATTCTTGCTCCTGGTGAGCCTCTCTATGGCTGCCCACTGCTACAACTATTGCTGCTCTGATGCTCCTCGTGTCCTGGCTACCGGAGAATCGAAGAACATGCTTCCGCATATGCTGCAGCTGCTCCTGATCGAGAATGAGAATCATGGAATGTGTTCGTTGCACTGTAGGTGTTTCTGCTCCTGCTCTTCTGCCCGATCAACGTCGTGTACCGGTCGAGTCGGTTTCGGTTCCTCAGGATACTAAGGAACATTGTGTTGTCACCGCTCTACAAGGTACAGCATCAGCAGCACTTGCACTTGTTCTCTTCTGACCAGTTATTCTGATACGAGTCTTTCTATGCATCATCTTATTGGGACCGCAGCCTGATTGTTTCTGAATGTTTGCAGGTTGTAATGGTAGGCTTTTTCATGGCCGATCAGCTTTGCAGCCAGGTACCGCAACTAGTTAGTTAAAGAATTACTGTCAAAAGCTTGAATGAATCTATAGAAGATGAACATCTGAGCATCTGACAAAGGAGATGGCAAAATTCGCAGGTGCCTATGCTACGAAGCCTGGAGTACCTGGCGTGCTATTACATCAGTGGGAGCTACTGGACGCAGGAGTACGGCTACTGCACCAACACCAAGCACATCAGAGACCTGGCCTACGCCGTCTCCTTCCTGCCTTACTACTGGAGAGCCATGCAGGTGACGAGTTCTTTCCTGCTGCATCCAAAGTGCAGACTGCAGAGTCCCTGAACTGTCTGAGCTCTGAATGTCTGAAACGTATTGTTGGGTGTGCAGTGTGCGAGGAGGTGGTTCGACGAGGGGGACACGAGCCACCTGGTGAACCTGGGCAAGTACGTCTCCGCCATGCTCGCCGCCGGCGCCAAGGTGGCGTACGAGAAGGACAAGAGCCTGGCGTCGCTGTCGCTCCTCGTCGCCGTGTCGAGCGGCGCGACGGTGTACCAGCTGTACTGGGACTTTGTCAAGGACTGGGGCCTGCTCCAGCCCAACTCCAAGAACCCATAGCTCAGGAACGACCTCATCCTCAGGAGGAAATCCATTTACTACCTGTCAATGGTAAGTCTCTCAGCTAATCACCGTGCTGAGGCAGGTTCGGTTGCAGTGTCTTGCAGAACAGGGTGCTTGCTCGTTCAGAGTTTCAGTCTGTCCTACTGAGCGACATCAAGGATCCAAACAGAATTCTGAGCACGCACGAAGATTACAAAAAAGAAATACAATTTTTGACACAGTATCCAATATTAAATTTTCGATCATAAGATCTAAATGGACGAGCATGCTATTTGTTCTGCACTAGTGAAGCATCACGTTCCTCAAGAACCAATGGCTCGAGTGAAATGTTCTGATTCCTGTCTGAACTTTTTTCTGCAGGGACTGAACCTTGTGCTGAGGCTTGCTTGGCTGCAGACCGTCATCCATCCAAATTTTGGGAGCTTGGATTCTAGGGTCACTTCCTTCTTTCTAGCGGCCCTCGAGGTGATCCGCCGAGGACATTGGAACTTCTATAGGTACAAACCTTATAATACTACAGTTCTGTATAGTCTCATTAATCTTGAACAACGAACACATTTGAGAGTCAGAAACTGAACCAAATATTGAAACTGAACAACGCGGGCAAGTTTCGGGCGGTAAAGACGGTTCCACTGCCTTTTCATGAAGTGGACGAGGACTAATGCACAGCTACTGAACCATCTGACTATCAATGCTAGATCAAACACTTTGTTCCTTCAACATTCTGCCGAAATTTTTTGAACTCAAGATGTGGAGAATTGTTCAGGCCCTTAGCAGTTCATGCATGTAATTCGTTCCTTGAGGGAATGAAATGGCATCTCTATATAACCGAAGATGCTGAAATCATTTGTTCGTTTCTAGATGCGTCAAGGTGTAAATAAGAGGCGCTGCATTTCGCAGTTTTTTTCTTTGTCTGAGCAAGTGTGAGTCTTTATTATTCCAAAATTAACAAAGAAAAAAAAATGGATACAGAACATGTCAAAAAATTACCGCAAGCCACAATCCAATGGTTCCTATAACAAATCCCGTAAATAAACCTCACCGGCCTATGATGGTGCAAAATGAACAGAAACAGCAGAAATAATTACACCATGAGCTGGTACACTGATATATGGATCTCTCTCTGAGATTTACCACGCTAGCGATAGCAAAAGTACCGCCATGGCGGTCTGCAGGACGACGGAGGCCCAGTGCTGGTGTTGCTGCCGGCTGCTCGCATTCTACAGAAAAGAATCAAAGAAACATTGTGATCATTACTACTGAAGATGTGAAATGGTGTCGCCGAATGGGAGGGTAGTGATCTGGGCATTACCACATCGGACGCGGACGGTGCAGGGCCGGACACGTCCTCGAGATCAGCCGGCGACGGCGCGGCGGGAGCAGGCGGGCTCAGCGGCTGCGGCGCCTCCGCGGGCGCCTCCTTCTTGCCGCTCTGCTTCTTCTTCTTCTTGTGCTTGTTCTTGCCCTTGGACGGCGCCTCGGCGGGCGGCACCTCCGCGGGGGCCTCGGCCGCGGGCGGGGGCGTCGGCGTCGCGGGAGGCACCGCCGCGGGCGCCTCGGCCGCGGGCGGCGTGGCCGTCGGCGGAGGCGCCGCGGCGGGCGGCAGCGTGGCTGGTGGGAGCACCGCGGGCGGCGTCGTGGGTGCAGGCGTCGTCGTGGGAGGTGGCGTCACCGGCGGGGGTTTGGCCGGTGCCACCGCGGGTGTGACCGGCGGCTGCTTCGCTGGCGCGACTGGGGTGGCGGTGGGAGCTGGCGTTGTCGGGGTGGCGGTCGGCGCCGGCGTCGCCGGGGTCGTCGGTGCAGCGGGGGTTGTCGGTGCGGCAGCGGCAGGGGTCGTGGGTGCGGCCGGGGTCGTCGGTGCAGCAGGGGTCGTGGGTGCGGCAGGGGTCGTCGGTGCAGCCGGAGTCGTGGGTGTGGCAGGGGTCGTCGGTGCAGCCGGAGTCGTGGGGGCGGCAGGGGTCGTGGGTGCAGCAGGGGTCGTGGGTGCGGCAGGGGTCGTGGGTGCAGCTGGGGTGGTAGGTGCGGCGGGGGTCGTGGGTGCAGCTGGCGGCGACTGCGCCACGGCGGCGGCGAGGTAGAGCGTGAGGAGGGCGCTGAGCACGGCGAGGCGGCGCCATTGCCGGAGCAACGGCGCAGCCATGCTGCCGGCGGCGGCGGCCTGCTTGGGGAAGAGGCGTGCGGGTGCTGAGCTCGCTGGTGGTGGCGGGAATGCGATCGATGGATCTCGGGGCGATGAGGAGCGTAGCGAGCGAGCAGAGTATATAGGAGCCCTGAGGTGAGCGTTCGCGCGCGCGGGACGTGTATGGACTGTATGGTAGTGGCTTGGGAGTGAAGGGAGTCGGGTGAGCGTGCAGCGTGACGCGAATGGCGACACGACAACTGCCTTGCCACGCTACCGACTTGCCTTGTTCTAGTTCCAAATCTTTTTTTCTTTTCTTCCTTGTTTAACCAAACCAAATGAACGAGCAACTGTAGCTTCCTTTTTGCCTTTCAAAAATTGAGAAAGCTATTAAGCTAAATTCTATTGGTATTTCATTTCATCTTCATCTCAGCACGCGGTTCTCTTCTCCAAATCCGAGTGTTATGAGCCATGAGCAAAAAGGAAGACTATTTGCTAGACTTTTTCCATACGTGTGTTCACCCCTTAGCTTAGACATTGCTGGCAAAGAAATCGGTCAATGATAGATGGACCAAACACCAACTTACAGGTCATTTGGCATATGGCTTTAACACCAACTTCATGAGTTGTTTTGCACCATCCAAACAACCCTGTGCAAAAGCTTCGCCATGAAGTCGTGGATCTCCTATTGGGAGGAGAGGGGGAGAGAGAAAGAAGAATTTCACAAAAAAAAGTTTGAACCGGCTTTGCATGCTCCCAGTGGCCACGTACACATAGATGGGTGGATTTGCCACATGCTGGCTCGAGAGAGAGGTGGAGGCAGGGTCACCGGCGTGAGGCATGCCTCGAGTGTCGGCACTGGGGCGAGCGAGCTACCAATATACCAAAGAAAAGTGAACCCGGCCCATGGGCCTGACCTAAGCCCGACTAGCCCGCCCACGAACCTCATTGGACAGGGCCTAAGCATAGAGCCTGCTACCCAGAGAAAAGTTTCTTGGCTCGAATCCAATCCGAAATGTTGTTTTTAGCTATTTTACATTATAAGATGTGCGGACGGCACATCTAGACCCGGGCTTGGCCCAAGCCTGTCCCAAAAATGAGGCCTGAGTTGGCCCGTGGGACGGTCATGGACAAACAAATTTTCGGCCAATATGGCCGGGATTTTTTCGTCCCGGTCCGCCAAATGCTTAGGTTTAGCTACCAAAGTGCACAAGGGCTCGCCATGGTGTGGAGCCCATGTGGTAGAGTACTAGAGTAGATGGATGGATGGGGACAAGAGGCTGAAGGAGGAAGAAGAATGCCCACTCTAAGGAGGAGAAATAAGGTAGAGAGAAGGAGAGTATATAGAGAAATAAAAAAAAGAAATGGCAATATGGCCATTTTACTTTTTTGAACAGTAAAGAAAAGGTATTTTACAAGTGCTTTTTATCTAAAATAGCAATAGATTCACGTGTAAAGTTGATCATACAACCAAAGCCAATAAAAACATATTCAATACGGCACATCTAAACTGTCGTGTAGCAAGATTTAACCATGAACCAAATAAGATTTTGTGTAAAGGTAAATTTTAGTGTAGGCTAATGCTAAAGGCTAAGAGCATGTTTAGAAAATTCTAGCACGGAAATAGAAGCAGCTTTGGCCAAATAAGGTATAAGATATGAGTAGGTAAAAATGAAATGTGGTATATATGGTTATGAAAAACCGCATTTTGCTTTCAAGCAAAGGTGACGAATAAAGAGAAGAAGGGCACCAATCGCCTTTTTCATATTGGTGTGGCTTTTGAATCTGACTTCAGAACATGATAACAAGTCTTAACATATGAATGGTAGTTGATGTATCGGTGACAAATGTAGCCGTATGTATCCCCACTACACAGTACTGCCTCTAACCGAATTTGTAGTTCACTTGACTTTTCTAACTCTACATTTGACCATTCGTTTTTATTAAAAAAACTTATATAAAATATTATTTTTTTATTGTGACTTATTTTATTGGCTAAATTATTTTTTAAATAACTTATATTTGATTATGTTTGTATAATTTTTTTAAATAAGACAAACGAGTAGTTAAATTTAAAATAAAAAATTCAAACAAAGTATAAATTGGAACGGATGGAGTATGTGTGTATATTATGATTAGGACATCCTGGGAGTTCTGGTATTGGCTGGTCATACGTACAAGTAAGTACAACATAGGAGTATTTGTTTGGGAGTTTGGATCGGAGGGCTTCTTTTTATATTAATTTGAATCGTAGTAACCGAGCCGCTACTTCATTATGCTGAGTTCTGAATTATATATGCGCTCTCTGTTAATTCCCAATTTCCCGTTCCTGGCGAGCAACATATACAGAAGGAAGGCTGGAAGGGGGACGACACTGGACAGTGACAAGAGACCAGCACCCAGATCGAGTTGGTTCTCTCCATCGCCACTTCGCCAGCTAGTCAAAGTTGCTTGCATTTCACGATCAGGCCGGCTGAAACTAAAAAAGGGGACAATTTGAAACGGTTTTCTCACTGCACGTCGGTGGAATTAACTTGTGGTGAGCGTCACATGTTTCCCATTCCAGCTCAGCTCATCAGGTTTACCAACGCAACTACGCAAGCTATCTATCTCGACGTGTTAGGTCTACCTCGTTGCGCTCTGTTTGGTGAATGTGTAAGGTGACATGTCGCTGCGCGCTGCTCTGCTCTCGCTTGCGCTGCACGGGAACACACACGGTCCTCCACCATGAAAAAGGAAGGTGCATATATATATATCCTTTTACATATGGATTGCCGCCGGCGTTGCATTTGCATCTGGGAATGAGCTGAGATTACACAGTGCACATTGGGGGCTTTCGGTTCTTATTATATCGTGGGAGCTAGCCAGATTGTTTGTGATCAAGGCCTTTTTTAGATGCACCCTAAATTTCAAATTTTTCACTCTCTCTATCATATTAATATTTAGCCACTTACATAGAGCATTGAATGTAGGTAAATAAAATAACTAATTGTATAGTTTGGTTATAAATTACGAGACGAATCTTTTGAACCTAGTTAGTTCATGATTAGACAACAATTATTAAATACAAACGAAAATATTACAATAGCAAAGTTGAAAAAATTCCAGCATCTAAACAAGACCTAAGAGAACTTTTGTGTATGTGGTCAAGCATTTTCATACAATAAACCTATGTAAAATCAAGAGAACAAATGAGTAACAGCAGAGCTCCTGCTGAAATTTCTGAAAAGTATAGGAGCTAGCTAGCCAGGCTGTGTGTGCAGCAGTCGGAATTAACAGCTGAACGATTCGTCGCGTTTTAATCACGGGTTAGCTAGTCAGTGTCAGTCACGTCCCCCTCACTTCCTGCTATACTAGTAGTGCTTGATATGCACTGCAGATAGTTCTGGAACCCTTGGAAGGCCAGATTGTTAGAAAGCTTCCTTTTATCACTTTTGAGAGAAGGTTAAGAGTGTTAGAGAAGACTCGCAATAGAAAGGCTGGGATCGAATGATCCATTTTTAGAAGAAATGTAGTTGTTAAGAAAAAAACAAAACAAAAAAGTAAACTATAGGAAGAGTTGACATCAGTGGCCAGCCCAATAAATTGTATATAATCTGGGCCGAAAACACCACAATGGCAGGCTGCGCTAGAGCCCATGCGGTCGCGCAAGAATGGTGGGTGAGTACCGAACTTTTTTTATTTTTAATTTTTTAAAAAAAAATTTACAAAAATAATCGGCCGTTTCAAAAAATGACACAACTAGTCGCCTACAGTGGGCGTTTTTTAAAAAACGCCCACTGTCTGGGCCTTTTTTGTGACGTGGCAAACGGCCGGCCGGCGCCGGTGCCGGCGTTTGCGGGCGGCCCCCTGGCGGCCAAAGAACGCCCACTGTGTGGGCGTTTTTTGGCGACCAGGGGGCCGCCTGCAAAAGAGCACGGCCGACCGCGCCTGTTTTGCGGGCGGGCCCCGTAGGAGTAAAAAAACGCCCACACAGTGGGCGTTTTTTCCTGTCCAGGGGGCCGCCTGCAAAACAGGCGAGGCCGGCCGCGCTCTTTTGCAGGCGGCCCCCTGGCCGCCAAAAAATGCCCACACAGTGGGCGTTTTTTGGCCACCTGGGGGCCTCCTGCAAAACAGGCGAGGCCGGCCGTGCACTTTTGCAGGCGGCCCCCTGGCCGCCAAAAAACGCCCACACAGTGGGCGTTTTTTGGCCGCCAGCTATATATACCCAGCCCCCCTTCAGATTTTCATTATATTCACTAAAATTTTCAGAAAAAAAGGGAGAAGAGAGGAGGGAGGAGAAGGAAGTAACGGCGAAGCCCTGCCAGTTTGAGACATCGGCTTTTAGGTAAGTTTCTCATACATTACAGGTCTGTTGCTATGCATTAGTAAAATATAATGTGCACTAGAGTTGTTTAGTTTTTAGTTGACTCTGGGTAGATCTGTGAGTAGTATGTATATTAGATCTATAAATAATGATGTTAGAGCATTGCAGTTCGTGTTAGAAATAATGATGTTTCTTTTATGATTTAAACAATGGATTGCATGATTTGAAATGTGACGAATATCGTATTTTCTCTGAATAGATATGCAAAACTTGTGGCGGACGGAGTTTTGGAAAAAACGAGGTCGCCCTAGAGAATTGTATCCCGACGTGTCTAGCAAGGATGCTCCTGTTCCTCCTGCAGTCCCTGTCCCAAATTGTGACTGTGGAGAACCGGCTAATATTGGCCAATCTCGCCATGAGGACACAGCTGCCCGTTGCTACTACACATGCGGTGGATTCAATGTAAGTAATTGCACCTCTGTCATTGCGCCTTTATTCATTGCTAGTAATTACGGCTCTTGCATCTCTAACAATGTCGTTAGCAATCATGTTTTGTAGGCCCATGAGCGGTGCTTTTTCTTTCAGTGGATTGACGGTCCAGACAAATTCGACCCAAGGTATCTCCAGTTTGACGAATGGTGGAAAGGAAAGCATAATCCACCCGATCAATTCGAGCGGTGGGTGGCACCTCCCCCTGACCCCCCCCAATGACAGACAAGGAGAAGAAAATAGCCCAATTGAGACGGCTTGAATCTCCGCCTCATTGCAAATGCGGAGATTATTCTGTAATAAGTTCAGATAGGTCTAACGAGTTCGAATGTCCTAACCCCGCCGGAGTAAGTGCAAATTGTATGCGGTCATGGCTTTCTTAGTATTTGTGCATGTACTAACATTTTACATTGTAGGGTGGGTATACCTTGTTGCGGAAGTGTAACTTCAGGGAGTGGCTGTGGGGTCCAAAGAACAAATGGCCGGATCCGAAGGTGGACAAGAAGAGAAAAGTGGTTACCCCTAAGCCTCCTGTGTTGTGCAAATGTGGTGTCAAAGCGCAGTATGGCCTACTACCATCGGAGCTTGGAATAGGCTATTGGTGCGGCCATATGGTTGATTACGATGAGGTCCTTTTGTTCCACTTGTTGCTCACTTGATATCCAAACTTTTTGTATTTGCTGACTTTAAATTGTTCCGTTTGATCACAGAGCCTTAGGAAATGCAAGTGGGAGGTTTTTGCCCATGTTGAAGACCGCAGGGAATACATGGATACACTGAAGCAAAAGCAAGTAATGGACCTGAAGTTCAGGTCTGGTACTCAGCTTGTGGACAACTACATTAAGATGCGGAAGCGAGCGCAGGTTGACTATGCCCGACGATTGTGTGTCCAAACCCCAAGTGCTGCTCGGTGGAAGAAAGACTGTGATGCATGGAAAAAGAAGAGAGAAGAGGAAGCATCCTTGCATGCGAGGGAGAAGATGAAGGAGGCCGAAAAGAGGAGTGCTGATGCGAAGATGAAGCAGAAGATGGCGGAGGCGGAGATGCCGATGAACGACGAGGACGAGGAGTATGATGAAGCGTTCACCCAAGCCCTCGATGACTTGGAGGCCGCTTACTACAAAAAAAAGGAAGAAGAGGAGTATGATGAAGCGTTCACCCAAGCCGTTGATGACTTGGAGGCCGCTTACTATAAAAAAAAGGAAGAAGAGGCTAACGCAGCTGAGCGTAGCCGTACCAATGAGTTTGTGGGAGAGGATAGTGGTTCTGAAGATGAAGACTTGCTTCCCGGTTATGTTTCGGATTATTAGGGTCGTTTTGTTAGATGAATTCGGATTAGTAGCTCATCGCCCTAGCGGACCTATAATTTTATTGTAATAAACTGTTTCCGTGACTTTTAACTGTGCTATAATGGACTGTTATAACGGATGTAATGCAAGCATGTAAGGGTTTAGGGTTTAGGGTATAGGGTTTAGGGTTTAGGGTTTTTAGGGTTTAGGGCTTAAGGTTTTTTGGGTTTAGGGTTTTTAGGGTTTAGGGTTTACGGTTTAGGGTAAATTTTGACAAAAGAATAGTCCGTATCATACATGAAGACAGTAATTACATCGTACAGGGTACTACTGTCCCAGAGCCTGTCCCTGCCCCTGCCCCCTACCCCTCTTCGGCCTCCTCGGTCGCACGTGCCCCGACGAGTAGGTGTAGCGATCCGGTGGAACACCTCGAGTCACGCGGACGTCCTGCATTGGAGTCATCTGTGATAACTCCTGCGTGTAGGGCGGAGGTGCTCCTGCAAGCTGTGAAGGGCCGATCTCGACCTCCTCGTCGCTGATCGATGCGTCAGTGGGGGGGTCATTAGGTAGTCGGTAGGTCCGCGACGAGGTGCCGGCTCCCTGGCCCGACGTCGAAGCTGCTCCCTGCGTGGAGGTACCCAGGACTCCCCAGGCTGCTCCCTGAGCGGAGGTACCCACTCCATGGGGCGAAGGCCAGGCTCCCCAGCCTGCTCCCTGAGCGGAGGAACCCTCACCATGGGCCGACACGCTGGGTGGAGCATGAGTGAAGTGCCTGGATGCCTCTGCTCCGTGCACCGAGGACCCCCCCTCCGGAGGAACGAAGGTACGGCGTAGTGAACGCTGTGAAAGGTGTCGTCGTAAGTCACACAGTCATCCATATTAGAAAAACATAGGTAGACGAGGTGGGGTACACGGAGTTACCTCTGTTCTGGGGTGCAGGAGGACGTGCTGCGGGTGCCGGTGCAGGAATTTGATGCGCTGCGTCGTTGGTCCAACAAGTGAGAGCCCTCATCACGGATCTAAGCGTCGTACGCATCCGCGTGTACGAGGTGCGCTGCTCGTCGACTGTCAACGCCAACGCCAAGCCACCCTCCAAGCGGCGACACACGGAGTCCATCTCCGTGTAAAGTAGTTGCGTACCATCGACCTAATTTCAGTTTTAAGTTACATGAAAGATATACGTAATGAAGTACTGATATATATGAGAGATTCAAGTACTCACCGCACGGAAGTAATCCTGATCACGGTGCACAGGGTAAGTGTCACGCACGGCGGCGACGTGTGGCTGCTGCTCTGGAGGAACGAAGGTGACACGTGTGCGGGTACGAGGCTGGTACCACCGGAGGTACATCATGTACGAGTCCTCGGTGTGGGGGCGGTACTCATCAACGACGTCCTCTGTGGCAAGTAACCAATCATCCACGTATGGCTGCAGACGTGGAACCCATAAGTTGCCGCCGACCTGTCCCCTCCGAGTCAGCCTGAACACAAATTTGAGTAAGACATGTCTACTGCGATTAATTTTTCAAAGTCAGTTGTTAGTAGTACTTACCTATGAGCATCTGCAGGGACGTACGGATGATAGGGACGGGGGACGGCTGCATGAGACCGAACTGGCGCAAAACACGCCCTGGGCAGTGCGGTTCGACGAAGATGTCGAACACCATCGGTCGGAGCGTCAGCCAGAAGGCCTGGTCACGTGTGCACAACGTGGACAGCCCAAGGGGAGCTCGTGCGTGGATAGCCTCCTGGCTGTAAGGCTCCCAGATCACGTCGGTCGGCTGTATCCTGTCGAACTCCAGCATAAACTCGTTGTACGACCGCGTGACCTGCATATGTGCCCATCGTCGCTGAAATATAACAATAAATGGGTTAGAAGGTACGATACGAATTAACTATATATGTCAGCTAGGAACACGAACCCGACGACGGCACCAGACTGTACCTATGGTGGGGTAGTCCTCAGGCAGAACCTGCAAGTATAGGTCCTCCTCGTAGGCGGTGTGATCCACCACAGGTCGACCAATCGCGAACCGTTCAGCTGCCCATAGCTGTAGAAGGAGGGGGCAACCAGTGAGCAAAGAACCTATTTCTATCTTAGTACACGCTTCACAAAGCCCCCTGTACATCGCCGCCAGTACGGCAGATCCCCAGCTCCACTGTGGCACTGCTCCCTCGTCAGCATCGGCGATCGCGCGCGCGTAGGGTATCATGACCTTGTCGACGGCATGTCCCGCGCTGCTGGTGAACATGACCCAGCCAAAAAGCCACAACAAGTAGGCCTCCAAGCTTCGTTGCACAGAGTACACATCAGCCTCTGGGTGTAGCTGATCGGACTGAAAAAGGTATAGTTAATAAAGTTGAGTAGAACTGTAAATTGATAAAATTCTTTTAAATTAGGCCTTTCGGTAAACTGCATGAGCCACTGCTGCGACGGGCCCATGGTCGTGTACGAAGGGAAGCTGCTCAAAGCTGGAAGTGCAGGGTGATGCTGTACGTGGCTGAAGCGGGCCATCATGTCATCTCGCCAATCATGAAGTCCGTCGACTGGCCCAACGGCATCGCCAGCGAGGGGAAGGCCAAGCAAGAACGCAACGTCCTGAAGCGTCGGTGCGACCTCCCTGCACGGCAGGTGGAACGTGTGTGTCTCCGGCCTCCATCGGTCGACCAGGGCTGCTAGAAGAGACCTATCGAAACTCTACCTCCTCGTCTCATCGGCCTCACCAGCTCGAGCCTCTATAAGACGACACAACGGGAGGAGGCCTGCCTCACGTAACCTGCACATAAAAATTTTATGTTATTAAGAAGCCATGTGTACTTAATTGAGAGAATTAAAAGAGTCAACGGATACCTGGAACAGAACCGAGGGTCCACTGAAAGTAGACGTCTGGACGGTCGCGGTCGAAGTACGGGCAGATTGGCGTTCTGCACCGCAATACGGTACGAGTGGTGGTGCAGATCGATCCCTCGATCTAGCAGCTCCGGTGTGTCGTCGGCCATCCCTGCATGACAATATCACAGTTAACACATATGACACATGCA
>CM041634.1:15053160-15067108 GCA_023333625.1 Bothriochloa decipiens
AATCAATCCCAAAGTCAAACAATTCCTATAATGATTAAAATTAATTAAAGGGGTTAATTAATTATTTAAAAGCATAAAATAAAGGCATAAAAATTAAAGTTGTCTAATTAAGATCAAAATTTTATTTTGAAAAGCTCTTGGTCTAATTAGATGGCAAAACAAATTTCAGAATTAAAGCCAATTATTTTATTTATTAAAAATCATTGAAGGTCCATTTTTCAATTAAAAGAGCTAATTTTAACTTATGCAAAAAGTACTCAAATTTAGTATTTCATATTTTTCCTAGGTAGATGACATCATAAAGAACATACACAAAAATTTTTAGAATTTTTGGAGCTATACATGAATTACTATGATTTTCTAAAGAAAATAGCATTTAAATCATTTTCTGGAAAAAGAAAAAAAGAAAAGGAAATTCCTTCCGACGTTGACCGGCGGCGGCCGGGTTTTGACCGGCGATTGCCCGCCGACGGCGAGGTCTCGGGCGACGAGGTTTGGTCCTACGTGCTCAAATCGACATCGCGAACAAGATTAGATAACTAATTAAATGGTGGAGCAGTGGTAGCAGACTCGCCGACGGCCATGGTGGCACGGCGGAGCTCGGACGCGGCGGCAAAGCTCACCGGAGCTATTTTCGGCGACGGCGAGTGCACGGACCTGGGCTACACACTCTTGAGGTCATAAACATCAACAAGATGGAACCCAATTTGAACCCCAGCCGCAACGGCTACGCGCGCGACGGAGCGGCAAGGTCACGCTGGCGGCGACGCACGGTGACCGGCGATTATGGCATGGAATGTAAGAAATTGAGGGCACCAACAGATGTAGGAGCTCACCACGGGCACGGTGCGCACGTTGATGAAGGCTCGGAATGGCTGAGTCGAGCTGTGGACGGCGGCGCTGATGGCGGACCACGGTGCCATGAGGAGCAGGATAGCATAGAGAGCATGATGAGAGGATTAAAGGAAATATGTTTTCCACCTTGGCGGCGGTGGACGGCGAGGAAGCTCGCGGCGGCTCGGCGACCGGTCGCGAGGAAGACGACGTCGTGCGGGCAGCTCAGACGGCGAGAGCGGGCACGAACTGGCTCAGAAGAAGCGCAAGGTGAAGACGGAGCTTCTGGCAAAAGCAATTGGATGGCAGTGAATTGACGGCGATGAATTTTGCCTGCGGGGACAAGCTCGACGGCGGTGGCGGCAGAGAAGAAAAGAGGAAGACGACGGTCGGCCACGCCTATTTATAGGACAGGGCGAAGCATGGACGGACGACACGGCGATGGTGAAGCTTCGCGCGTGAGAGGCGAGCTGGCGGCCGCGGTACACCGGTATGGGCGACGGTGGACGGCGGCGCGGCTTGAGAAGCCGGCGATGGCGGCCGTCGATAGGTCTCGGTGCTGTTTAAGCAAATTACAGAAATGCCACTGATTTGAAATTACAAATTACTCCAAATTTTATATAAAAACTTGAAAATCTCCAAGATAGAATTTGCATAACTTTTCAAAAGCTACACTTTTCATTTAACTGTTCTGTTTGGATTTTGAAATATGAATTCAAATTCAAAAGGGGAATAAAACCCTAGAAACAAACATTTGAAATTACTTTTGATTTTTTAATAAAATTTGAAAATATTCAAAACTATGAAATGTTTAACTTTTCAAACCAAACCTTTTTCATATACAAAGTTTTCCCAAATTATGCATAATTTTTGAATTATGGTTTTAAAATCAAAAGGGGTCAAATGCTGGAAAACTATATTTTTAAATTTATTTGAAATTCTTTGTGGACACTTGAAAAACTTTATATACCAACTGTGTAGCTCTTCTCAAGATCTACAAACTATCTTTTTAGAGTATTCCCAAATTCCTTATAGATTTTGAATTACCGAAAAGGAGATAAAACTAGGTTTTGAAATAAAGGGTTTTTGAAACCGAATTCAAACTCGATTTGGTTTCTAATTTAATTGGTTGGTTGTTAGTGATCACATACATCATCCAAGGACATTTTTAGGTCAATGACCTAATAGTACCCTTATTTGACCAAGTTGGTTTTTGAAAAATATTTTAGAGCTTTCTAATTTGAATTTAAATTTGAATTGCAAGACTTGGGAATAAGCTTTGAAATCCAAATTCAACTTTAAATATGGAAATCATTTTTAGGGTTGGACTTAAATTTATACACTATGCTTGACACTAGTGTAAACACGGTTTACACCTCAAGTACATAGAATATAAACTAAGTATTTGGGATGACATTCGAAAGTAGGGTTTTATTATTTTATGTGACAACATATTCCAGAAACACAATCAACCTATGAAATGTAAACTTGTTTTAGTTAATGCACATCAAGATTGACTTAAACATGAATGCTTTGCATTGTATATGATGACATGGTAGGTTTTAGTTAATATAACACCAGAGGTGTTACAGCCTTTCCCCCTTAAAGAAATCTCGTCCTGAGATTTAAAGATGTAGGTAAAGTAATGGAAAAGGAAATGTGTCAAGAAAACGCACTTTAACTAATTACATAAGAGAAAAGGGTCTTTACAACTCACACTAATGGAGTTACAACTCATAGAGGGAATTATAACTTAGATAGAAGTATAGAATTTCGGGAAGTTCTCCAACAGGTAATCTTCTGATTCCCAAGTAGCTTCTTCTTCTAAATGTTGATCCCATTGTATCTTGTACCACTTGATTGTCCTACTTCGAGTAACACGGTCTTTCTAATCCAAAACTCGAATTGGATACTCAGAGTAAGTTAGGTCAGGTTCAAGTTCAATTTCTTCCACATCAACAATCTTATCTGGCACTCAAAGACACTTCTTAAGTTGGGACACATGGAACACATTGTGTACAGCCGACAACTGTTTAGGCAGTTGCAGACGATATGATACCTTCCCAATTTGTGCCAAGATCTGAAATGGTCCAACGTAACGAGGTGCTAACTTGCCTTTAACTCCAAATCGAGTAACTCCCTTCATGGGTGACACCTTTAGATACACATAATCTTCCTTACTGAACCACAATGGTCGACGCCTTTTGTCGGCATAACTCTTTTGATGAGACTGTGCCACTTTCAAGTTTTGTTGTATCTGTTTAACCCTTTCTTCCATTTCTTTCACTAGATCAACCCTGAAGAATCTTCTTTCTTCAGGTTCAGACCAACTTAACGGAGTTCTACATCTGCGACCATATAGCGCTTCAAATGGTGCCATTTTGATACTCTCTTGATAACTATTGTTATAAGAAAACTCTGCTAAAGGAAAACACTCATCCCTTTTTTTAGAAAATTAAGAACACATGCTCTCAACATATCTTTATGTATTTGGTTCACTCTTTCGGTCTGACCTCCTGTTTGTGGATGGTAAGCTGTACTATGCAGAAGATCAGTACCTAATGAATTATGCAATCGTTTCCAGAATTTATTGATGAACTGCGTGCCTCTGTCTGACACAATAGTCTTCGGTACACCATGAAGATTAATGATACGCTCAAAATACAATATTGCGAGGCTGAATTTGTACTTCAAACTGGAAGGAAATATGCGGACTTTGTGAATCGATCCACTATGACCCAAATGGAATCGAAACCTCTTGCGGTCCTGGGTAGACCCACTATAAAGTCCATACTAATATCTTCCCACTTCCAAGTTGGAATAGGCAATGGCTGAAGTTCTCCTGTTGTCTTCAAATGTACAGCTTTAACTTTTTGACAGGTATCACACTGAGCCACATACTTAGCAATTTCAATCTTCATCTTAGTCCACCAAAATTTCTGTTTCAAATCATGATACATCTTATTACTTCCTGGATGAATAGAAAATTTTGAAAGGTGTGCTTCATCAAGAATCTTTTGGTGTAACTCAGAAGCCTTTGGTATGACCAGCCAATCCTTATACCATAAG
The DNA here is from genome assembly GCA_023333625.1 of Bothriochloa decipiens. NCBI lineage: Eukaryota > Viridiplantae > Streptophyta > Magnoliopsida > Poales > Poaceae > Bothriochloa > Bothriochloa decipiens. Next base: position 15,057,064 of record CM041634.1, read on the forward strand.
ACATCTGCTTCATCAATTGTGAAACAAGAAACCTTCTCTTTTCTAACTTTCTTTTTGATATATTTAATTCCCTTATTACTTCTCTGAGCAGCAATAATTTGATCTTTGAGTGTTGATTCAACCGTAATGTTGGACAAACTACCATGTTGCACCATTACTATACCCAACTTTTCTATTTTATGACATAGAGAAATGTCTAGAGGTTTTACTGTCAAGCAATGGCAATGACTCTTTCGACTAAGAGCATCAACAACTACATTTGCTTTACCAGGATGGTAATATATTTCTAAATCATAATCATTGATTAGTTCTAACCACCTCCTCTGTCTCATATTCAACTCATCTTGAGTAAAAATGTATTTCAAACTCTTGTGATCACTGTAGATATTACATTTATTACCCCACAGATAATGTCGCCATATCTTCAATGCATGGACAACAGCTGCTAATTCCAAATCATGTGTTCGATAATTTTCCTCATGTTTCTTCAACTATCGAGAAGCATAAGCAACAACTCTCCCTTCTTGCATCAACACACATGCAATACCAATGCCAGAAGCATCACAATAAACATCAAAAGGTTTCTCAATATTCGGCTGTGCTAAGACTGGAGCAGTGGTCATTAATTTCTTCAATTTTCGAAATGCCTCTTCACATTCAGGTGACCAAACAAACTTAACATCATTCTTTAACAACTCGGTTATGGGCTTGGATACCTTTGAGAAATTAGGTATGAAACAACGGTAATAACCCACCATTCCCAGTAAACTTTGAACTTGATGCATAGTCTTCGGTGGTTCCCACTCGAGTATATCTTGTACCTTGCTAGGGTCAACAGCAATACCCTTGTCTGATAAAACATGTCCAAGAAATTTCACTTCTTTCAGCCAAAACTCACACTTGCTAAACTTAACATATAATTGATGTTCTCTTAGATGCTGCAGAACAATTCTGAGGTGTTCCGTATGTTCTTCTTCACTCTTGGAATATATCAAAATATCATCAATGAAGACTACCACGAACTTATCAAGTTCTGGCATGAACACTGAGTTCATCAAATACATGAAATAAGTTGGTGCACTGGTAAGTCCAAAAGACATAACCAAATACTCATACAGACCATATCGAGTAGTAAAGGCAGTCTTTGAAATGTCTTCCGGGCGAATCTTAATTTGATGATACCCGGATCGAAGATCAATCTTGGAAAACACCTTTGCCTCCGCTAATTGATCAAAAAGCAGATCAATGCGTGGTAGAGGGTACTTATTCTTGATGGTTACTTCATTCAAGGGACGATAATCCACACATAACCTCAAGCTTTTATCTGTCTTTTTCATAAAGAGGGCAGGACATCCCCAAGGTGACGAGCTAGGTCGGATAAAACCTTTATCCCGTAACTCTTGTAATAGAGTTTTGAGTTCTGCTAACTCAGATGGGGCCATCCGATAAGCTCTTCTGGATATTGGAGCAGTATCAGGTTTCAAATCAATTCTAAACTCCACCTTTCTATCAGGAGGTAAACCCGGTAACTCATCAGGAAACACATCAGAAAACTCACAGACCACGGGTATATCTTTGATCTCTTTCACAGAAGTGACACATACCTTTTCAGCAGTCCTCTTAAGTGTTGGAAGTTGAATAAGAAGTTGAGATTTGCAATTAGGTATATTCACTTTCACAGTTCTATTCAGGATGTCTATCACAGCACCATGCCGTTTCATCCAATTCATACCTAGGATCACATCTATATCTTGATCCTTTAATATTATCATATCAGTGGGAAAAATATACCCACCCAAACTTATAGGCACATCGTGTACCATTTTTTTAGTACACATACGCCCCCCAGGCGATTGTATAAAGAATTGTTCTTTTGTCCCTATTGTTGGTATTTCATGTGTCTTAACAAATGTACCATTGATGAATGTATGAGATGCACCAAAATCAAAAAGCAGAATTGCAGGATGATCAGCAACAGGGAACGTACCCATCATAACCGGTTCTCCTTCTGGAATTTTTCCAACCTGAGTGTAGAACACCTTACCAACCTTCTTCTCATTTTTATTATTCTGCACCTTCTGATTTCCAGCCTTATTCTGATTCGGTGGTTGCTGTTGTGATGCAAAAGCCCTAGGAACATAGGAATTGAAACATCCTCAATTTTCCACGAAGGGAAAATACACAGAATGGCGGATAATATAATAGTTCGAAGCATCAAACCATCTCATTATCTCGCAATAGTCGATACAGGATCCATACATCGAACAATTAGAAGGGATTACATAAATAGTTCATTGCCACACTGGCGGGATCATCAGAGTAGCTGCAGCATCTGGAACAGCTGCGAAAGGCGGAAGTACAATAAAATCTCCAAAAAGAAGCCTGAGCGTAGGAACGAGACATCTACTCCTCTTCGTCGTCATAGTCGTAGTCGGGCTCACCTGCCAAATAATTTTCAGTACGGTTTGTACTGGCCACATCTCCCACCCTTTGCTTTGCTTTTGCTATGTAGTATTTGGTGGGATGCAAAGGATATAATCAAATCGACCTAATATGTGGCTGTAGTTTCCTATGCAAACAGTGACCAATATTATATAATATAGTTCATCAAATTTAATCCATCTCATCCACACATCCAAACCCATTCCATCACCATCACACACATCTCACCCTCTCACACTCAGTCGACAGGTCCAACTCCCTCTCGGAACCTATCTCAGCGGCTCACAGCCGGAAGGGTAACACCAGGGGGAGAAATAGAAGGACTCCTCTCACTAATCCCGAGAAGCGTGGGTCTTAGGAAAGAGCCATACCAGTGGCCCACGGACTATATATAGATTCATAAACTCTGCAGAGCGTGTACTCCCGTAACCACAAGATCACTATCATCGGCGGTGCCCCGTCTAAGCTGATTCCGGCTGCTTTCTAACCGGTGCGATGCCACCCTACCACTCAGTACTGGGACATCCCGGATAGGTACCACCGGCACACTGAGACTGTGAGACATAGTACCGGGCCCCCGTGGTCACTATGCTGTCTAAGGAGGGTGTGGGTCTCCACGCCCGTACCTCCCGACACTTTCTGCTAACAACCTTGTAGTAGTGGCACCGTCCTAGCTAGTCAGACATCCGTCTCCCGCCCATACAAGAGCGAGTGGTGAGCACGTAAGTCCCAAGGTTCCGGTCCTCAAGAGATATCAGGTCCTAGGGGGATCAGACAGGATTATCTTCTCTTTTGGGACTACAACAGTCCGTGCTACAACAGCACCTCCTTCCCGGGGCTTCGCTCCACGAAGGTTCTCACCCCCGGGATTCACCTTATGCATCACAATGTGCCCGCCACAAGCACCTCACACGGGAATGCCCAGAACACATTCCCCGGCAAGACTCGCCCACATGGCTCGTCGTAGAATCCTGTCCAATCGACTCAACCCTCACCACACACCCAAGACGCACGCAGCACTCTCCCCGAGTAAAGTGGCACCACGTGCCTTAACCATATGACCATACTCTCCACCATGCATCATCATCACACAGATATAAGCGTAGTAGAAGTAAAGCATCATAAGAGAAATAAGCAAGCGTCTAGCCTATCAGCAGGTGTGCAGGAGTAAGGTTGCGACAAGGTAAAGGCTCATCAGGCAGTTCTACCATGCAACCTATCATCAGGTGATATTCATAATTAAAGCACTAGCAACTAGATATTATGCCATGCGTAATAGGATCTATGAGGTTGGGTGGGGTGTGGCACCTGTGAAGTCGTCACCGAGCTCCTCCTCGTACTCGTAGTCGTCCTCCTCAAGCTGATCCTCCTCTGAAACAAGACATAATAGCCGCGTTAGCGGCTCCTATAGAGTCAACACAAAGAAGCAATAAAATTCAATAACTCCAAATGCACTCATACACAAGCCTATGACGTAGAGCTTATTTTTATGAAAATTTGGACACTTGGTTCATATTTTTCGGAGTTCGTATGAAGAAGTTATGAATTTCCGAAGTTTATTCTATTTTCGGAAAAAGAGAAAGGGCGGATCAACCTGGTGCTGACACGTGGCAGCTCCTGGTTGGGCCATGTGGCGTGCAGGAACAGTGCAGCTGGGGATGTGCTGACGTTATGCTGACGTCAGTGTCGACGGTCCAGTTAGTGGCTGACAGGTGGGGACCACGGGTCTGGTCACTGGCAGGTGGGGCCAGGTCAACGGTCAACGTTGACGGTCTCGACCGGGCCTCGGATGTCTGGACGGGGCTGGTTCTGGGCCAGGTTGGGTCGGCCACTGTGCACTCGAGGGGGGGCGGTCCGGTCGACCCCTCGAGGACGGAGCTCGCTCGGGCGAACGGACTGGCCTCGAGAACGAAACCTCGCCTGGCGAACGGACTGGCCTCGAGAACGAAGCCTCGCCTGGCGAACGAACTGGCCTCGAGGCCGAAACTTCGCTCGGTGAACGGGCATGACCTCGAAGACGGAACTTTGTTCGCACGAATGGGAGCCCTCGAGAACAGTGAGCCCCTCGAGACTTGAACCTCTGGCCTCGTGCTAGAACCTCGACTCGGGCCAGGTCCTCGATTAGAGCCAGGCCCTCGACTCGTCGGGCGGACCCTCGACTCGTCGGGTGGACCCTCGACGAATGTCGGACGGAACCTCGACTTCATCGGGGGACCCTCGACGAATGTCGGATGGACCCTCGACTCGTCGGGCGGACCCTCGACTTCATCGGGGGACCCTCGACTTCGTCGGGTGGACCCTCGACGAATGTCGAGTCATTAGCTGAGCTACGTGGCTGGTCGGTTAGGTGCTCCAACTTGGGGAAATCGACCCTCAAGCCGGTGGCGGTCAGCGAGGCGCGGCAGCGGCATCTGGCGACGGCGAGGCCAAATCTGTCGGCGAAGCCGGGCGTTGGTCTCCATCTTCCTTCTTGCCCTTCGATTGGAGAAGCTTGGATCTCCATGAGCTAGCTACCGGGGCTAGTCGAGGCACGGCGGGGCGTGCGCGGCTCGGCGGCCACGGCGGACGCTCCGGCGGCCAGAGTCCGGGGAGGCCGGAGCTGCAAAAGTGCGTGGCTCCAACTGTGGCCCGTGCCGGCTCCTAGAGGTTGCCAAAAACGTGCTCTAGACTACGGCGAAGCTATCGGTCGTGGTAAGGAAAGAAACAGGGGTAAGGGGAGCAAGAACATCGACGATGTACTGGTGGTGGCCATGGCCGAGCACGGCGAGGGCGGGGATGCTTACTCGTGTAGCGACGGTCGAGGCAGGTGACGCGGGCCTGGTGGCGGCTCGGTGCAGGGAAGGCGAAGCTGGGGCGTCGAGGTGGTTATGCGGCGCTCCCAGGTCCTCCTCAGCGCGCGGACGGCGGCGGCGGCAGCAGCGCTCTAGCTCCGCCTCCTTCCTGCTCCTCCCTTCTTCTCTCTCTCCCTCGCTCGACTGATCTGGCGGCGGGTCTCCACAAAGACGGCAGGGCGATGGGGAAACCCTAGAGGCCAGGGTGCTCCTCTTTAAATAGGCACGGCGGCCAGCCATGGACGACGGAGGCAGAAGATGCCCATCGGGCGGCTGTGCGCGGCCACGATTAGGGTTAGGGTTCGGTGAAGCGCGGTGCAAGCAGGCGGTTAGATGGACGGCGCGGGACGCGGCCGTACTCGGGCGAACGGTGGAGGCGCGCGGTGCACAAAAATGGTGCGACGGACGCGACGTGCGGTCGACCAGAAGTGGTAAAAGGTGGAAGCTGACAGCACGGTCCCACGCGTCAGCGAGAGAAAGGGGAGGGGCGCGGGCGCATCCGGCGGCAGGCCCTTGGTGGGCCGCCTTGTTGGGCCGGCGGTCGGCGGACGGTCGAGCGCGCGCGGGAGAAACACGACAGCGCGCGGGCACAGGCCGAGCTGGGCCTCGAGCTCGGGCAGGCAGCAGCGCAGCAGGCCGAGCTGGGCCTCGAGCTCGGGCAGGCGGGCCGGCGTGCATGCGCGTGCGCGTGCGAGCGAGCGCGTGTGCGCCGGCGATCGAGCGCGTGACGGGGCTGGGCCGCTGGCTGGGCCAGAGCGGGGGTCGGTAGCAGGCACATATATATATATACATGAATTAAAAGGTCATTCGATTTTTATTAACATCACGTAAAATCGAATAAGAGGCAAAACATTCTCTGGTTATTAAATGCAATGCTTGGGCTAACGTTGAGTGCTATTTGTGCAAGTATTGGCGGGTTTCCTACATGACATCCACCATTCACTGGTAAACTTTAGAAAAATTTTTGAAAGCCCGTATTTTTAATATCCGGATTTCTAGGGTTGTTACAGGAATTGTACTGTCTCGAATGCAGGCAGTATCTTGCAAAATAACCAGTCTTCCCACAATTGTAACATGGGTAACTTTGTGGCTGAGAAGTAGGGTTACGAATACCAGGGGCATTCGGCTATCTTGGATAAGGAAGAGCAGCAGCAGGACGGACAATTGTCTGTTGCTGGGCTTGGTATTGTGGTGGATGATAAGAAGGACGGAAATGGTTTTGGGGATGATAAATTATTTTCTAGCACTTTTGATTGCCACCAGAAAATCTCGATGTTACTGTTTTCTTCTTCTTAGCTTCCGTGTGTTGACGGTTCTTTTCTTCATAAGATATGGCAATATTTACCGTCTCATGGAAGGTAGCATTTGGGTTTCCAGTCATCATTCTCTGAATCTTGCTATTCAGACCCCTGAGGAAACACTCCTTCTTCTTGCGGTCAGTACTAACATGGTCAGAGGCATATTGGGACAGGTGATTAAATTTGCCAAAATATTGCATCGCTGACATATCATCTTGTCGCAGGGAAAGAAACTCTTCAAGCTTTATGGTCATGATTCCCTCAGGAATAAAATTTGCACGAAAAGCTTCACAAAACTCAGCCCAGGTAATACGATGACCTTCAGGCTGAGTAGCAACAAAATTTACCCACCAGGCTCCTGCAATACCTCTCAACTGCTGGGCTACAAACATGGGCTTCTGGTATTTGGTGCACTCAATTAGTCCAAACTTTTGCTCCATAGTACGGAGCCAATCATCTGCCTCCATTGGTTCATCCACTCTGGTAAAGACAGGAGGACGTGTCTTAGTAAAATCCACATAAGTGGTCTTGTTCCTATTATTCCGGCCATGATTCCCCTGATGTACATTTTGATTCTGATTCTGGGCCATCATGGTGGTTGCATTGACTAAGGCCGCAACTGCATCAGCCAGAGTTGGTGGAACTGGTGGAGGATTTGGGATATCACCTCCATCATGAGATGGACCAGCAGCATCACGGGATAGAGTGTGAGCAGGCATCTATTGATAAACAAACTATACTTTACTCACAAAACCTTATTGGATTTCATAAGCAGATATTACAAATGTGCAACACACTTATAATATATTGTTTTTGTTACAACCATCTGCACTCCGGCAAGACTTCCCACACCTACTAGGTTTCAGAAAGCAGGGAAAAGATATATTATACATCTCACTTTCCAAACTCTTTACTCCTCCTCACTATCTTTCACTAGGATTAACTCCTCCTCTTCGAGATCCTCTTCCTCTTCAGGATCTTCTTCCTCTTTAGATTCTTCCTCCACTATCTCTGAATCTTCTTCTTCGATAAGATCCTCTTCATTTTCATTTGCTACACCCATCTGGTTTTCTTCTTCCTCATCGATGACATCATCATCAACGGACTCTATTTCTTCAGGGTCTTCCTCTTCCTCATCTTGACCCATCACAAGACCAAGATCATCTTGGGCTGCCTGTTGTTAATATTCAAGATCCAACAGGTTATTCAGCCTTACACACTCATCATCAGCTTCCTTAGCATACTCCTCCAACTCTTCCACGTAATCCTCAAGTTCTTGCACATGACCATTCGCTGCATCTTCTTGTGCCCAAGAATCATTCCTTTGATGCTTCATATACCTCCGAGATCGTCTTAACTGAGTAATCTCAGTGGCCTCTTCGATCCTATCGGCTTCAGCCCTCTCCAACTTGGCCCTAAGTCTTGCTATTTCAGCTTGCGGATCTGGATTGGGATTGTTATTACTTTTGCCAATCGCGTATCTGGGGGCTAGTTGATGTCGAGGTACCCCCTTCGGTGTAGTACTCTTATGAGGAGTCTGCTTGGTAAGGGCCATCCTGAAGAAAGATAGGTCGTAAGAGATAAGGATAGATAGGTAGGACTCTGAAGGTTAGCATGAAAAGGATTAATACTACTTAACCCAAACCACTTTAAAGGGGAACATAATTAAAACGGGTTAACTAAACATGATGCATGAATGAACTTACGATCTAAGCATATAAGGTTTTTAAGCAATACATGTATATAAATAACTTTTATAACATAGGGCAATATAATATGCTATTCCACACCACACTTTTAAATAAGAATAAAGGTTGATATAAAGAATTATATGTAAGAAATTAAGTAATTTGGACCCAAAATAGTTAAGTTAAAATTATTTGACTCAAAACGGTTGAAGTTTTCACAAAAGAATACTACAACAACTCTTTTTAATAATAATCCGGCTTCGATACCAGCTGTGGCAGAACCTTCTAAAGCATATGGCCCACACGCATGATTATTGTCTAAATAGACTCCAAATAACCATGAATGTGTTCCATAAAACTTAAAAGGTCTGTCGGGTAAATCCTGAATTATCCACAATTCTCCGAGCAGGATCCATCATTACAAAGAGGCATTACAGTATTACAACAGTTTTATACAAATATTATACATCAGAGTAAAAGAGCGGAAGGATTACAATAACATAAATTTACAAACCGTTTAGTTTCAACTTACAGATCATAAGTTGAATTATTACAAACCATAGTAGCAGTGGAATACAATATAACTTATTACATCAATCTTGATTATATGCTCTGCCCAAGAGCGAGATATCCTATTCGTCGTCACTTTCCTCGAGACGGTCATGCAACAGGATGCGAAGCATTCCTGCCCATGAGGCTCACCTGCAACAAGGGTTCAACAAACCCTGAGTATAAATGTACTCAACAAGTCTGACCCGACGAAAAAGAGGGGTGAAGACTCAGGAAATGCAGGCTAGAGGGACAAGGTAAGGCTTGCAGGAGATAAGAAATTTTACAGAAAAGCTTGAAAGAAAGAAATACGGTCTTGCATAAGATCAAAATTACCAACCAACTTCCTTCTTAAACCTTAATCATCATTCAAGTTGTTACTACGATGATGAACACCGATCGAGTCTTCTTCTCCGAGAAGCAACGGCGATTCGAATCCATTTTCATATACCCAGCTGGGACCTATGTCACTGATATACAGGAGACTCTAACTCCTAAGCATATCAGATGAACCGATATACCGGGATAACAACTGCAGCCATATATCACCACATGATACACGTGAGCACTTCGACCCAGTGTACCGATATACATGGGAACCTAAACCCACAGTATAACACACTATGATATATGTGGGGACTCTGGCCCACTATAAGTCACTCCATGGCATACGTGGGGACAATGGCCCACTGTATGACACTTCATGCATGTGGATTTCTAATTTCTCGATATCACCAGTTCACCATCGACACGGGACCTAGGGCATCAACAGACGGAAACACTACAGAGGGACTCCTTTCCCAATGCAAGTTAGCCATCCGGACTCGATTTATTAACTAAAAGCATGATTCCAACAGATAAAACCAATCTCATCTTTTTCATTCTTTTACCTCTGAACAATTAATTAATTAAGCAGGGCTAAGCATTACTACGCATCTTTTAGAACAGGTAGCAAGAAATTATGGAAGTAAGACTATGCATCTTAAAGGCTTGAGTACAACTTTCCTTCACGGTAAAGTTGCAAGCCACCCAAAACATACTTACTAAGTTCATTAGGGTTAACTACATTATTTAAGAAAGTTATTAAACACATGAAATAACGTTAATTAAGCCCTAATGACATGATCCAGGTAAGCGCAAACAATTAATTAAAGTGCCAAGGTCATTAGGGTTAATGACCTAAGGTTATCAATCAATCCCAAAGTCAAACAATTCCTATAATGATTAAAATTAATTA
>CM041634.1:15067208-15079686 GCA_023333625.1 Bothriochloa decipiens
ACCGGCCTTCGCTCCCTCGAGGCTTTGAGGTGGGGCCAGAGCCCGTTTTACCTTTCGTAGGAAACTCCGTTAGCGAGCAACGGTTCTCTTTTCTTATCGTTGGACGCGCCTTTTGAGGAGAACGGTCAGGTAAACGCATTAATTGCGGGAAGTTACCTTTTCCCTTCCGCTGGGTTCCGCCCGTTGCTCTTCCCGAGTACAAAAACGGAGGGGACAGGCGTTCGCTCCCACCTTTGCCATTCTGCCGAACTCCCGTTTTCCTGCGTGCGTGAGGATAAAAACTTAGAGCGAGAAGTCGCGATTGGGAACCTTCCTGGTCGTCCGTCTGCCGAGGAGATTCGTGCTGTTGTTGCCGCCGCCGCGCCCACCGAGCAGATCCGTGCTGCTGCTGCCGCCATGGCCCCCGTCCTCCAGCCCGCCGAGCCCTGGCGCCCGTCGACCGTGACGCAGCAAAGGCTGATCGAGCTGGTGAGGGAAGGACTTCTCCGCCTAGTCACCGATCCGAATCGGCCGGAGTGGATTGCGCCGCCCAGGGACCACCAAGAGCCAAATCCGCCGGAGGGCTACGTGGTGAGCTTCCTCAAGTATCATCGGCATGGGTTCGGTGTGCCCCCGAGCGAGTTCATGTGGGGGTTGACGAACTTCTATGGCGTCGAGCTCCACCATTTCTCTCCCAACGCCATCTCCAACGCCGCCATCTTCGCGGCCGTCTGCGAGGGCTACCTCGGGATGGCGCCACATTGGGAGCTATGGCTCCACCTTTACAAGGGGGAGTGGTTCGCCTCCCCGGTGGCGCAAGGGGTAAGGCGAATCGTTAGAGCGGGGTGCCTCAACTTCGCGTTGAAGACCGGGAGGTCGGAGGAGCCACGCGAGTACATCCCCACCGGGTTGACGTCCAACCACTCCCGGTGGGACGAGCAGTGGTTCTACCTTCGCAACGACGGTGGCTACCTCCCGCCGTACACCAGGCGGCTTATCGTCGAGCGTCCATACAACCGGCCGCACGGTGTCGCGGGAGATCTTCAGCGTCGACTTCATCCCCTCGTCGTTGCGATGAGGACCCTTCGAGAGGCGGTCCTGACGGCGGGTGTGGTGGTCTCGGCCTTCCATAGTCGACGGGTGCTCCCTCTGATGGAGCGCCCGTTGCGGTTGGACGAGATGCTCCCTTCGGCGGCACCTAAGGTTCTCAAGAGGTGCCGGATGTCCGGCGAGAGGCCGTCCGCTGCGGAAGTCCTCGCGCGGGTAAAGGGGATGGTGGCTGGCTCGTTCAGGGTGGAAGACGTCAACCGCCTCCCCATGAGGCCAGAGGAGGGTTGCCTCGACCTGGTGAGTGCCTCGACCTGTGCCTTTCGCGTTTTCCCTCCCCCCTCCCTTTCTCTTGTCCCTGTGACTAAACATCTTTGTGTAGGGGAGAATCGACTACCGGAGATCGAGGCCCCTGCTGAGGGAGGACGCTCCCGATCATCAGGTAAGACGCTTCATCGCCCAGCAAGAGAAGCAGAGTAAGGACGAGGAGGAGAAGAAGAAAGCTAAGAAGCTCCGGGAGCGCGAAAGACTTACGAAGCGCCGCGCTGAGCAGAGGCGCGACGGGCTCCCGAAGGAGGAGTCTCCCTCGTCCAAGGGAGATGAAGATGATGATGATGACAGTGATGACGTCGAGGGGGTGGAGGGACGCCTTGACCGCATCTTGTCGGGTTCCTCCCATGTTGACCGCCCCTTCGTGCAGGAGGAGGCGGCGGAGCAGCGCGCCCCCCAGCCGGTGGCGTCGGCCTCGGAGCGCCGGCGTGGAAAAAGGGGGGCCGAGGCTTCGCCTCGAGGAGGTACACCCCCCTCGCGTCGTACTCGAGGCGGGACCCCACCCACTTCGATCTGGGAAACCCGGTCCCGGTCATCGGCGCGGGCGGAGCAGAGCCGTGCCCAGGAGGCCTCGTCGAAGCAGGGAGGTGCGGCGACCCCACCGACGGCCCCGAGCAGCCTCAGCCCCGGGAAGAGCTCGGCTTCGGGAGGGGTCTTGAAATCTGCTGGCGGTTCGAGGGGGACCCGAAAGGTCTCTATCCCCTTCGGGTAGGTGTCGTTGGTTCGTTTTCTTTTCGTTGCGTCTTCCTTGCGTAATTTAATAAACTTTCTGCCATTCTGCTTCCCATCCAGGCCCAAGCGCCAGATCGAGGAGGCGTCTCTTGCACCGGCTAAGTGGCTCAAGATAGATGCAGCTGCGAAGATGGAGGCCTCGGTCACAGGTGCGACGTCGAGGCCCTTGGCTCCGTGGGAAGCCAAGTGGTTATCCTCAGCCCTCGGTGCTCTGGCACGCAATAGGCTGACGGGTTCCACTCTTGCTGCAGGGTCGGGCATCTCGGGGTCCGCGGCGGGCGGCGACTCCGAGCCGGGGAGGACGCATGAGGGAGGGAGCGCCTCCTTGACATCATCACCTGCGGCCCTCGAGCTCGGCCCGGCACTAGGGGGCGGTGCCCCGACGTCGGGAGCTTCCGTTCCTGGCGGGCCGGAGGCTTCGATCCCCGCACCCAAGGCGGGAGCCCCCGAGGGCCACGAGCCGGGAGAGGAGGTAGTCATTGTGGACCTCGAGGGTGAGGAGACCACGGCCCTTCCCCCCTCGACGGGAGAGCGGAGGCCCTGGCCGGCGGGGCTACGCGAGCTCGAGGCCCGGAGGGAGCAGGAGCAGGGGGCCCTGCAAGAAGCGGAGCTGCCACGGCCGCAGCAGGAGGGGGAGAAGGAGCCGTTGGAGCGGCGGGAGGAGGAGGAAACTAGGGGCCAGCCCCAGCATCAGCAGGCACAGCAGACGCCGCCGGGGGACACGACGCCGCTGGACCCGCCGGCGCAGCAATCGCCCGAGACATCGGAGGCGGAGGCGACTTTCGGACTGCCCAAGTAATGGGTGTCCATGATTACCCTGGACGAGCTGCTGGCCAAAGGAGAAACAGCGTCGAAGGCGTCGATGGTCCCTCGGCTGCTGGGGGCGCAACTGGAGGAGGCCTCGGTACCGAACCCGGCGGAAGACGCGTCGACGGTGGTCCTGCCGGCACCACAAGTCGTGGTGTTGGGGGAAGCGACGGCCTCGACGCCTCCGTTGCCTTCGAAGGTGCCAGAAGCAGCGTCGGGTCAGCCGCCGCAACCGTCGACAGAGCAGCCGGAGGAGACGGCGGCTTCTGGCGTGCTGAGGAGGTCGACGTCCGACCCCGGGCTGAGGGATGCCCGCGCCACGTCGGAGTTCCACACCCCGGCGGAGTTGGCCGTGAGTTACGGCGTCCCGTGCGATGTGGTGGACGAGGTCAAGTCCTTGGCGCGAGCCAAGGTCAAGACGGTCCTTTCGCATTGGGGCAAGGAGCGCGTCGTACTCCGTGAACTCGGCGACTCCAGCGCTCCGGGGATCGAGATGAATGACCCGGCGGAGGTCAAGTGCTGGGAGGAGGCCGAGCGGTCCCGAGCGTGGCTGCGGCACTTGCTGAAGCTGGGCGTCGAGCTCGCCGAAGGCCTCGATCGGAACCTCGCGGTGAGTCGCTATGTAGGCCATATGCAGTTTTTTAAGTTCTTTCGTATGAAATGCCTCAACCCTCGACTTCTTGTCCCCAGGAGGTGCAGAGGCGTTCCTACTCCAAGTCGTACTTCCTCCATGAAACGTACAATAGCCGGCTCAAAGCCGGCCGCTCTGCATAGGGCAGGGTGGCCGAGATTGAGGAGGAGCTGAAGCGGACCAGGGAGGAGGCCGCTAAAGCCAAAGAGGAGGCCGCCCGGGCGAAGGAGGACTCTGAGGCCGCTCGAGGGGAAGCCGCCCACCTCAAGGAGGAACTCAAGCGTGCCAGGGAGGAGGCTAACGCGGCCAAGGCCGAAGCGGGGAGGGCCAAGGGCGAGAGCATCCGAGCCCAGGAGCGCGTTGAGCTACTCGTGAGGGAGGCTCAAAGCTCCGTGGAGCGCATCCGCTCGCTCAAGGCCAGCTTTGCTGAAGTCTCCACGGCGCGCAACACCCTCTCCGCCTTGGCCCAGGAGGAGAAGAACCGGGCCGCTAGCCTGGAAACCCAGCTCGGGGCGATGAAGGCTACCCTCCAAGAGAAGGAGCAGGCCATCATCCTGGCTGGTGGCGCCCTCGAGACCCTCCGCTGCGAGAAAATGGAGGTGACCCGGGACTTCAAGGAGGCCCAGCGGGAGCGAGACGAGGCTCGGGGGGGAGCGCGACGCCGGGCTGGGGGATCGCAACGCCCTCGAGACTCGCTGTGCTGGTGAGTTCCTTAAAGAGCTTTTGATCATTTTTCTTCTCGTATGGTTTTGTCTGATTCTTGCTTTGTGTTTTAGGCCTCGAATCCGAGCTGCTTGCTACCCAAACTGCCGCCAAGGCGCTGCAGGAGAGCCTCGCGGTGGAGGGGGCGCTTCTCGGCCGGCTCTGAGTTGCCCTCGACGAGCTCTGCGCCTCCTGGGAGGTCGGTCCTGTCGAGGGTACTGAAGAAGACATCCCGGGTGCCGCGCTCGTCGATCGGATCTACTACCTCGACGCCACCCTTCGCGATCGCGTGCGGGAGGCGCTTCATACCGGCGTGAAGCGGGCGCTAGCAGTGGTCTCCTCCGGCTTCATTTTTGACATGAACGTGGTGGCCCAAGGCTTTGTTCCTGATATCTCGAAGACCGACGCAGAGAATGAGGAGCGATGCCGAGGGCTCATTAATGACGCCGAGAGGCCGGGGGGAGCGCTGGCGAAGCTGTTCGAGGACGAAGTCCTCCCCCCTGCGGTTGAAGGATACCTCGTCGAGGAGGGCGGTGACGGAGCGGGCCTGTAGGGCAAGGCTGGGCGAAGGTGCCCATGTAATGAATTAGTTTTTTGTAACTTATATTCAATGTGGCTTCGAAAGCCCTTTTTGAACATTAATGCATCTATCGTAATGCGATTTGTCGTTTTACTTTCGAGCCTTTTCTGCTTTCTTTTCACCTAGACTTTGCTTTTTTTGACTAAGTTTTCGACGCATGCTCGTATCCCTCGAGGGGGAGCGAGTGGAGGTACCGTAGCTCGGAGGCGTAGGAGAGCTCTGGCTCGACAGCCCTCGACCCCTAGGGAGTTCGAGGCGTTTTTCAACTTAGTTGGGAAGCGAAAGGGAGGCGTGCGAAAAAAAAAGTCGTTCGTATTTTTAGGAGCTTAGGGGTCCCCCCCGTTAGCCCCCGAGGGAGGCTCGACTCTGGCGAGACAGGGTCGAGGCTACCTCTTGCATGTACAATAACAAGTTTGAACTTATAATCAAAAGTACTCCTTATATTTGTAATGCGGAAATGTACAAAACATGCAAGAATGTACAAGGGCACTGGTGCCCTAAGGGTAGAAACGACGTAGCTGTTCGATGTTCCATGCGTTGGTGAGGATTTCACCTTTGTCGTTAGCGAGCTTGTACGTCCCAGGCTTTAGCACCTCAGCTATGGTGTATGGGCCTTCCCATGGCGGGGTCAGCTTGTGACGTCCCTTGTTGCTCTGTCGTCGACGTAGGACGAGGTCTCCAACCTGGAAGTCTCTCGGGCGCACGTGCTTGTCGTGGTAGCGTCGACGTTTTTGCTGATACCTCGCGGAGTGAATTAGCGCCATGTCTCGAGCCTCCTCGAGCTGGTCGACGGCGTTTGCGAGGGCTTCTTTGTTGCTTTGCTCGTTGTACGCCTTTAGTCGAGGGGATCCATTCTCGAGGTCAGTGGGGAGGACGGCCTCGGACCCATAGACCAAGAAGAATGGGGTGAAGCCCGTGGCTCGACTAGGTGTTGTCCTTAAGCTCCATAGGACCGACGGCAGCTCCGCGGCCCATTTTTTCCATGCTTGCTGAGGCGGTTGAGGATCCTTGGCTTGAGGCCCTGCAAAATCATGCCATTGGCACGCTCGACCTGGCCGTTAGTTCGAGGATGTGCAACCGCGGACCAATTCACACGGATGTGATGGCGATCGCAAAAGTCCAAGAACTTCTTGCCGGTGACCTGTGTGCCGTTGTCAGTGATGATGACGTTCGGGACCCCGAAGCGATGGATGATGTCGGTGAAGAACTCAACTGCCTGTTCGGAGCGGATGTTGCTGATGGGCCAGGCCTCGATCCACTTGGTAAACTAGTCGATGGCAACGAGCAGGTGCGTGTACCCTTTGCTTGTCCTCTTGAGAGGCCCCCGCCCCCAGACCGCGAACGGCCAGGTGATGGGGATCATTTGTAGAGCGTGAGCTGGGAGGTGCGTCTGCTTGGCGTAAAATTGACACCCTTTGCACGAATGGACAATGTTTGTGGCGTCGAACACGGCGGTCGGCCAGTAGAAACCCTGTCGAAAGGCATTGCCTACGAGGGTCCTTGGTGCTGCGTGATGGCCGCAGGCCCCCGAGTGTATGTCCTCGAGGAGCCTCCTGCCTTCCTTGATGGTAATGCAGCGCGAAAGAACGCCTGAGGGGCTTCGCCTGTAGAGTTCCTTGCCGTCACCGTATATGACGTAGGACTTGGCCCGTCGCGCGATCCGTCGAGCTTCGGTCCGGTCCTCCGGAAGCTCTCCCCGAATGAGGCAGTCGAGTAAAGGGGCTCGCCAATCCGGTGGCGGGTTCGACGGAGGAGGGGTCTCCTGGATCTCCATAACCTGGGCCCCGGTAGAGGGGGCCCCGGTCGAGGTCGTGGGGTGGAGCTTCGAGGGCGTAGTGCAAGCCCCCAAGCCCAAATCGACGGAGGGCTCGAAGAGGTCCCTCGAGAACACGTCCGGAGGGACTGTACCTCGAGTCGATGCGATTTTTGCGAGCTCATCCGTGGCTTCGTTGTATCGTCGAGCGATATGACTAAGCTCGAGGCCGTGGAACTTGTCTTCCAACTTGCGCACTTCGTTGCAGTATGCTTCCATCTTGGCGTCATGGCAGCTCGAGGCCTTCATCACTTGGTCGATGATTAGCTGCGAGTCGCCTCGAACATCAAGGCGTCGGACCCTGAGTTCAAGGGTGATTCGTAATCCAGCGACAAGTGCTTCGTACTCCGCGATGTTGTTAGAAGCGGCAAAGTGGATACGAATGACGTAGCGCATGTGGACTCCGAGGGGTGAAATGAAGAGCAAGCCCGCGCCTACTCCTGTCTTCATGAGCGACCCGTCGAAGTACATTGTCCACAGCTCGGCTTGGATTTGAACAGGTGGCAACTGAGTGTCGGTCCACTCGGCGACGAAATCTGCCAGCACTTGAGACTTGATGGCCTTCCGTGGTGCGTAGGTGATGGTCTCACCCATGAGCTCGACTGACCACTTAGCGATCCTTCCAGCGGCCTCCCGGTTATGGATGATCTCCCCCAAGGGGAACGAAGATACCACAGTAACCGGGTGGCTGAGGAAGTAGTGCTGGAGCTTGCGACGTGTAAGGACGATGCCGTAGAGCAGCTTCTGCACCTGTGGGTAGCGGATTTTCGTTTCCGAAAGCACTTCGCTGACGAAGTAAACGGGCCGCTGGACGGGCAAGGCGTGCCCTTCCGCCTGCCTCTCCACCACTATGACCGCGCTGACCACCTGAGTGGTTGTGCGACATAGAGGAGGAGGGGCTCCGGTGGTTCGGTAGACGTTGCTGGTCGAGGAGGGACGAGAATAAGAGTGGATGTCAGCTTGGCTTTGAGTTCGTCGAGGGCCTCCTCGGCCTCCGCGGTCCACGTGAATCGCTCGGATTTTTTTCAAGAGGCGGTACAGAGGCATGGCCTTCTCCCCTAAACGTGAGATGAAGCGGCTGAGGGCCGCGAGGCAGCCCGTGACCCTCTGCACGCCCTTGAGATCCCGTATCAGCCCCATTCGTGTGATGGCCGCCACCTTCTCGGGGTTGGCCTCGATCCCGCGCTGGGAGACCATGTATTCGAGGAGCATGCCCCGAGGCACTCCGAAGACACACTTCTCGGGGTTCAGTTTTATGTTTTTGGCTCAAAGGCACCCGAATGCGATTTCGAGGTCTCGGATGAGGTTGTCCGCTCTTCTGGACTTGACCACAATGTCATCGACGTAGGCCTCGACCGTGTCGCCTATGTGTTCACCGAAGACATGTAGCATACACCGCTGATACGTTGCCCCGGCATTTCGAAGGCCGAAGGGCATGGTGATGTAGCAGTACATGCCAAAAGGTGTGATGAAGGAAGTCACGAGCTGGTCGGACTCCTTCATCTTGATTTGGTGGTAGCTGGAATAAGCATCGAGGAACGAGAGGGTTTCACATCCCGCGGTAGAGTCAATAATTTGATCAATGCGTGATAAAGGAAACGAAACTTTGGGACATGCTTTGTTTAAACTCGTATAGTCAATACACATCCGCATCTTTCCACTCTTTTTCTTAACTAACACGGGATTAGCTAACCATTCGAGGTGATGGACCTCCTTGATGAATCCAGCCACCAAAAGCTTGTGTACCTCCTCGCCGATGATCCTGCGCTTCTCCTCGTCGAAGCGGCGCAGGCGTTGTTTCACCGGTCTGGACCCGGCCCGGATTTCCAAGGCGTGCTCGGCGACTTCCCTCGGTATGCCCGGCATATCCGAAGGGCTCCATGCAAACATATCGGCATTCGCGCAGAGAAAGTCGACGAGCACGGCTTCCTATTTGTCCTCAAGGTCGGCGCTAATCGTTAGCACCTTCCCGCAGGGGCAGCTCGGGTCGAGGGGGACTTTCTTGGTGTCTTGTGCTGGCTCGAAGTTGCCAGCATGTCGCTTAAGATCTGGCACCTCGTCGGCGAGGTGCTCGAGGGTCGCGGCTATCATGGCATTTTGTTCGACGGCCTCTCGTATGCGTGCTCGTAGGAGGAGGCGACAGTGATGACGCCTTTGGGTCCTGGCATCTTGAGCTTGAGGTAGGTGTAGTTCGGGATCGCCATGAACTGCGCGTAGCCCGGTCGGCCGATGATGGCGTGATACGTTCCGTGAAACCCGACCACCTCGAAGGTGAGGGTTTCTTTCCTGAAGTTGGCAGGGGTGCCAAAACAGATAGGAAGGTCGATACGGCCGACGGGGAAGGCTTTCTTCCCTGGTACGACGCCATGGAACCCCCCAGCGCTAGGTCGGAGTTGGTACCTCCTGACTCCCAGGAGGTCGAGGGTCTCAAGGTAGATGACGTTCAGGCTACTGCCGCCGTCCATGAGGACCTTCGAGAGGCGGGTGTTGATGATGACTGGGTCGACGATAAGCGGATAGGCCCCGGGGTTGGGGACTCGATCCAGATGGTCATCGCGGTCGAACGTGATGGGCGCGTCAGACCAGTCGAGGTAGTGAGGCGTCGCGACACGGACAGAGAAGACCTCTCAACGCTCCCGCTTGCGCTGTCGGGGCGTGAGCTGGGTGAGGGGCCCCCGTAGATCATATAGCAGTCATAGACTTCAGGGAATTTTCCGTCTTCCCCGTTGTCTCCTTCACCGCCGCCTTGGTCTTTTTTGTCGTCACCTTTCTTCATGCCCACTTGCTCGAAGTGCCTTCGAAGCATGCGGCAGTCCTTAAGCTTGTGCCTTGCCCCGTCCTTGTGATAAGGACAGGGCTCCTCGAGCATTTTGTCAAAGATGGCGCCCTCGGGGGGACCTCGAGGTCTTTTGCGTTCGGTTGCTGCGACGAGATCATCTTCTGCAGCCTCACGCTTGCCTTGCTGATGTTTCTTTTTCTTGTTATTTCTCTTTGGCCCTTTGTTCGAGCCTCCGGCGTTGTCGGCTACCGGCGTTTTTCCCTTGTCCTTCCCGTCGCTGAAGAAGGCGCCGACGGCCTCTTCGCCAGCCGCGTAGTTGGCGACCACATCCATGAGCTCGTCGACGGTGTCGGGGCGGTTACGTCCTAGCTCGCAAACTAGGTCCTTGCAGGTTGTACCCGCAACAAACGCTAGAACGACATCGAGATCGGAGATGTGGGGTAGTTCGGTGCGGAGCTTGGAGAATCGTCGAGCAAAGTCGCGGAGAGACTCCCCTGGTTTCTGCTTGCAGTTGTGCAGTTCCTAGGAATTCCTGGGACGTACGTAGGTACCTTTGAAGTTCCCCTCGAAGACTCGGACAAGGTCGATCCAGCCGCGAATCTGGTCAGGGGGAAGTGCCTCGAGCCACCTACGCGCGGTGTCGGACAGGAACAGGGGAAGGTGACGTATGATGGCATGATCTTCACGCGCCCCACCCGCCTGACAAGCCAACCGAAAGTCGGCTAGCCAGAGCTCGGGATTGGTTTCGCCGTTGTATTTGACGATACTCGTGGGGGGTCGAAACTTGTCGGGCAGCTAGGCACAGCGGATCTTCCTACTGAAGACTCGGGGACCCGGTGGCTCCGGGGCCTGTCGGTCTTCGTCGCTGTCGTAACGCCCTCCACGATGGGCGCTGTACCCTCGATCCTCGGCATCCCCGTGCTTGCGTCTGCGGTTCTCGACAACGTCGAGGCGCGCGTCGCGGGGAACGCGGTCGTCGTTGATACGTTCTCGGGTCGGCTTCTTCTTCTGTCGGGGGGGTCACCCCCTGATCGACCGAGCCCTCCCATTCAGTTTGGGAGGGCTCGACCTGAGGTTCGGAGGCAGCCCCTCGACGCCTCGAGGCTGAGCTCTCGGCTTGCTGAACAGCAGCAACTTGGAGGAGATCCTCGACCTCGCGTTGTATCCACCGAGCTTGCGAGTTGGATGGCGCGGGCATATTACGAAGGAGCATAGCCGCCGCGACAATGTTCTGGCTTGCTCGGGGATAACGGTTGGCGGGTTGCTCGGGTGCTCCTACCTCGATGATCTGCCGGTTGACTTCTCGGGCCCTGGCTCGGGCTCTACCACCGAGCAGTCACCGCTCTTGCTCGAGGGTCAGCTCGAGTAGGCGCAATCGTTCCTGCTCGTCGACGAGCTTCGCCTGCAACTCCCGAATCTGTGCCAGCTGTGTGTCCTGCTCGCCAGGACGGGGGCACGCTTCTCGGGGTGCGTCTGGTTGTTGTTCCTCTGCTCTAGGGGGAGCGTCACCTGCCACAGCTGTAGCCGTCGCGGCCGCTGGATCGACGGTGTCCTGATCAGAGTTGACATCACCATCGATGTGGAGGCACTCGCGGGTAGGATCCCAATGATCAGAGTCAGAGTCGGGGTCGCCGCAGCAGAAAACGGGGAATTTCCCCCGCGCCTCCTCCTGCAGCTGCCGTCGAAGTGTGCCGACGGTGTACCTCCGGGGGCCGGGCGCTCTTACGAAGGCCAAGCCCTCGGAGGCCGGTGTGACAGTCTCCACATCTGTCATTGCACGGAGAAGGGCACCTGGGCGGCCCTCCAACGTGCTCATGTTGGAGTGGGTCGCTGTCGAGATCGTCGTCGTGGGAATGTTGAAGTCGAACGAAGGCCGCCGACGACGCTCGAATAGCTCGTGCGGGAGCGGGCTCAATCGAGCGGGGGCTTCGTCGCGCTTCCTCGACGTGCGTACTGCGAAGGTGGAGTCGGGGTTGTGGTGGGGTCCTGCCGGTTTTCCCTCTACCTCTGAACTCGGGTCAGATGCTCCCTCAACAAGGGGTTCGTCATCTCCGGTCAGGGGCGAGGAGAAAGCGGCGGGAACCCTCCCCGACTTAGGTTGATGGCGATGACGGTGCCGACCGTGCCTCCTTCTGGATGTGGAAGCATGGTGGTAGGACTGGCGAGCGGCCGCCCATGAGCGTGGGGGCATACCGCGACCTCCGTTCGGGTCACTGATTGAGAGCAGGGTCATGTCGTAGCCCTGGTCGAGGGTCATGAACTCCAGGCTCCCAAACCAGATCACCATAGCGTGCGGAAGTGGTGAAACAAAGTCGCCCATCCAGAAAAATGGCGGGAAATCGTTAGTGACACGCGGCTCCCCTACCTGGCGCGCCAACTGTCGGTGTTTTGACCCTCGAGGGGTTAACACCAACGAGTAATATTCGTAATTGCGTGCTCCCTTAATCCGGTGGGTGATGCAAGAAGGACACAGCGATTTATCCTGGTTCGGGCAAAGAAGGCCCTACGTCCAGCGGGGGGGAGGATGATTCGTGTTATCTTGCACCGAAGTGCTAGTACAGGGGAAAATACAAGCAGGTGTGAGGAGCGCGTGGTGGAGCTTGGGCGTTCGGACGCGTAGTTCTCAACCTTACGCTGTCTCACGGTGTCGTTCTGTGATCTAAAGACTTAGCGTTTCTATACTCTCGATCCTCCTTTTGGTAGGTCCTGGCGTCTCCTTTTATAGATGAAGGAGGGGCACAGGGGTATATGTATTCTGAGTCCGCATAGTTAATGATGTACGACATTGAGGCCGATCACGTCGGTGCCGCTGTAGTGATGTACGTCGGTATGGGAGGCCCTGCAGCCGTCGCGTCGGGAGTTGTTGAAGTTCCGCTCGAGGATTCGTTTGATGAAGTCGAGGGGCGACGGTCGAGGGTCTTGGCTGGAGCCGAGGGGGTCGTGCTGAGGAGGTCGAGCCTCGCCGGATAAGGCCGAATCCCGGAAAAAGCGGGAAACGTGCTGGTTTATACGTCTCGAGGTGGTGCTGAATGGGGCACAGTGGTCGGCATGGTGCAACAGCGAAGTACGATCCGCAGG
>CM041634.1:15079786-15092708 GCA_023333625.1 Bothriochloa decipiens
CTCAAGGGCGGCCGTTAAGCCCTCACTCGAGGACCGGCCTTCGCTCCATCAAGGCTTTGAGGTGGGGCCAGAGCCCGTTTTACCTTTTTGTAGAAAACTCCGTTAGCGAGCGACGGTTGTTTTTTCTTACCGTTGGGCACGCCTTTTGAGGAGAAGGGCTTAGCGATGCAATCGCGGCGGGCCCGAGCAGCGGCTCTTTGCCAGAGGTGTGACGCGTGCGTCCGGTCGAGGATCGAGGGGGGAACGGTCAGGTAAACACATTAATTACGGGGAGTTACCTTTTCCCTGCCGCAGGACTCCGCCCGTTGCTCTTCCCGAGTATAAAAACGGAGGGGGACAAGTGTTCGCTCCCACCTTTGCCATTCTACCGAGCTCCTGCTTTCCTATGCGCGTGAGGATAAAAACTTAGAGCAAGAAGTCGCGATTGGGAACCTTTCTGGTTGACCGTCCGCCGAGGAGATTCGTGCTGTTGTCGCCGCCGCTGCGCCCATCGAGCAGATCCGTGCTGCCGCTGCCGCCATGGCCCCCGTCCTCCAGCCCGCTGAGCCCTGGCGCCCGTCGACCGTGACGCGGCAAAGGCTGATGGAGCTAGTGAGGGAGGGACTTCTCCGCCCCGTCATCGATTCAAATCGGTCGGAGTGGATTGCGCCGCCCAGAGACCACCAAGAGCCAAACCCGTCGGAGGGCTACGTGGTGAGCTTCCTCAAGTACCATCGGCATGGGTTCGGTGTGCCCCCGAGCGAGTTCATGTGGGGGTTGACGAACTTCTACGGCGTCGAGCTCCACCATTTCTCCCCCAACGCCATCTCCAACGCCGCCATCTTCGTGGCCGTCTGCGAGGGTTACCTCGGGATGGCGCCACATTGGGAGCTATGGCTCCACCTTTACAAGGGGGAGTGGTTCGCCTCCCCGGTGTCGCACGGAGTAAGGCGAATCGTCAGAGCGGGGTGCCTCAACTTCGCGTTGAAGACCGGGAGGTCGGAGGAGCCATGCGAGTACATCCCCACCGGGTTGATGTCCAACCACTCCCGGTGGGACGAGCAGTGGTTCTACATTCGCAACGACGGTGGCTATCTCCCACCGTACACCGGGCGGCTCATCGCCGAGTGTCCATTCAACGGGCCGCACGGTGTCACGGGAGATCTTCAGCGTCGACTTCATCCCCTCGTCGTCGCGATGAGGACCCTTCGAGAGGCAGGCCTGACGGCAGGTGTGGTGGTCTCGGCCTTCCACAGTCGACGGGTGCTCCCTCTGATGGAGCGCCCATTGCGGTTGGACGAGATGCTCCTCTCGGCGGCACCCGAGGTTCTCAAGAGGTGCCGGATGTCCGGCGAGAGGCCGTCCGCCTCGGAAGTCATCGCGCGGGTAAAGAGCATGGTCTCTGGCTCGTTTAGGGTGGAAGACGTCAACCGCCTCCCCATGCGGCCGGAGGAGGGTTGCCTCGACCTGGTGAGTGCCTCGACCCGTGCCTTCCTTCGTTCCCCCCTCTCTCCCCCTTTTTCTCTTGTCCCTGTGACTAAATGTCTTTGTGTAGGGGAGAATCAACTACCGAAGATCGAGGCCCCCACTGAGGAAGGATGCTCCTGACCGTCAGGTAAGACGCTTCACCGCCCAATAAGAGAAGCGGAGTAAGGACGAGGAGGCGAAGAAGAAAGCCAAAAAGCTCCGGGAGCATGAGAGACCTGCGAAGCGCCGCGCTGAGCAGAGGCGCGACGGGGTCCCGGAGGAGGAGTCTCCCTCGTCCGAGGGAGATGAAGATGATGATGATAGTGATGATGTCGAGGGGGTGGAGAGGCGCCTCGAGCGCATGTTGCCGGGTTCCTCCCATGCTGAACGCCCCTTCGTGCAGGAGGAGGTGGCGGAGCAGCGCGCCCCCGAGCCGGTGGCGTCGGCTTCGGAGCGTCGGCGCGGAAAAAGGGGGGCCGAGGCCTCGCCTCGAGGGGGTTCACCCTTCTCGTGTCGTACTCGAGGCGGGACCCCGCCCACTTCGATCCGGGAAACCCGGTCCCGGTCGTCGGCGCGGGGGGGAGCAGAGCCATGCCCAGGAGGCCCCGTCGAGGCAGGGAGGCGCGGCGACCCTACCGACGACCCCAAGCAGCCTCAGCCCCGAGAAGAGCTCGGCTTCGGGAGGGGCCTCAAAACCTACTGGCGGTTCAAGGGGGACCCGAAAGGCTTCCATCCCCTTCGGGTAAATGTCGTTGTTTCACTTTCTTTTCGTTACATCTTGTTTATGCCGTTTAATAGACTTTTTGCCGTTCTGCTTCCTATACAGGCCCAAACGCCGAATCGAGGAGGCCTCTCTTGCGCCAGCTAAGCGGCTCAAGATGGATACAGCCGCAAAGATGGAGGCCCCGGTCACAGGTGCGACGTCGAGGCCCTTGGCTCCGTGGGAAGCCAAGTGGTTGTCCTCAGCCCTCGGTGCTATGGCGCGCGGTAGGCTAACGGGTTCCAATCTTGTTGCAGGGTCGAGCGTCTCAGGGGCCACGGCGGGCGATGACTCCGAGCCAGGGAGGACGCATGAGGGAGGGAGCGCCTCCTTGACGTCGTCGCCTGCGGCCCTCGAGCTCGGCCCGGCACCAGGGGGTGGTGGCCCGACGCCGGGAGCTTCCACTCCTGGCAGGCCGGAGGCCTCGATCCCCGCACCCAAGGCGGGAGCCCCCTAGGGCCACGAGCCAGGGGAGGAGGTAGTCGTTGTGGACCTCAAGGGTGAGGAGACCACGGCCCTCCCCCTCTCGACGAGAGAGCGGAGGCCCTGGCCGGCGGGGCTACGTGAGCTCGAGGCCCTGAGGGAGCAGGAGCAGGGGGCCCTGCAAGAAGCGGAGCTACCATGGCCGCAGCAGAAGGAGGAGAAGGAGCCGTCAGAGCGGTGGGAGGAGGAGGAAACTGGGGGCCAGCCCCAGCATCAGCAGGCGCAGCAGACGCCGCCGGGGGACACGGCGCCGCTGGACCCGCCGGCGCAGCAACCGCCCGAGACGTCAGAGGCGGAGAAGACTTCCGGACTGCCCAAGCAATGGGTGTCCATGATTACCCTGGACAAGCTGCTGGCCGAAGGAGAAATGGCATCGAAGGCGTCGATGGTCCCGCGGGCGCAACCAGAGGAGGCCTCGGCATCGAGCCCGGCGGCGGACGCGTCGATGGTGGTCCTGTCAGCGCCACAAGTCGTGGTGTTGGGGGAGGCGACGGCCTCGACCCTTCCGCTGAGCCCGGAGGCGCCAGAAGCAGCGTTGAGCCAGCGGCTACAACCGTCGATGGAGCGGCCGGAGAAGACGGCGGCTTCTGGACTGCTGAGGAGGTCGTCTTTCGACCCCGGGCTGACGAGTGCCGGCACCGTCTCGGAGTTCAGCGGCCCGACGGAGTTGGTCGTGCGTTACAGCGCCCCACACGACGTGGTGGACGAGATCAAGTCCTTGGCACGAACCAAGGTCAAGACGGTCCTTCCATGTTGGGGCAAGGAGCGCATCATACTCCGGGAACCTGAGGACTCCAGCGCTTCGAGGATCGAGATGAACGACCCGGCGGAGGTCAAGTGCTGGGAGGAGGCCGAGCGGTCCCGGGCGTGGCTGCGGCACTTGCTGAAGTTGGGCGTCGAGCTCGCGGAAGGCCTCGACCGGAACCTCACGGTGAGTCACTGTGTTAGGCCATACGTAGTTTTTTTAAGTTCTTTTGTATGGGATGCCTCAACCCTCGATTTCCTATCCCCAGCCGGGAGGAAGTGCTTTGCCAACTCGAAGCCGGCCGCTCTGCGCAGGGCAGGGTGGCCGAGACTGAGGAGGAGCTGAAGCGGACCAGGGGGAGGCCGCCAAAGCCAAAGAGGAGGCCGCCCGGGCGAAGGAGGACTCCGACGCTGCTCGAGGGGAAGCCGCCCACCTCAAGGAGGAGCTCAAGCGTGCGAGGGAGGAGGCTAACGCGGCAAAGGCCGAATCGGAGAAGGCCAGGGGCGAGAGCATCCGAGCCCAGGAGCGCGTCGAGCTACTCATGGCGGAGGCTCAGAGCTCCGTGGAGCGCATCCGCTCGCTCGAGGCCAATTTTACTGAGGTCTCCGCCGCGCGCAACGCCCTCTCTGCCTTGGTCTAGGAGGAGAAGAACTGAGCCGCTGGCCTGGAAACCCAGCTCAGGGCGATGAAGGCTACCCTCCAAGAGAAGGAGCAGGCCATCATCCTGGCCGGTGGTGCCCTCGAGACCCTCCGCTTCGAGAAAACGGAGGTGACCCGGGCCTTCAAGGAGGCCCAGCGAGAGCGGGACGAGGCTCGGGGGAGCGCGACGCCGGGCTGGGGGATCGCAACGCCCTCGAGACTCGCTGTGCTGGTAAGTTCCTTAAAAGGCTTTTGATCTTTTTTTCTTCCCGTATGGTTTTGTCTGATTCTTGCTTTGTGTTTCAGGCCTCGAGTCTGAGCTGCTCGCTACCCAGACCGCTGCCAAGGCGCTGCAGGAGAGCCTCGCGGTGGAGGGGGCACTTCTCGGCCGGCTCCGGGTTGCCCTCGACGGGCTCTGCGCCTCCTGGGAGGTCAGGCCTGTCGAGGGTACTGAAGAAGACATCCCGGGCGCCGGGCTCGTCGACCAGATCTACTACCTCGACGCCGCCCTTCGAGATCGCGTGCGGGAGGCGCTTCACACCGGCGTAAAGCGGGCCCTTGCTGTGGTCTCTTCCGGCTTCGTCTTTGACATGAATGTCGTGGCCCTTCGTTCTGGATATCTCGAAGACTGACGCCGAGAATGAGGAGCGATGCCGAGGGCTCATCAATGACGCCGAGAGGCCGGGGGGGAGCGCTGGCGAAGCTGTTCGAGGATGAAGTCCTCCCCCCTGCGGATGGAGGGTACCACATCGATGAGGGCGGCGACGGAGCGGGCCTGTAGGGCAAGGCTGGGTGAAGGTGCCCATGTAATGAATTAGTTTTTGTAACTTATATTCAATGTGGCTTTGAAAGCCCTTTTTGAACATTAATGCATTTATCGTAATGCAATTTGTCATTTTACTTTCGAGCATTAGACGCAAGCTCGTATCCCTCGAGGGGGGAGCGAGTGGAGGCACCATAGCCCGGAGGCGTAGGAGAGCTCTGGCTCGACAGCCCTCGACCCCTAGGGAGTTCGAGGCGTTTTTCAACTTAGTTGGGAAGCGAAAAGGAGGCGTGCCAAAAAGTCGTTCGTATTTTTAGGAACTTAGGGGGTCCCCCCCCCCCCGTTAGCCCCCGAGGGAGGCTCGACTCTGGCGAGACAGGGTCGAGGCTACCTCTTGCATGTACAATAACAAGTTTGAACTTATAATCGAAAGTACTCCTTATAGTTGTCATGCGGAAATATACAAAACGTGCGAGAATGTACAAGGGCACTGGTGCCCTAAGGATAGAAACGACGTAGTTGTTCGATGTTCCATGCGTTGGTGAGGATTTCGCCTTTGTCGTTAGCGAGCTTGTACGTCCCGGGCTTTAACACCTCAGCTACGGTGTATGGGCCTTCCCATGGCGGGGTCAGCTTGTGACGTCCCTTGTTGTTCTGTCGTCGACGTAGGACGAGGTCTCCAACCTGGAAGTCCCTCGGGCGCACGTGCTTGTCGTGGTAGCATCGAAGTTTTTGCTGATACCTCGCGGAGTGAATTAGCGCCATGTCTCTAGCCTCCTCGAGCTGGTCGACGGCGTTTGCGAGGGCTTCTTCGTTGCTTTGCTCGTTGTACGCCTTTAGTCGAGGGGATCCATACTCGAGGTCAGTGGGGAGGACGGCCTCGGACCCATAGACCAAGAAGAATGGGGTGAAGCCCGTGGCTCGACTAGGCGTTGTCCTTAAGCTCCATAGGACCGATGGTAGCTCCGTGGCCCATTTTTTTCCGTGCTTGCTGAGGCGGTTGAGGATCCTTGGCTTGAGGCCTTGCAAAATCATGCCATTGGCGCGCTCGACCTGGCCGTTAGTTCAAGGATGTGCAACCGCGGACCAATTCACATGAATGTGATGGCGATCGCAGAAGTCCAAGAACTTCTTGCCGGTGAACTGTGTGCCATTGTCAGTGATGATGACGTTTGGGACCCCGAAGCGATGAATGATGTCGGTGAAGAACTCAACCGCCCATTCGGAGCGGGTGTTGCTGATGGGCCAGGCCTCGATCCACTTGGTAAACTTGTCGATGGCAACGAGCAGGTGCGTGTACCCTTTGGTTGTCCTCTTGAGAGGCCCCACAAGATCGAGCCCCCGGATCGCGAACGGCCAGGTGATGGGGATCATTTGTAGGGCGTGAGCTGGGAGGTGCGTTTGCTTGGCGTAAAATTGACACCCTTCGCACGAGCGGACGATGTTCGTGGCGTCGAAAACGGCGGTCGGCCAATAGAAACCCTGTTGAAAGGCATTGCCTACGAGGGTCCTTTGTGCTGCGTGATGGCCGCAGGCCCCCGAGTGTATGTCCTCGAGGAGCCTCCTGCCTTCCTCGATGGTAATGCAGCGCTGAAGAACGCCTGAGGGGCTTCGCCTGTAGAGTTCCTTGCCGTCACCGTATATGACGTAGGACTTGGCTCGTCGCGTGATCCGTCGAGCTTCGGTCCGGTCCTCCGGAAGCTCCCCCCGAATGAGGCAGTCGAGTAAAGGGGCTCGCCAATCCGGTGGCGGGTTCGACGGAGGAGGGGTCTCCTGGATCTCCATAACCTAGGCCCCGGTCGAGGGGGCCCCGGTCGAGGTCGCGGGGTGGAGCTTCGAGGGCGTAGCGCAAGCCCCCGAGCCCGAATCGACGGAGGGCTCGAAGAGGTCCCTCGAGAACACGTCCGGAGGGACTGTACCTCGAGTCGATGCGATTTTTGCGAGCTCATCCGCGGCTTCGTTGTATCGTTGAGCGATATGACTAAGCTCGAGGCCGTGGAACTTGTCTTCCAACTTGTGCACTTTGTTGCAGTATGCTTCCATCTTGACGTCATGGCAGCTCAAGGCCTTCATCACTTGGTCGATGATTAGCTGTGAGTCGCCTCGAACGTCAAGGCGTCGGACCCCGAGTTCAAGGGCGATTCGTAATCCAGCGACAAGTGCTTCGTACTCCGTGACGTTGTTAGAAGCGGCAAAGTGGATGCGAATCACATAGCGCATGTGGACTCCGAGGGGTGAAATGAAGAGCAAGCCCGCGCCTGCTCCTGTCTTCATGAGCGACCCGTCGAAGTACATCGTCCACAGCTCGGCTTGGATTTGGACTGGAGGCAACTGAGTGTCGGTCCACTCGGCGATGAAATCCGCCAGCACTTGAGATTTGATGGCCTTGCGTGGTGCGTAGGTGATGGTTTCGCCCATGAGCTCGACCGACCACTTAGCGATCCTCCCAGCGGCCTCCCGGTTATGGATGATCTCCCCCAAGGGGAACGAAGATACCATAGTAACGGGTGGCTGAGGAAATAGTGCTGGAGCTTACGACGTGTAAGGACGATGGCGTAGAGCAGCTTCTGCACCTGCGGGTAGCGGATTTTTGTTTCTGAAAGCACTTCGCTGACGAAGTAAATGGGCCGCTGGATGGGCAAAGCGCGCCCTTCCTCTTGCCTCTCCACCACTATGGCCGCGCTGACCACCTGGGTGGTTGCGGCGACATAGAGGAGGAGGGGCTCGGGTGATTCAGTCGACGTTGCTGGTCTAGGAGGGACGAGAATCGGAGTGGATGTCAGCTTGGCTTTGAGTTCATCGAGGGCCTCCTCGGCCTCCGCGGTCCATGTGAATCGCTCGGATTTTTCAAGAGGCAGTACAGAGGCATGGCCTTCTCCCCTAAGCGTGAGATAAAGCGGCTGAGGGCCGCGAGGCAGCCCGTGACCCTCTGTACGCCCTTGAGATCCCGAATCGGCCCTATTCGGGTGATGGCCGCCACCTTCTCGGGGTTGGCCTCGATCCCGCACTGGGAGACGATGTATCCGAGGAGCATGCCCCGAGGCACTCCGAAGACACATTTCTCGGGGTTGAGTTTTATGTTTTTGGCTCGAAGGCACCCGAACGCGATTTCGAGGTCTCGGATGAGGTTGTCCGCTCTTTTGGACTTGACCATGATGTCATCGACGTAGGCCTCGACCGTGTCGCCTATGTGTTCGCCGAAGACGTGTAGCATGCACCGCTGATACGTTGCCCCGGCGTTTCGAAGGCCGAAGGGCATGGTGATGTAGCAGTACATGCCAAAAGGTGTGATGAAGGAAGTCGCGAGCTGGTCGGACTCTTTCATCTTGATTTGGTGGTAGCCGGAATAAGCATCGAGGAACGAGAGGGTTTCACATCCCGCGGTAGAGTCGACAATTTGATCAATGCGTGGCAAAGGAAACGGAACTTTGGGACATGCTTTGTTTAAACTAGTATAGTCAATACACATCCGCATTTTTCCATTCTTTTTCTTAACTAACACGGGATTAGCTAACCATTTGGGGTGATGGACCTCCTTGATGAATCTAGCCACCAAAAGCTTGTGTACCTCCTCGCCGATGATCCTGCGCTTCTCCTCGTTGAAGCGGCGCAGGCATTGTTTCACCGGTCTGGACCCGGCCCAGATCTCCAAGGCGTGCTCGGCGACTTCCCTCGGTATGCCCGGCATATCCGAAGGACTCCACGCAAACATATCAGCGTTCGCGCGGAGAAAGTCGACGAGCACGGCTTCCTATTTGTCCTGGAGGTCGGCGCTGATCGTTAGCACCTTCTCGCAGGGGCATCTCGGGTCGAGGGGGACTTTCTTGGTGTCTTGTGCTAGCTCAAAGTTGCCAGCGTGTCGCTTGGGGTCTCGCACCTCGTCGGCGAGGTGCTCGAGGGTCGCGGCTATCATGGCATTTTGCTCGACGGCCTCTCCATACTCGACGCATTCGACATCGCAGTCGTACGCGTGCTCGTAGGAGGAGGCAACGGTGATGACGCCCTTGGGTCCTGGCATCTTGAGCTTGAGGTAGGTGTAGTTCGGGATCGCCATGAACTGCGCGTAGCCTGGTCAGCCGATGATAGCGTGGTATGTTCCGTGAAACCCGACCACCTCGAAGGTGAGGGTCTCCTTCCTGAAGTTGGCGGGGGTGCCAAAGCAGACAGGAAGGTCGATACGGCCGACGGGGAAGGCCTTCTTCCCTGGTACGACGCCATGGAACCCCCCGGCGCTGGGTCGGAGTTGGTACCTCCTGACTCCCAGGAGGTCGAGGGTCTCGAGGTAGATGACGTTCAGGCTGCTGTCGCCGTCCATGAGGACCTTCAAGAGGCGGGTGTTGATGATGACTGGGTCGACGACGAGCGAATAGGCCCCGGGATTGGGGACTCGATCCGGATGGTCATCGCGGTCGAATGTGATGGGCGCATCAGACCAGTCGAGGTAGTGAGGCGTCGCGACGCGAACGGAGAAGACCCCTCGACGTTCCCGCTTACGCTGTCGGGGCGTGAGCTGGGTCGAGGGGCCCCCGTAGATCATGTAGCAGTCATAGACTTCGGGGAATTTTCCGTCTTCCCCGTTGTCTCCCTCACCGCCGCCTTGTTCTTTTTTGTTGTCTCCTTTCTTCACGCCACTTGCTCGAAGTGCCTTCGAAGCATGCGGCAGTCCTTAAGCTTGTGCTTCGCCCCGTCCTTGTGATAAGGGCAGGGCTCCTCGAGCATCTTGTCGAAGATGGCACCCTCAGGGGGGGCCTCGAGGTCTTTTGCGTTCGGTTGCTGCGACGAGATCATCTTCTGCAGCCTCAGGCTTGCCTTGCTGATGTTTCTTCTTCTTGTTATTTCTCTTCGGCCCTTTGCTCGAGCCTCCGGCGTTGTCGTCTACCGGCGTTTTTCCCTTGTCCTTCCCGTCGCTGAAGAAGGCGCCGACGGCCTCTTCGCCAGCCGCGTAGTTGGCGACCACATCCATAAGCTCATCGACGGTGTCGGGGCGGTTACGCCCTAACTCATGAACTAGGTCCTTGCAGGTTGTACCCGCAACAAACGCTAGAACGACGTCGAGATCGGAGATGTGGGGTAGTTCGGTGCGGAGCTTGGAGAATCGTCGAGCAAAGTCGCGGAGAGACTCCCCTGGTTTCTGCTTGCAGTTGCACAGTTCCTAGGAATTCCCGGGACGTACGTAGGTACCTTTGAAGTTCCCCTCGAAGATCCAGACAAGGTCGGTCCAGCCGCGAATCTGGTCAGGGGGAAGCTCCTCGAGCCACCTACGCGCGATGTCGGACAGGAATAGGGGAAAGTGACGTATGATGGCGTGATCGTCACGCGCCCCGCCCGCCTGACAAGCCAACCGGAAGTCGGCTAGCCAGAGCTCGGGATTGGTTTCGCCGTTGTATTTGACTAGGCTCGTGGGGGGTCGAAACTTGTCGGGCAGCTGGGCGCAGCGAATCTTCCTGCTGAAGACCCGGGGGCCCGGTGGCTCCGGGGCCTGTCGGTCTTCTTCGCTGTCGTAACGCCCCCCACGATGGGCGCTGTACCCTTGATCCTCGGCATCCCCGTGCTTACGTCTGCGGTTCTCGACAATATCGAGGCGCGCGTCGCGGGGAGCGCGGTCGTCGTTGATACGTTCTCGGGCCGGCTTCTTCTTTTGTCGGGGGGCTGCCCCCTGATCGACCGAGCCCTCCCTCTCGGGCCCGGAGGGCTCGACCTACGGTTCGGAGACAGCCCCTCGACGCCTCGAGGCTGAGCTCTCGGCTTGTTGGACAACAGCAACTTGGAGGAGATCCTCGACCTCGCGTTGTATCCGCCGAGCTTGCGAGTTGGATGGCGCGGGCATATTGCGAAGGAGCATAGCCACCGCAACAATGTTCTGGCTTGCTCGGGGATAGCGGTTGGTGGGTTGCTCGGGTGCTCCTACCTCGATGATCTGCCGGTTGACTTCTCAGGCCCTGGCTCGGGCTCTACCGCCGAGCGGTCGCCGCTCTTGCTCGAGGGTCAGCTCGAGTAAGCGCAAGCGTTCCTGCTCGTTGGCGAGCTTCGCCTGCAACTCCTGAATCTGTGCCAGCTGCGCGTCCTGCTCGCCAGGACGAGGGCATGCTTCTTGGGGTGCGTCTAGTTGTTGTTCCTCTGCTCTAGGGGGTGCGTCACCCGCCACAGCTGTAGCCGTCGCGACCGCTGGATCGACGGTGTCCAGATCGGAGTTGACATCACCATCGATGTGGAGACACTCACGGGTAGGATCCCAATGATCAGAGTCAGAGTCAGGGTCACCGCAGCAGAAGACAGGGAATTTCCCTCGTGCCTCCTCCTGCAGCTGCCGTCGGAGTGTGCCGACGGTGTACCTCCGGGGGCCCGGCGCTCTCGTGAAGGCCGAACCCTCGGAGGCTGGTGTGACAGTCCCCACGTCCGTCATTGCACGAAGAAAGGCACCTGAGCGGCCCTCTAACGTGCTCATGTTGGAGCGGGTCACTGTCGAGATCGTCGTTGTGGCATCGTGGGAGTCGAACGAAGGCCGCTGATGACGCTCGAACAGTTCGTGCGAGAGCGGGCTCGATCGAGCAGGGACTTCGTCGCGGCTCCTCGATGATCGTACGGCGAAGGTGGAGTCGGGGCTGTGGTGGGGTCCTGCCGGTTCGCCCTCTGCCCCTAAACTCGGGTCAGATAATCCCTCGGCAAGGGGTTCGTCATCACCGGTCAGGGGCGAGGAGAAAGCGGCGGGAACCCTCCCCAACTTAGGTTGATGGCGGTGCCGACCGTGCCTCCTTCTGGATGTGGAAGCAAGGTCGTGGGACTGGCGAGCGGCCGCCCATGAGCGTGGGGGCGTACTGCGACCTCCGTTCGGGTCACTGATTGAGAGCAGGGTCATGTCGTAGCCCTGGTCGAGGGTCATAAACTCCAGGCTCCCAAACCAGATCACCGTAGCGTGCGGAAGTGGTGAAACAAAGTCGCCCATCCAGAAAAATGGCGGAAAATTGTTAGTGACACACGGCTCCCCTACCTGGCGCGCCAACTGTCGGTGTTTTGACCCTCGAGGGGTTAACACCAACGAGTAATACTATAATCGCGTGCTCCCTAATCCGGTGGGTGATGCAAGAAGGACACAATGATTTATCCTGGTTCGGGCAAAGAAGGCCCTACGTCTAGCGGGGGGGAGGATAGTTCGTGTTATCTTGCATCGAAGTGCTAGTACAAGGGAAAATACAAGCAGACGTGAGGAGTGTGAGGTGGGGCTTTGGCGGTCGGATGCCTAGTCCTCAACCTTACGCTGTCTCACGGTGTCGTTCTGTGGTCTAAAGACTTAGCGTTTCTATCTCTCGACCCCTTTTTTCGGGCCTGGTCCTGGCGCCTCCTTTTATAGATGAAGGAGGGGCACAGGGGTACACGTATCTCGAGTCCGCACAGCTAATGATGTACGACGTTGAGGCCGATCACGTCGGTGCCGCTGTAGCGATGTCCGTCGGTATGGGAGGTCCTGCTCCCGTCGCGTCGGGAGTTGTTGAGTCCTGCTCGAGGGTTTGCTTGTTGATGTCGAGGGGCGACGGTCGAAGGTCTTGGCCGGAGTCGGGTGGGGTCATGCCGAGGAGGTCGAACCTGACCGGATAAGGCCGAATCCCGGAAAATGCAGGAAACGTGCTGGTTTATACGTCTCGAGGCGGTGCTGGACGTGGCACAGTGCTCGGTATGGCGCTACAGCATAGTACGATCCGCAGAATTCCGGGGCATGGGCGGTAAAAGCAGATTTGACCGCCACGCCCGCAACTATTACCGTAACTGTGGCCATACGGTTAGGCGGGGGTAGGTAGATTGCATTAAATGCGCCCGGATCCATACGGGAGAGTTGGTAGCCGAGGGGTGCACCGTCCTCGAGGACCGCCCATTCGCCCGGGCGAAGTTCCGTCCTCGAGGGCCGGCTCGTTCGCCGAGCGAAGTTCCGTCCTCGAGGGCCGGCTCATTCGCCGGGCGAAGTTCCGTCCTCGAGGGGTCGCCCGAGTTGTAACCTCCCGTGTACAGTACCAGTCCGTTCGGTAGCCTCTCGAGTGTACAGTACTAGTCCGTTCGGTAGTCTCTCGAGTGTACAGTACCAGTCCGTTCGGTA
>CM041634.1:15094176-15107287 GCA_023333625.1 Bothriochloa decipiens
GTAGTAGAAGAAGCTATGTGTCTAGAAAAGCCAAATCGACTTGCAATATATACATAGACAATTGCTTAAGATTCCTTCAGTTGGCCATCATGAGTTCTGGTTTGTTTCATGCCTTGTGGCCTGGAAATATTGGTGTGTGAGGTGGAGACTCTTGCGACCCAATTGCAAGAGAAACAGAACAGAGTGAAAGAGAACAGCGGGTTGGTCGTGTGAGATGAAACTGAAGAATCTCGAGTTGAGTTGTGTGAGTCGTGAGTAAAAGTCGATGAAACTGGAAAAGTAATCAGTCGACTGGCAAGTTTCTGAAAGTAAACAATCAGGTTTCTTGCTGCTTCACTGAACAAGTAGATTGCAGTTGATGCATCGACATACAATTAGTCGGCAGAGCATCACACACAGCCGTAGAAACACTTGCTAGGTTTATGCACATGGGTACTGAATATCGATACAGACACTGACTGACATAAAGCGTACGAGTACGTACTTAGCATAGACAGATAGATGGTAAACACGAAAGATCTTAGGGGTCTGTGGTGATGTGCACCCCGATGGCGATGAGGAAGATGGCGGCGAGCGCGAAGAAGAGGATGGCGTGGACGAAGATGGAGGCGCCGCTGGTCTGGAAGTTGCCGAACTCCACGAAGCGGCCGCCCTTGGCCGGCAGCTGCAGCAGCAGGCCCGGCGAGAGCAGCACGAACAGCACCACCGCCACCACCACGGGGCCCCAGTCCGCCATCTCCCTCCGGTGAGCTCTCTGCTGTGTTTGAAGCGGGTGCAGGCCGGGGAAGGAGGTTGTAGAGCTCGCGCAGGGAGGTGTGCTGCTGATCACTGATGCCGACTGAGACTGATTATGCTCCCAACCAAATCAAAATCAAATCAAATCAGACCAAAGCAGTCGGTTTGGGCTTTGGCCTTTGGCTCTGGTGACTGGTGGAGACAAATGCAACAGCTATTTGTATAGTTTGTATACACTGCTACTGCTGCTGCTGCCATTGGCGGAGATGAACTTGTGCGGGCACGCTTTCTGGACCAGCGGGTGCGTGGCAGAGGCAGCGCCACCAATGATGCACCGAGCTTTCTGCGCGGGGACTGGAGAAGTTGGGACGTTGCCATCTCATCTCGCCTCACGTCCTCGTCTCATCTGTCCCCTTCATCCACCAGCGCCTTGTGTCGTGACGTGACTGGTGGTGAGCTGAGCGCCTTTACGACTTTGTGTTGTGTGATTGTGTCGTAACATCCACTTTCCATCTCTTGCCGTGCGCCGGGGACCACCTTGTCGAGTATGTACGCGTGCGTCACGGCCACTGCAGTTGCGATGAAATCGATCGGGCCAGGCTCGCTGCACAACTCTTGGATCCCGTATGGATAATCGACATCGTTGTTTTGGTCGATGGCCTACTATATATGTTAGTGTTAAGTTTGCTTTCCGTCGATTATGCTCGCCCACCAGCAAAGACTAGCACACATCTGAGACAGCACACAAGTTAGTACCCGGTGAAGCAGCAAGGTTGCACGGCCTACTGGTACCGGTTCTTAGCCCGAAAAGCTCGCAAACAACCCTAGGGAAAAATTGTTGGGGAGGACACTACGAGGTTGATTTAAGATCAATATGGCCGTCTAGAATGACAATAAATTTTGTTGAGAGAGGCATGGACAACACAGGATTGGAAGAGATAAGAGTGGAGGAAGTGATATATTGATTTTTAGAGCAACATAAATCTCGTTGAGAGGCATGGACAACAGAGAGGGTTGGAACTTGGAAGAGATAAAAGTGGAGAAAAGCGTACATTAGGTCCTAGGTTTTTTTTTTGTATAAAATTACATAAGGAGAGGATAGATAAACATTTTTTTATTAATGTTACAGTCTCGTCCATGGTCAGAACTTATGATCTACGCTCATATGAGTTATAGTTATAATACACGGTACCAACCAGATGAGTTATACGATCCATTGCAACATAAAGCATATTTCCTAGTTTGTTTATAAAATACGAAATGAGAATTTTGAATAAAAGGTATAGTGAGTACAATAGTTTCAGCTTAATATGAATTATTGGAACTAGTAAGATCAAAATTTGAAAATCAGGATCTATTATGGATTGGAACAAGAGTTACTATAACTTAAGCTTTGATTTTAATCAAATATATTAAATACACGTTGAGGGCCCTAACGGGAAACACATGTCACATAATTGATAAGATTATCAAAACAAACATGAGTTGCATTAGACTCCCTCCGTCCTAAGACACTTGATGTTTTGGAATTTCTCAGACAGATTAGTGGAGAGAAATGACTCTAGTCCAATTTGTCATAGGAGATTTCCTTAAAAGAAGGAATGCCATGATTAAGTTTCTGATTGAAGTGCGTTGCATGGAGGCCTGAAGTGTAAAGCATCAAGCTTTTTGGGGCATTTTTTTCAAATAGAACATCAATTTTGTTGGACGATGGAAAGCATCAATTTTTTTTGTTCAAATCATAGAACATCACGTTTCCTATTCTATATATAGTCGCCTGAAATCGGTTGTGTTTTAGGCAACGTTTGTTGCCTTGTTGGACGATGGACTTCAGAAACCGGTGCTACAAGTTGTTGCCGCTGGATGAGGGTTTTAAAAAGGGATTGAGGGGGGAAAGGGGAAAATGTTTTTTCCTTTTATTTGACTTAAGGAATTTTTTGAGATGGAACAAAGGATATTTGAGAGGGATTCCAAAACGGAATAGAGGGGAGAAGGGAAAATGGCATTTTTCCTTTTATCAAATTTTGACTCAGAAATTCAGATTATGAGATAGACCTGAAAGAGTTGAGAGAAATATCCAAAGAGGACGGATCAGGGAAAATTTGGGGAAGAATTATGAGGAATCGAGAGGAGTTCAAAGGAGCTCATTTACAAGCTGTCGCCTGAAAACATTCTACTAGTTTTCTCAGGCATCTGAAATATAGGGTATCCCTCGTATTATACACAGAGAGAGAACAAATATGTAATTTTCATTGGTTGTAGCCTTCTCCTAGGTACTAAGCACGAGATTTAATACTCATGTAATATTCGATCTAAGATATATAGCCCGTGCGAATTAAAGAGTACACGAGTTTGGTAGACTATAGTATAGCGCCACAGCGGCAAATAAAAAAAAATAGCATGGGATGAATAATCAAACGTGCACCAGTCGATGGACCAGCATGGGATGAATTATTGTCCCTAGCTACTAGCGAAGAAGAGGGTGGTGTGGACGAAGATGGCGATGCCGCTGGTGCGCATGCTGTGGAACTCCGGCCAGCCCCGGCCGCTGCCGGGGATTTGGCAGAGCAGCCCCGGCGTGAGGAGCACGAAGAAGAGCGTCGCGATCAGCACGGGGCCCCAGTCACCCATCTTCCTTGCCTTCCAGTTCGGCTCTGATCCGATTCCTTCTCTTCTGCAGTTCTGCTGCTACTGCGGTTAATAGTCCTCTCAGAGACCAGTGCCTTATATATAGTGCACCCTAGTGTATATATTTTATACTATATCTGCATCGTCGCCGGTCGCCGGCCGGCCGTCCGCCGCGGCTACTATGTGAAAGCAAGTCCGGCTACAGATGCCAACTCGAGATGCGCCCGTAGATCGACGGCGATTTGGAAGCTCCTCCTTGTCAGTACCGAGGCAACGTGCCGGGTAAGTACGTGCGTTTTCATGATCCAAAGAGAAGTGACCGCCGGTGCAAATGTGCCAATCAGGCGGCAGAGAAAAACGGAGGTGCGTCCATCACGAGGGCATATGCTTGGTTCACTTTTAAAATTTATCTTATAAAAGATTTGACAAGTTAAAAGTTGAGAAAAAATTGTCATAGATTTGACAAGCTCCATGTGAGAGTTTTGGATATGTGTGCCGTCGGAGAGAGTGGTAAAAATCATCCTTCCCATATCGAGGAAAGAAAATTTCTTACAACACTTTGCCAAAACCGCGTGATTTGCCGGGTGAACTACCAGTGGAGATGGTCTCTTTCCTCTTTCTCTCTCTTGTGCCCATATCGTGCCTCAAGGCCGCCTCACGTGTCCTGGCCAAGCTTGTCGCGGCTGCGGCTTCTCTGTGCCCTAGCCAAGCTCGCTGTGGACGCCATCTTGTGCGCCTCGGCCAAGCTTGCCCCAAACACCATATGTCGCTCACTCGCTCGGCTTGCCCATCACGTGCTGCCCAATAAAGCACTACCACTCCTAACAAATGGTTTCTAAGCTTAAGACAACAACCATTTAGGTAGCCAAGAGAGCCAAATAAATCAGAAAATCTTGTGGGTGGTCGAACTCCAAATATGAGATAAATTGAATTCCACACAAGGTTAGCAAAGTGGCACTCGAAAAAATAAGTGTTGGATGGTCTCCAAAGAGCTACATAAACAACACTTTACACTTCCTTTGCCAATTTCTTTTTGTTAATATAAGTTGTATTTAGTAAGAGTGACACCTTTTTTGCCGGTACCAAAGGAAAACTCTGTTTTTCAATGGTACCCTTAATTTCCAAATAGGTGTTTTCCTGGAAGAACTTCTTACCGAATCAAGGCCCTATACATGTACCGGACTACGAACTTGCCATTCTTATTAAGGTTCCATAAAAAAATATTATTTTTATTTGTGATATTTACCGGGACGAAAGATTTTCCCTTGCCAAACCTCTCCTAAATGACAGTTGTATAGTTCGCATGACATTTGCCGCCGTATCACCTTTTCTTCTTACTATACTATAAAAGTTGGGATAGCCTTACAAAAGCCTTATCTCCCAACCAGCTATCCTCCCAAAATATGGTTTGTTCCCCATTTTGTATCTTAAAATTCCACCAGTACAAACACCATCATTGACCTTCATCGGATCAGTCCCAAAATGTGAACCTTCAAGTCTATGTTTTAGAGCAACTTTAATGTTTTTGCAAATGGGCTTTACATTCTTGTTTTTTTAAAAAAAAAGTCTATAAAACTCCTATCCAACGGTTTGGCAAATGAGCTTTGTATTTTTATTAACTTGGTAAAATCCTGTGATAGATTGGCATGTATGCAAACTCGTGATCAGCTTGGCATTCCGTTTCGCATGCTACTTTCGCGCGTGCTCTTCCCTCCCGCGCCGTCGTCTGGATCCACATTTTGGATTTTGGCAAGTCAATTTTGCCAAACCATTGGAGATAATATTTTCTCCCTCCCCACTCCCCATATTGATTTGAGAGTTGGCAAACTTCATGTTTTGTCAAACAAAAAATACAAAACCATGAAAGTTGCTCTACTAGTGCAAGGAATTGTTAGACAAATGTTTCTTTCTAAGAAGATCTTGCCAAGTTCCATTCGCAGTAATCAACTTAAACATCCATTTGCTCAAAACACATTTATTCTGAATTTTTAGGTTTCGTATGCCTAGTCCACATAAAGCGTTAGGTGTACATAGAACATCCCCTAGCAAGTCTATATTTCCTTTTGCGCATGTTACTTTGCTAGAAAAAACACGAGTGGCAGTAATGCAGTTTTTAAGGTTTCCTCTAGAGACTAAAAAATGATAATATGAACATAGTCAAACTAGTTAGCACCGAATTAATCAATACTAGCCTCGCTTCAACGGAAAACTTTTCTTCAATGCAAGCCCAGTCCATTTGACAATTTCTTTGATTCATTGTATAGCAAGATACTTAAAAGGGAAGCCTCCAAACTTGTATCCAAAAATTTTTGCACACTCTTGCCGTCCCATAAAAAAAGCTCACTTTTGTGAAAATCAAGTTTTAATACTGACAATTGCTCAAAGATACTAAGCTCCTTTGCTTGGATCGTATCATGATCCATGAAAAGGATAGTATGTATGATCCGCATGTTGGAGAATGGACAAACCACCCTCCACCAGATGAGGGGCCAATCCCTGAATTTTTCATTGGACTTAGCCCCAAAAATCAAGTTTGCTGGCATATCCGCCACTAGGTTAATACTTATGCATTCTAATAAGATGTATAGCCCGTGCAAAGAGTACACGAGTTGGTATAGACTATACTACAGCAAATGCATATATTGCCAGTGACTAGTGGACTAGTGGACTAGTGGTAGTAGCTAAAACTCGGCATGAAAAAAAAAATATAGTGGCAAACCAGACAGAAAAAAGAAAAAAAAAGGAACAAGTGGGATGAATCAAGGTGCACGCCATTGAGCAGCCGATCGATCGAAGCAATGATAACTGCAGCATATCCCTTGCTAGCTAGCCGGCGTAGAGGTGGACCCCGATGGCGACCATGAAGATGGCGCAGAAGCCGAAGAAGAGGAGGGTGTGGACGAAGATGGCGACGCCGCTGGTGCGCATGCTGTGGAACTCCGGGACGCCCCGCCCGCTGCCGGGGATCTGGCACAGCAGCCCCGGCGTGAGGAGCACGAAGAAGAGCACCGCGATCAGCACGGGGCCCCAGTCAGCCATCTCTTGATCTATCTGTTCTGCTGCAGCTGCGGTAAATGGTCTCAGAGACCAGAGTGTGGCCGTATATATAGTGCACCGTAATGTGTATATTTTATATAATCTGCATCGTCGTCGCCGGTCGCCGGCCAGCCGTCCGCCGCGCGCGGCTACTATGTCAAAGCAAGTCCGGCTACATGCCAACTTGTGATGCGTCCGTGGACGGCGATTTGGAAGCTCCTCCTTGTCAGTACCGAGCGAGGCAACGTGCCAGGTA
The DNA here is from genome assembly GCA_023333625.1 of Bothriochloa decipiens. Classification (NCBI taxonomy): domain Eukaryota; kingdom Viridiplantae; phylum Streptophyta; class Magnoliopsida; order Poales; family Poaceae; genus Bothriochloa; species Bothriochloa decipiens. The sequence continues at coordinate 15,100,832 of CM041634.1, forward strand.
AGTACGTGCGTTTACTTGACCTGATCCAGAGAGAAAGAAGTGACCGCCGGTCCGCTACGTGCCAATGAGGCTGCAGAGGAAACGGAGGTGCGTCCATCACTTGTTCTGAGACTCCAAGTCGCCGCGGCTCTCGTAACATCAGACTTGGTTTGTTTAAAGAGAAAATGAACGAGTCAGGGAAGATTTTGTTACACGTGGCAGATGCCTTATGTTGTGTTTGTTCGCACCGATATTAATTTCTGAATTCTTCTGAACACAAGAGATGGAGATTATGAGCAGCGTTGGGTTGACGGATGTCGGAAAAAAAAAAAAGAACAGCCATCAAAACAAAATATTCTCTAGAGACGTTGGATGAACAGGTCCCTAAATCTATTTTATGAGCTCATCGACATTTCTGGATCGTGGTCATTACCTAATAAATTAAGGATTACTTAAGCCCTAAAAAAATAAGGATTACTTTTGATGATAGATTAGTTTTTAGGGTAAAGTCCAAACTTTCAACCTTCAACTCTGGTTAAAGTCCAGATTTGAACCTCGAACTCTAAAACCGGATAACACTGGCCCTCCAACTCTTAAAAAAAATTCAGATTTAAACCTTGGGCGGTTTTGGTGTACGAAAAGTAACTTTTGCCATTTTTTAATTTTTTTTTGGAAATCCAACTTAAGAAGCAAGAAAGGGGTAACTAGAGTTCAAATGACAGACAAATATAAATCTTTTGAGATTTTTTGTTGCCATTTGAATACCCTAAAAATTTATCGTGTTCTATGCCATTATCATCCTTGTTATTCACTCTACCAACCCAAAAAAAAAATCAGAATTTTTAGAGCTCCCTAGGTACCCCACCCGACCGACCGACTGACCGTGCACATTGAGCGCGTTGTCCTCGAGTGGAGCAGCATTGAGCATGTCGGCCTCAAGCGGCGACAATCTCCTCCTCCTCCACGCCACCGTGGCCTCGTCGAATCCCATCTCCCCCACCCATTCTCATCTAATCAACACTCTTCATCCCTGGCTATACTCTTGATTCGGTGTGAGTGAGCTAGATCCTCTACTGGTCACGACTGCCAACAGTTAGGGAGCGATTGTTGTTCACCGCCAAAAACTGGTAGGGTACACTAACTAGATCTAGGGTACTTTGGCCGTTCCCAGGGCCGACCTGGTCCGGCGAACCCGCCCTAGTCGCCAATGGGCCCGGCAGCGGAGGACTGCACGCAGGAGGTTGCTGAAAATTAGAGTGCGTCGCCCCTCTGTGTCGTCCCTGACCTGTGGTACGTACCCCTATGGTTGTGTCACCAATGGGCCCGGCAGCCGGAGGACTGCATGAAGGAGCTAGGTTGCTGAAAATTAGAGCGCGTCGCCCCTCTGTTGTCGTCACCGCTCCACCCTGACGCCAGTGGTAGGTAACCCTATGATTGTGCGACCGCGGTATTGTCACCGGGATCTCGACAACATTTGCCATACTGTGGCGAGGTATAAGAGGGCGTCCGCGGTGAGGATAACCAAAACCAAATCGCCAACTCTATATAGGAATTAAAATAAAAAAGAAAAAAGAAAAAAGACGCTAGCCACATGGTACCGTGGGAGGTGGGGTCGTGCAACAGCCATGACAGATTTTTCAGGAGCAAGTAATATTTTTACGTTCTCTGTCCTCTATGTAGGCAAATAGCTGCTAGCTAAGAAGTTGTTACGCCCAATTAGATAAACTAGCTTTGTTTTTTTACCACCAATATATTACAAGTTTATCTTCGCACGGGTTTTTTTTTTATCTCTATCTATCATTGGATCGATTGGGTAGACAAAATCACCTCTTGTGGTTCAGTCTTCTGACACCCGGTTTTTTATTAAAAAAATTATCTTGTGGTATCGGGCTGTGTGATGTTGGCGGTTGTAAAAAAAGAAAGAAAGAAGGTCCAAGGACTTCCCTGGCCAGTTCGGAGCGCTGCGCCACTTGATCCACTGCGACGGCCTGGTTTTCGCTCCCACTGACTCCAGCCTCTACCTCTTCAACACAGCCACCAGGGATGCCGTCACCCTGCCCAACAGTCCCCGCAACAATATACGAGCAGCAGGTGGAAGCAGAGCAATCTGCTATTGTGTAGGTCTCGGCCTGGACCCGCGCACCGGCAAGTACAAGGTGGTCCAGGCCTTCTTCCGCTCACTCGATCCCGTCACAGGAGTGAGCGGAAGAAGGCCTGCACCACCGTCGTTGGCGGCGACGACGGCGGTGGTGGTGGTTCTTGGAGGGAGATCACGAGCAACCCACCGTACCCTGCCGAGAGATTCCAGGCGGCCGTGGCCGTCGGCGGGTTCATGTTCTGGCGCCTCGCCGAGCGCCAAGTTGAGCGTGAGCTATGAGGTATCCTTCACCTTAGTCTGGAAGAAGAGGAGTTCGGGGTCACTGCGCTGCCAAATCATTTGAATCCTGACGACAAATTCACGCTGGACGTGCTACGTGGCCGGGATCTCTGTCTGACGTCCTGTAACAGCGATGAGACGATGCTGAATATATGGACATTACCCCTAGCAGATGAGGGCTTGACCACACTATGGCGGTGGCAATACTCCATCCCGTTCTCAGGTCTTTGCCACACCCATGGCTCTTCCCCCTGTCAGCAACGGGATCATCTTGTGGCAAGCAGACACTATATACTGCTACGACCTGGCAACTTCTAAGCGTGCGAATTGCGTCGCATGAGGTACCAGCGGGGACGCAAGTGGAAAAAACTCTACTCCTTCGATGTCAAGCCTTTCACGGAAAGTCTCATTTTAGCAGACGATCGTCGATCATGAGACGAGTTAGCAGCTTGTGCTGCAAGTATCTTCTTTAATTTGCAACCATATGATGATATGCACTAAGTTTTGAAGTTCTATGCTTAGCTACTGAATATGTTTTGGTGTATGTATATATATATTTTTTAAAGAAGGCACACCGTCCCTTCTTCAACTCGCACGACAGCTGCTAAGCCAACTACTCCTCTGCTTCCGAATTCCGATTGCCATGTCCATCAGCCGCTGTGCCTCTGCTGCTGCAGGCAAGAGCAGGTGGCTTCGGCAAAAGGCACATTCACTTCGACCAGAAAATTAAACGACGATGGATGCAGCAGCTAGCTGTTCACTTTCTGAGTCTGCTAAGCGAGCGAGCCGGCGGCCACATGCTAAGCGGCGACCTAACAATTAAATTGAAGAGCAAAAACATACATTATGCGATGTGAAGAGCACCGGGTCGATCGATCTGTCAGTCCTAGATTCAGAAGAAGTCGAGATGGGTAACTAATCAAAGTACCTTTAGTTTGGCCCGGGTCATACTCTGAACTGATCAGCTTCAGTTTCAGATACCCCAGCAAGGCCTTATCAAAAAAAAAAAAAAAAGCAAGGCAGCAACCGACTAGGCCCAGCTGAACTGCAGAAAGCTCCATCTTTCCTCTTCGAACCAGGGGACATGCAAAATAATTAGCATATGCTGATGCTATGCGTCTGTCAGTGGTACCGCTGATGGATCGATCGGATAGGATAGGACGATAAGTAGGTGCATATCGTCTGTGCTCCATGTACGGTATAGTACTACGTGGCCCAAGCCCAACGCTACGGTTAGTTCATCAGTTGTGTCACATCAGCAGGTTCGCAGCTCGCTCCTGGTTTATTTACATTGGCCGTTCAATTCCTCTCCGTCGGGTACTCGGGTGAGCACTGAGCAGAAGCTATATCATCCACAGCCACATGCATCGTATCCCAACACCAGCATATATCTCAAGGAACAAACATGCATGGATCACAGACGATGCCAAACAATTTGCAGCTCGATCTCGATGGCAGGCAGCCAAGGTAGGCATGGCATTCGTATCTTACGGGACTCCTCCCGTCCTCCCGTCCCGTCCTGTATTAGTGGATCGACACATGATGCTCATGTTCATGATCAAGTGTGGTAGCTTCTGCGGCGTATCAATTCCTTTTGTTCTTTTGCTACGCCCATCACATCGCCCACGCTGCGACCCGCCACCAAACCCTACTATGCCTATATATACGTACAACTACATTACGTACTGCCATTATACTGCATGCCTGGCGGGTAGCTTAACTGTCCTTTCAGTACTCTCTTTCCTTCAGATCATATCGATTCGATGCCGCAGCATCTTTCAAAGCTGGATTCAGAGAGGAGTATACATAGGACACTGCGCGCGGCAATGCAGAAATCAATAAGCTTCTTTATCATACAACATTCTTGCAGTTTGCAACTCTCTACCGGTAGCACTACAAGATAGTTACAGGTTTAATTAGGAGACACACACACGCACTAAAGTGTGAGCATTTGATTATTTACGCTGAATCCATGAGTGATATGTGATATTATAGAATATGTATGAGAAAGTGCGGCTGATAAATTAAATTAAAGCTGGCTATAAATATATATGGATCGGAATAGCTTTTCGTGGCATGGTGCATATACATAGTTTGAGATAAAACAACGATGCTGCATCAGCAATGCGTTGGGCTGACTTTTGCGTTGGGCTTAGTGGGATGCATGTTATTACTGCACCGGCGGCCGGAAAGAGAATAAAAAGCGATTCATGGAAACGGTAATAAACTCAGATATTGATCGAGATATATATTCTCTGACAGATAGTCTGATGAGAGTTAAAAAAAAAACGAATGATGGGATCGGTAAATTCAGATGATTGTCTCTGATTAGAGGCACAAGGGAAACCGGCCGGCCTGTTCTCTTCGTCAATCTGATACACATATCATCATGCACGCTACACTTTCTGAACAACGAGGCGACGCTAGCTAAGCTCATCACTCCGAAAAACTGAAGAACTGAATTCATTTATGAATTACAAGAAGACAGAAATAAACAGCATGGATGATACTTACGTACATTATTGTGATTAGTACATATATATAGAGAAAAAAAAAAAAGAATTGCCTCAACTACTAGAGCTGGGCAGCATACTAATAAGAGAACAATACTACTAGCTAGCTGCTGCTAGGTGATCAACACCATCGGCTAGCTAGTAGCAACTGATCGATCATTGGAGCTACGCAGTAATACGCCTAGGAGCCGAGGTACATGTGCACGCCGACGGCGATGAGGAAGATGGCGGCGAGGGCGAAGAAGAGAATGGCGTGGACGAGGATGGAAATGGCGCTGGTCTGGAAGTTGCCGAACTCGACGATCCGGCACTTGCCCGGCATCTGGAACAGCAGGCCCGGCGACAGCAGGATGAAGAGCACCAGCGAGATGAACACCGGCGCCCAGTCCTGCATCTTCGATCGATTATTCGATCCTTGCTTGCTTCTCTCTTCCTTTCCGTCTGCTCTTACTCTCTTCTTGAATCTTTCGAGGAGATGCTGCTGCTACCTAGCTATATATCTCTCTCAACCAACAGTCTCTATGTATCTCTTGGAGATGGACTGCGTGGCTTCACAGATGACACCTCGCTCTCCACATATATGTAACCGCTCACCGCTCACCGCTCACGCTCGATCGTCCTGCTAGGTAGCAGGTTCCTTTTAAGCGGTACAGTGTTATATAGGTTCCCTATACCCAAGGGTCCAATGCAAGAGAGGTTGCGATGGAGCTGTCATGCACATGCCTTGCCAGGCCAAACTGGAGGTAATTTTTTTGATGAAACAGGAGGGGTTCGGACCCCTACTGAAATTTTATTAAAAAAAAAAGGTAAAGGACCAAAGTTACATAGGAGCTTCAGGATACAAAGAAAGTCTGAAAAAAAAAATCAAAAGTATTACACAAAAGCTTATAGCCATAAAACATCATCAAAGTGTGGCAACAATTACTATACTGAATACTGTATTGCGTTATATATGACTTTCAGTTAGGACTTCTCCACGGTTCCACCTGACTTTTGGTCTGTAGCTAAAGGATTGTAGGCAGTTAGACAAGTGCTTTCACATATAAGTACTACGGATAATCTGAAATGTCAGCAATCACCAGAACCAGACAGACAAGAATCATGCATGATTCAGAATTCCAGCTAGATGTTGTATACCGGCGATGACTTGCGAGAGAAGGGCAGGGGAATCCAAGTTCATATTACAGTTACAGTACTGTGTATATGTATTTGCATTTTGCAATCATACCATGCTACCAAAACAGAAAGCTTGAATTAAGAGCGTAAGCCGTAAGGGTTCACTACTACTGTGCTTAATTTGGTACAGGCATGAAGCAGATTGCATTTGGACCATTTAAGATGCACCGAAAAGTCCAGCGCAGGCAAGCAGCACTGCTGGTACTGGAACATGAGACGATGATGGCGGTGGCGTACAGCCGTACAGGAGGACATGAGGATTACGCCAACCCCGCTGTCTCCTGCCGTGCTATACTTCATTTCCGTCCTCTGATCTGGTCCAATACAATCCACTCCACTGGGAATTTTGTCCCAGAGATCAGAGGAGAGGAGAGGGCCGTCCGTGAAGAAGTACTCTCACGAGTCACGACC
>CM041634.1:15110125-15120941 GCA_023333625.1 Bothriochloa decipiens
GTTAGAACTCGAGGGGTACTGTCGCGAGGATACTGTCTCGAGAACACAATCGCGAGGATGCGGTCTCGAGGGTACTGTCTCAAGGGTTAGATCTCGAGGGGTACGCTCGAAGCGGAGAGACTGCTCTTCTCCCACAGCGGAGCTCGGGCGGTGATGGCGAGGTTAAACATCCGGCGAGGGCTGCTCCAAGACTTCGCTAACTCGTGCATCGTCCTCGGGTCGCCAAGGCGAACACGTAGGCGGTCATCAAGTCGGGGGCTTGGTCCCGGTGACGTGCTTTATGGCGGACAGCGGCTCGAGGGTGACGGTGCTCGAGGTGTAGAACTCGAGGGTTGACGCGTCGAGGTGTCAAACTCGAGGGTCTGTCCTCCGACGGTCGAACTCGAGGGTCGGTTCTTCGAAGGGGTCGAACTCGAGGGTCGGTTGTCGAAGGGGTCGAACTCGAGGGTCGGTTGTCAAAGGGTCAAACTCGAGGGTCAGCTCGAGCGCGTGATCCGTCTCGGACGAAATCGGCTCGGACGCTGAGTTCCTCCTCGGCGATCGACGGTGGAAGAACCCTCGATTCCTGGTGCCACAAAGGATCTCCGGTGCCATTAACCCGCCCATCGGTTTCGGGACTTCACGACGGTCACGTCGATGGGCTTCAGGGCGACAGCTTCACTTCCGTGTCGAGCTCGACGGCAGACGGTGGCTCGATGGCGACGGTTGGAGTCACGCAACATCTGCTCGAGGTGCCGGCGGTGACCAAAACACACGGCGGAGTCCGCACGGGCAGCAACTCCCACGGCGGAGCTTCGACAGGTCCTCGGTGCACGGCAACGGCACTCCGAGAGGGTCCACGGTCTCCATCTTGCCCACTCGATGCAGCTCGTCACGGCGGAGCTTCCCGGCTTCTTCCTGCTCCTCGAGGGTGATCGATGGTGGCAGGAACGACGGTGAACGATGGCGTTCTGGAGCGGCAACGTACTGACACGTCGATGACAAGGTGGTTCGGGTCGATGCTCTGGTGAGGCAAACGCAGAGCTAGGGTGTGCACGGGGTCCGTCTCATCAAGGCGAGCGCGGATCCGGAAACAACGGAGGTCGAGGCTCAACGGAAAGGCGGCTGGGTGATCTCGCCACGGCGGAGCTTGGCGCGCGGCGATGAACTGGGTGGCTTCTGTTCCGGCATCCTCCCGATGTCATGGTCCAAGAGGCTCGGCTAGTCTCGTGTGTGCGTGCGGGTGTGTCTAGTGAGGTCGGTAGTGACCCGGGCCTACGCGCTCACGGCGGAGCGCCATGGCCAACAGCACGGCGGAGGGTTCGAGAGGGCGGCGATGGCGGTGCTCACCGACGGTCGAAGAGGATGGAGGTGCGGTACAAGTCCAAGCGGCTCCGGCTCGTGGTACTGCTCCTCCTTCCTGCTCCCGACGCAACAGCGGTGGCTCCGAGTCGACGGTCTTCCTCCCCAACTCCGACGGCGGCTTCTTCTTCTTCCCCGACTCCTTTCTTCCTCCTTCCTTCAGCTCTTCTCCAATCGAGGCTGGCAAGGTGGAATGGGGTTCCACCAGAGCGGCGGCGGTGGCCTGGGAACCCTAGGGTGCCGGGGTGCTTGCTTTATAGGGCGGACGCGGTGGTTGGTAGCAGACGGACGGCCGATCACAGCTTTGCTTGATCGAGCGGTCAAGGGATGTCCAAGTCAGCAGCTGGGGTTCGAATTGGGTCCAGAGAATAGCGAGAGGAGGCTAGGTAACGCTGGGTGTTGAAGTTCTTTATGGCGGCAGCGTTCCACTGCGGCGACAGCGCAGGTGCGCGCGCGCAGAGAATATTGCCTGCGGCCGTGGGAACTTTACGCGGGCTGGTCGGTCCAGGTGGCTTGCGGACGCGCGTCGATGCGGGGCGACACCGGATCGAGCGGTCGAGGGAGGTTGCTTAGGAGCGACGCCGGGGAACAGTGCTGACGCGAGCACGCACGGCCGATCGGGTGACCTCAGCGGGCGCGATGACACGTGGGTTCCACTTTGAGGCCCCATCGTCAGCGACTCATCGGCAACAGAGGCTCGGTGCGGCGCGCGGACGCGCGCGGCTCTTGCTGGGCCGTCGGCCTGGTTGGGCCGCGCAGCGCGGGGTCGAGCGGCGAGCAGGGGGGTCGAGCGGCGAGCTGGGGGTCGAGCGGCGAGCAGGGGGTCGAGCGGCGAGCGCAGGTTCGAGCGGCGAGCGCGGGGTCGAGCGACGAGCGCAGGGTCGAGCGGCGAGCGCAGGGTCGAGCGGCGAGTGCCGGCGAACGCGCGCAGGCCGGGTCGACGGGGCTTCTCGGGCCTGTCTCCTCCTTTTCTTTTTCCTTTTCTTTTTCTTTTTCATTTTCAAATATATTTATATATATACTTATATATATATACGGTGTGCTTATTTTGTGTTACAGAATAGTGAGCATACATGGCCCAAATACTTCTAGGGTATTATTCCCTTAATATTTATTTGTCAAAATAAATATTTGTTTTCATTTTTATTATCCAACTCATAAACCAAATAGAAATCCAACTCACTCTTTTAATGCAACATGATGATTAAACAAATGAAACATTAAAATGTAACAAGCGAACATAGAGCATTGTTATGAGATGTTATTTAACTTGCAACATATGAATGCCATGCATGACATGCTAGGGTTGATGCATATGTAAGGGGTAGATGATGACATGTCGCACCACATCACTCAGGGTTTTGTCGAAAAATTTTGTAGTTCGAATTTTTGGGTTGTTACAGCAGACATGGTAGATGATGTTCACCAAGCATAATTTGCTGAAGGACGTGAGGAGGCGGAGATGCAGGTAGCCGTAGATGCGTTCCAGTACATGATGGACTTGGCACAGAAACCCCTTCATGCTCATTCTGAGGTCTCCCAGTTGGATGCCATAAGTTGCTTGATGGGGTTGAAGTCTGATTTAAACTAGAGTCGAGAAGGCTTTGATAAGGTGTTGGCCGTGGTTGGCACCCTGTTTCCAAAAAACCACGTGTTGCCAAAGTCCATGTATGAGGCACACAAGCTCCTTAAAGCACTGAAGATGCCGTATGAGCAGATACATGCTTGTCCGAATGGGTGTGTCCTATTTCGGGAAGAACATGAGGGGGCAAAGTATTGTCCAAAGTGTAAAGCCTCCAGGTTCTTGGAGTAGAGTCTGGTGATGGTGGTGGCCAGAAGAGCCAGGTTAAGATACCCGCCCTAGTCCTACGACACCTTCCCTTCTTGCTGAGGCTTCAAAGGCTATTCATGACCGAGGAAACTGCGAAACAGATGACGTGGCACAAGAATGGCAAATGGTACAATCCTGACAAGATGGTGCATCCATCTGATGGTAAAGCATGGGCCAGGTTTAATGACATGCATCATTTGAAATCTGACGAGGCTCATAATATACGTGTCATGCTGGCAACTAATGGGTTCAATCCTTATGGCACCATGTCCGCCCCTTACACATGTTGGCCCATGTTTGTTATCCCCCTTAATCTCCCCTGGCGTTGCCTTTCAATGACAAAACATGATCTTGACGTTGATAATTCCTGGACACCCGGGGAAGAATATGGGTGTGTACATGCAGCCTGTGATTGATGAACTGATCAAAGCTTGGAATGAAGGGGTGTGGACATAAGACCGAGTAACGAAGCAAAGCTTCAAAATGTATGTCTGGTACCAGTACTCCATGCATGACTTCCTGGCGTATGGGTTATTCAGCGCCTGGTGTGTTCATGGGAAGTTCCCATGCCCAATATGCCGAGAAACTATGAGATTCATTTGGTTGAAGAAGGATGGCAAGTATTCGTCGTTCGATCAACATCGTCAATTCCTAGATTTCAACCATCCATTCTGACAAGACACCAAGAACTTTAGGAAAGGTGTCGCTGTCACGGACCCTAGATCGCACATGAAGACTGGTGCTGAGGTTCATGCTGAGATAGATGCTCTCGTGCCCGATGAAGAAGGTGGTTTTGTGGGATATGGTGAGCAACACATGTGGACTCATAAGTCCGGCTTGATGAAGCTCCCCTATTTTGATGACCTTCTACTGCCCCATAACATTGATGTAATGCACACTGAAAAGAACATCACCGAAGCACTTTGGGCAATACTCATGGACACTGACAAGTCTAAGGACAACCCTAAGGCTAGAGTGGACCTGGCGACGTTGTGTGATAGACCAGAGCAAAATATGCGGCCGCCTGCAAATGGCAAGAACTAGAAAAGGCCTATGGCCGATTTTGTCTTGAAACCCAAACAAAGGAGGGAAGTACTATGATGGAGCAAGGAGTTAATGTTCCCTGATGGGTATGCAGTGAACCTGAGCAGGGGAGTGAACTTAGGCACTATGCGAGTCAACGGGATGAAGAGTCATGACTACCACGTATGGATTTAGCGGCTTCTTCTGGCGATGGTACGAGGCTATGTTCCTAAGCATCTCTGGCTAGTGCTGGAAGAGTTGAGCTATTTCTTCTGCCAGCTGTGTGCCAAGGAGCTATCTCAGACCGTGGTTGCAAACTTGGAGAAAGTGGCACCTGAGTTGCTTTGTAAATTGGAGAAGATCTTTCCACCTAGCTTCCTCTTATCGATGCAGCATTTGATTGTACACCTCCTGTATGAGGCACGTATGGGGGGCCTACGCAGGCCCATTGGTGCTATCCAATCGAGAGATGTCTGAAGGCCGTTCACAAAAAATGTAGAAATAAAGCCAAAATTGAGGCTTCCATTGCAGAGGCTTCCATTCTGGAGGAGGTGACAAACTTCACACAGCTATACTACACAGAGAACCTTCCTAGCATGCATAATCAACTCCCTCGCTACAATGTTGACAACAATGAATCCAACCTTAGCCTTTTCCAAGGGCAACTCGGCAGGTCAAGTGGATCGACCAATAAGAGGTTGGACAATTGTCGAATACCTGAATAAAGGGGTACCCTAAACCCACTACTGGAAGAATTAATCCCCCAACAATAAAACTCCGAGATCATCTGAGATCCCACAAACAGAGATGTGGGCCCACCAACGTACCCCGAGTTACGCCGGGCCAGCCCAGAGCAGTGTTGGACAAGCCAAGATAGCCACTCGCTCGACGGGACCCCCGAGTGACGAAAGTCTGCCCGAGTGGATGACCCCCCATCGAGTGATGGAACTCCTCCTGTGCAGAAGACCCTCCCCCTCGAGGTGAAGGAAGTCCACCCGTGCAGACGACCCCCTCGAACCCACTACTCCCCGTACGGGAGTCAGTGCATTTAATGCATCTCACCGACTCCCACCTAACCGTATGGCTATAGCAGAGTAGAGGGAACAGGTACAGCGGTCGAATCCCGCTTTATCGCCCATCCCTAAGATGTGCGGCGAACTGACTGGTACTGCTATGCCATGCCGACCACTGTTCCACCACTCGACGCCTCCTCGACACGCTACGCGACAACCACCAGCTTCGGATTCCCTAAGTCTGATCTTATCTATCCAACCACTACTTCCATGGCTACCCCTCAATTGGGCCTCGAGCATCATCAAGCCACCCCTCGAGTTTGACTTTGGCGCCTTCAGTTAACACTCCAACAACTCCCGACACGATGTACGCAGGGATCTGCACGCCCGCACATGGGCGCAGATCTTTCACTGACCGTTTGCGGGCATCATCGTGACATACTTGAAGGACGTCCATTGACTCTAAGCACATCGCTACAGAGCAGGCCATTCCCGACACATGCCTCTACAGCATCTTCAACTTGATTGGCATCGCCCCCTCTACGTCATCACTGATGACCACGTAGGCTTATTGTATACCCGTGCCTCTCCTTATTCTATAAAAGGGGATGTCGGGCACGTTAGAACGAGGCAGAAAAAGAACAACCGAACACCTGAGAGAGCTTCTAGAGCCGCTTGATTCTCACCCTATACACCCCTTGATTCTCACCCGCTCGTTTGTATCCTCCCCTGTACAAGCACTTCGGTGCAAGATAATACAAATCTCCTCCTCCCGCTGGACGTAGGGCCTTCTTTGCCTGAACCAGGATAAATCTTTGTGTCCATCTTGCATTACCATCCAGATTAGAGAGCACGCAGAACACATTTACTCGTCAGCTTTGGGCACCCCTGGGTCCCGATGTCGACAACAATGAAGAGTGGCGCAGGATCAAGCTATATGTGTTCCACAACCTACCCGAGGTGAAGCCGTTCATTGAGTAAGTTCTCAAAGAACCTATTTCAATAAGCCCTCACTATTCTGTATCGAACTGATTCTTTCTCGTTTGCATAGGGAATTTATTCATGTATCCTGGCATCAACCAAGGGATCGTACCCGACGACAAACTGACACCCTTCTTTCACAGGGTCCGGGAGCAGGGAGGCCTGATTTGATTTCTTGGTTCAAAACAAAGGTATTGTCCAATTTACCTCGTACCTAGTTCATGATTTCGAGTTTCACGTACTTAGTCCAGCAATCTTTCCTTCTTGCGCTTGCAAGCCCAAACCAATGGAACTATGAGCCAGGAGTTGAGACAGGTTGCAAATGGCTTCGACAGTAAGGTGAAAGCTTATTCAAGTTATGATGTGAATGGATATCGCTTTCACACAACAAGCTATGAGCGAGCTTGGCTCAAGTGAAAAACCACAAACAGCGGAGTTTGTACTCCCGGCACTGATGGCCTCGAGTATCATGGCATAATTGAAGATATCTATGAACTTTCATTTTATGGTTCAAAACCTCTTCGTCTTGTCATGTTCAAATGCCACTAGTTCAATCCTCGACTAACAAAATGGAGCCCTAATATTGGTCAAGTCGAGATTCGACACGATTCTGTCTATCAAGGAAAAGATGTCTTTATTGTGGCGGATCAGGCCGTGCAGGTTTATTATTTGCCATATGCATGCCAAGGCAACAAGGCTCTTCAGGGTTGGTCTATTGTGTACCAGGTATCGCCACATGGTAGATGTCCTGTCCCAAATGATGAAGATTACAACTTCAACCCAAACACATATGATGGAGAGTTCTATCAAGAAGATGGGCTACAAGGGAGGTTGGTGATAGACTTAACCGAGGTGATCGAAATGGAAGTAGACAATGAATGGGTTGATGATGAGGAAGAAGGAGATGAGGTGCAAAATGCCAAGGACATAGAAATGCTTGAGCGATTACATTTAGACGATGATGATGATGGCAACATTGAACCTTGGACAGTCATGTTTATTTGGATAATTTTGATAGTGATGACGAGACATATGATCCAGATAATCCCAATAATGATGATTACTTCTAATACATGTAATACAATGTTATTTTGTAATCTTGTTTTGTTTATTTACTTAACATCTATTTCTAATACATGGAATAATACTTGTTTGTTTCTTTTCAATTGTAGGTGATTGAACAAAGATGGCGGTTGGCAGTGGGCCAAGGAACATGAACTCGAGGTACCAGAGGGCACGTGAGGATGCAGATGCCGCAGAGTACTCGTTGGATGGGAGGAGGCAGCGCGCCAGGAGCAGCGGCAGCAGGAGGGGCCGGCCTCCTCTAGCCTTGCCGCATGATGTGCCAGAGGAGGAGCACCGTACCACGGACTCCTCGAAGGACGAGCAGGTTCGGGCGACGGACGATGAGGGAGAGCCACATGAGGGCGGCGAGGCCGGAAGTAGTTCCACTGCCTCTGCTACGAGGCCCTACTTGCGAGGTCCCTCAAAACTCCCTAGGCCTCCGCTGCCTCCTCTATGCCCAGTGATCTGCCCCCAGGGGGACAGGTAACTAACTTTTGATTTAATCACAGCTACTTCATATAACCTATTGAAAATTGTTAGAGAAACTAATAATGTTTATTAATGACTTGTGTAGGCACTGGGAGGTTGTGTTGCCTGGTGACTCATGCAACCCCAACCACATATTGAGCCTTGTGTGTAGGCACTATTACCCTAGCATTGTCACACACAAGGGGACTGTGGGGCTGGCTAGATCGTGGGACCACTACAAATCTGCCCCTGACGCAGATTATGGAGACAAGCTGGAGCGGGTCAGGAGAGAGTTTTGGGTAAGTCTCGTTCGCACAACTTAGATCAACACATCGCATTCATTTCACACTTTTTGACATAGTGAATTCATGCATTGTGTCTGTCTGCAGACTTTTTTTAGGTGTGAAGAGGTACAAGAGGAGAGGGCGGAGAAGAACTTGATGAAAAGTGCCAGGAAATGCATCAGTGACATGCACTACGAGGAGCGCCTCATTTGCATCATCAAGTACTACGCCACGCGACTTGGTTAGAAAGTCAGCAAGACACAGGCAAGACAGATGCCTCTGACCCAGGAACAGTTCCTTGAGGTAAATGAAAAAGAATAATACTGATTCGTTTTGGGATTAAATAGCTTTCATTTGGTCATCTTACATTTCAAATTCTTTATGACATGTATATGATTCCATGGTGGTGCAATTCCTTTGCCGACTGCTGGGAGATGATTGTGGATAGGTGGTGCAGAGAGGGCTATATCCAGGAGCACGAAGCCCACCGAGAGCGGGCTTTGCAGGCGACAGGCCCCACACACCATCAAGGCAGTCGAGCCTCGGCGCGTACAAGAAACTATGGGTACGTGAATTCATTTTTAGTATTCTGATGCTGCATTTTGCATGTTTCTTCTAATCATCTTGTTGTCTTTCTTGCAGTCGGCGTCGCATGGTGGCCAGTCTTTGTCCACGTTCATAGCATATGGACTGGCTCGCAAGGGAAAGACGACTTCTGCTATCACCTTTATCCCAGATGACCCACCCGAGTCGTGCAGCAACCCGAGCGTCCACACTCACATCAGTTCCTATGCGTCGGAGGCAACGTCGGTCCATGGGCCAGACTGAGATCCGAGCACCGATGACATAGATGGGACGATGGTCATGAGGCTTGGACAAGAAAGAAGCATGGGCGGTACTGGCTTGGCGATGGCACCCTCGAGTCCAGCTCTGTTCCCACCCTCTCCGAGGTCCGAGCACAGACCCCGAGCGGCGGGCTGGCCATAAGCCAATGGCCGTCCCCTTCACAGCAGCGGGTCGATGCACTCCAGATTTGTCCCGTTTAACTCTTCATTGATCTTTACATAACTTAGTTGCCTTTGCTTCACTGAAACATTGGATTGAAATGTTGCAAGCCGAGAACGAGAGGCTGGCTCAGGAGGTGTGGGAGCTAGCGATGAGGCATGCGCAAGCCGAGCTGGAAAGAGAGGCCGAGCGGGCCGAGCGGGAGAAACAGGCCAAGCAGCTAGCGGAGATTAGGATGTTCCTGCAGAACTTTGGGCAAGTGAACGGTGTACTTGTGCCGCAGTTCGCTCCACCGCCGCCGCTAGTTTTAGCTGGTCCAGTGAGTTCCATATTGCTTCGACTAGTGCTTTCATTAGATGACCCACTCTGACAGATGTAATTTCTTATCCTTTATGCAGCCTCCGTCGGCGGGTTCGAATGACCCATCTCAGGGGCAACCAGGCTACGGCGGCGCTTTTCCTTCACCAAGCACTCAGTTTCCTCATCACCTATAGTTTGTTTTTTGTTTTCACTGCTTGATGGACATATGATGCACGTGAACGACTATCGACTTGTTACGATGGATATTGAACCTATTATGTTTGCGATGTCATGTATGTGAGATATTGTGTGCTCGCGATGTTATATATATGTGGTTTTGAGTTTGTGATAAGATGAATGTGATATATATGTGCTATATTATGTTTGTGATGTCATAGATGTGATATATATCTTTTATATGTAGTGTTTGTGATTATAGAATAAAAAATAAAAGAAATTAATTTTAGAGGCTTTGCCGGGTGCCCTGGCCCTGGCACTCGGCAAAGCTGGGAATTCCTGATTTTCAGAATTCCCAGCTTTGCCGGGTGCTAGGGCCAGGGCACCCGGCAAAGATTTTTAAAAAAATCTTTGCCGGGTGCCTCCTTGACAGGGCACCCGGCAAAGAATTTACCAAAAAAAAATCTTTGCCGGGTGCCTCTAACATGGCACCCGACAAAGCAAGGGCTGATGGACCGGCGCCATCTCGATCACTTTTCTTTGCCGGGTGCCCGATAAAAAGCACCCGGCAAAGAAATCTTTGCCGGCTAACTTTTTGCCGGAGGCTTTTTGCCGAGTGCGGCACCCGGCAAATTGTCAAGTGCAAAGTAGTCTTTGCCGGGTGCTTTCGACACCTGGCAAAGCGGCTAAATCCAGTGGTGCAAGGTGTCCGATTTTTGTTTATTATTACATCGTCGAAGGATGCAATATTGGTATCACATAAGATACATCAAATATTAGGGCATTTTCCCTCCTGAAACTAGATGATTTTATAGCTATCAATTAGCGTACCAACTAAGAAAAATCTGATATATGTCATTGTAGTTACTAGCAAACGTGTGCGTGTGCTGTAACATGATCAGGCTCCGGTGCGGACGATGATTTTAAATGCGCGAGTCAGGCTCCGGCGCTGACGATGTTGCTCCCCGCGGTGGGAAGAACAGGAGTGACAGGGACGCGGCATCCGTGCGCACGTCACCGGACATGAAGCAGACGTCTGAGTGGTCGCAGCAGATGGTGTGGTTGGGCAAGGACGAGCATGTTGGAACCAAAGCTCCGATGAGGAGCTCTGGTGACGGCGCGGCACCTGCCGGTGGTGACCGCGGCGACTAGAACCCTAACCGTGCGCTGGAGAAAGAGAGAGCGAGAGAGAATGATGAACACAGAGATGATTACGCCAGCAATGCGCAGCACGCTCGATGTATTCACTTGGTCTTTTGATACATGGGCTCATGCCCCCCACCCCGTCACGGCCGCAAGCTCGCATGTCGCGTGGGCGCCGAGAATAA
>CM041634.1:15168944-15182735 GCA_023333625.1 Bothriochloa decipiens
AGCGCCCGACTTACCAACTTCCGGTCGAGGTCCCCGGCGGCCGCCGCAGCAGCAGCCAACACGGTCTCGGGAGGCGTGCTCTGGACGGATTCGGGCTTCACGGGCGCGACGCACTCGGGGGAGGTGTCGAGGGAGCCGGAGGCGGGCGGGACGACGCGACGGAGGCGAAGGTCCTTGACGGAGACGGCGGCGTCGACGCCGCTGTGGAGGAGCAGCTCCGCGTGGCGGCGGGATGTGACCCCGCCGAACCGCGCGGCTGCGGCAGGGGTTGGATGGCCCGGCATGGTGGGGTGCGTCAGCAGGCGCGCGCTAGGCTTAGGGGGCGTCGGGCGTCGGCGTCGGCGTCGGCGTGTGAATGGGGGTCGTGGGACGGAGAGGAGGGAGGGGAAAGAAGAAGCGGCGGGTTTTGGCGCCAAAAACTCGAACGCTTTGGCGCCAAAGGAGTAGTAGGGGCGGGAGAAGGGCGCGCGGGCTGTGACCTGTGGGTCCCACTTTGGTAAGTGGGGACGAAGGAGGGATCATCCTGGACTTTTTTTTTATTTCCTAATATAATAATCGGCGCTAACCCAGCGTAGCCTTTGCCTCTTTTTTCATTTTGAAAATCTTCTACATTTAACAACCACTCAAATTCATATAGGTCATTCGGAGCGTTTCTGTTTGGGTAAATAAATCTGAAAATGGGCCAAAAAAACAATTTGGTACATTCTATTTTATAAAGTAGATATACGAGTATGACACCATTGGCCATGCTATCCATCGGAACCGACAAAAGCAATCGACTGGCTGCGGATTACGATGGTAACACCATTGACTGCCTTAAGAAAAACGACAGTCACACTATTTATTGTGTACTCCATTTGTTTTTAAATTACAAGTCATTTTAATTGTTTTAGTTTATTTATTTTACTACATATCTAAACATATATTTAGATACATATCTAAAACCGCCGGCTCTCTCGACGCCTCCCCGAGTGCGTCGTGCCCGTGAAGCCCGGATCCGTCCAGAGAGTAGATAAGTAGCAGTGGAGAGTTTGAGAAAGTAGAGTGAAAAGTGGTTTTTGTATTTCTTTCTTTTTTTTTATTTTTATTCGTCTAATAAAATCATGGCAAATCTTTTTACAACCTTTCTAAAAAAATATTTAGATATATAGCAAAATATATGTACCAAAAAAGTCAAAATAACTCATACTTTGGAATAGAGATTTTGCACCGCTTATTAGTGTTTTTAACTAAGAGAACATGTACGATATTCATTCAGTTTGTAAATTCATTTTGGATCGGAGATTAGCAGTGTGACCAAGCCTTTCCCTCCTATACATGTATCCTTTTGTAACATAGTCCGAATATGTCATAATGTGCAAATGGCATATGTGTGTGGATCCTGGTAATTTTTGGAATGCATATCGGAGACTACTTGCTTAAGCTTGTTTAGTTTAATTGAATCGACGGGTATCATCTTAGTTAAAAGAATTTGGGCGGCTAAGGTTACGTAGATTAGACTACTGTTCTCAATGGACAACAACACACATCATTTTTTAAGTAGTATGAAAGTCAAATCCAGGTTCAATTATGTAGAATCGAGGTAACTGAAGCTCTTCCGTTATACGACACCCTTTTTTTTCTCAGGTTCACGTCATGTATGTGCAACGACGCTATGTAGCCTCCTATCTCCATCACACACTGGAGCGATGTAAGAAATGTTTGCTCCCAATTTTTAGGCGTTTTGTAGCCTCCTATCACGTGAAAACTATAGTGATTGAAGAAATGTTCCTCCCACTTTTAAGTATTTATTTAGTGATATGGAATTAAGTTGTAGTTTAGCAGTTGGATTGCATTGATTTCTTTATACGGTGGAAGTTGTCCATTGGATTATAATGTTCGACTTGATATGAGTGCTCGAATTTTTGTAAACTATTCTAGCATACAAGGGCTATATCTGTTGATGCGAGAATGTCTGTGATGAATTTTATTAATTTCGAGATATACCGGCTCTGTCATTTAGATGTTTTTATATGGTAACGGTGTGTTGTGCATACATATATGTGAGTGTTGCACCCCTATTGTGTTTTGGAGAAATAAGTAGTGTACCTAAGGTGCTTCCTATCAAAACTCTAGAGAGATCGAATAATAGTCTCTTAATTTTTTTCTTGAATATGCAAAAAAATATGTACCGTTGTATTAATAAGAAGAGTTTAATAATATGTGAGTGTTAGCAGTTGTATTGTGTTGTGAAGAACAAAAAGGTAGTGTACGTAGCTATGGTGTGAAGCATCTTATCAAAACTCTGGAGAGAGAAAAGAAAATATTCTCTTACACACCTTCAGTTACACGTCTGATCCCATTTTTTCTCAGGCTCACGCCATGCATATTATACATACATATATAGTTTTGTAGTTTGGTCGGCGTCCTAAAATGTGGCGTACAGATTACATCAGTACACGTCGTGTATGTAAGTACGTGTGTTACATTCGATAGCAACTCGAAAAGCAGAAGCCCGGAGCAAGGTGACCAGCGCTCGCCATTGTTACGTTCGAAAGCCGTTGTTTCTGAGAAAGCGACGGACGGCGAGGATGGCGCGCAAATGGAAGGCCACCATGGGCGGCGGTGGAGACTACCGCCAGCCACGGCATTGTGTGGCGCTGTCCCTCTTCATCCTGCTCTCGGCCACCCTGGCGTTCCTTGTGTACGTCGCCTCCTTTCCGGTCCCGGGTGGCGCCGCCGCCGCGGGTGCCGGTGGACTATACCAGTGGTGGAGATGGCAGGGTTTCGCTTCCGCAGGCGAGCTCCGGACCAATGTCGACGGCGCTAGCTCTGGCGTCGCCGCTCGCACGCCGACGTCCCTGTCGCATATCGTGTTCGGCATCGGCGGCGCGGCTCGGACGTGGGGCCGCCGCCGCGGGTACGTGGAGCTGTGGTGGCGGCCCGGGCAGACGCGCGGCCACGTCTGGCTCGACGAGGAGCAGGCGAGCCCGTGGCCGGCGGCCACGAGCCCGCCGTACCGCGTCTCGCCGGACGCGTCCCGGTTCGGGCGCCGCGCGTCGGCGTCGCGGATGGCCAGGATCGTGGCGGACTCCTTTGCGGCCGTCGTGAACGGCACGGGGGAGGACGACAACGGCGGCGATCGCGAGGTGCGGTGGTTCGTGATGGGCGACGACGACACGGTGTTCTTCCCGGACAACCTGGCGACGGTGCTCCGCAAGTACGACCACGAGGAGATGTACTACGTGGGCGCGCCGTCGGAGAGCGTGGCGCAGAGCGCGGCGCACTCGTACGGCATGGCGTTCGGCGGCGGCGGATTCGCGGTGAGCTACCCGGCCGCGGCGGCGCTGGCCAGGGCCTTCGACGACGACCGCGACGGCGGCTGCCTCGACCGGTACAGGGACATGTTCGGCAGCGACGAGCGCGTGCACGCCTGCCTCGCCGAGCTCGGCGTCCCGCTCACCCGCGAGCCGGGCTTCCACCAGCTGGATTTCCGCGGCGACGCGTACGGGTTCCTGGCGGCCCACCCGGTGGCGCCGCTGGTGTCGCTGCACCACCTGGACCTCATCCGGCCCATCAGCCCCCTGCACGGGCCGACCTCGCTGGACGCCGTGCGGTCGCTGGTGGACGCGTCCCGGCACGACCCGGCCCGGACGCTGCAGCAGGCCATCTGCTACCACCGCGACGGCCCGTCCGGCGGCCACAAATGGGCCGTCTCGGTCGCGTGGGGCTACGCCGCGCAGGTGTACCCGTGGGCCGTGCCGGCCCATGAGCTGGAGGCCCCGCTGCAGACGTTCGAGCCCCTGAGGAAGACGACCGCCGACAAGCTGTCGTTCCTGTTCAACACCCGGCCATGGAGGCCTGCTGACAGCGCGTGCGCGCGGCGGCCCCTGACGTTCTTCCTCAGCCGCGTCCGGGACGCTTCGGCGGCGGCCACCGTGACGGACTACACGAGGCACGTCGTCGGGAAGAAGCCGCCGGAGAAGGAGTGCGACAAGCCCGGCTTCCGTTCGGCTGCTTCGGTTCAGACGGTCAGGGTCCTGGCGCCCAAGATGGACCCTAGTGACTGGCACCGGGTAATTGATCACTAAACAGTACCGCATCATCATCAGCTCGATCGGTTTCCTCTTCTCGGGTTCTGCAGGAATTGAGCGCTCGAGGCATGTTTGCAGGCACCACGGCGGCATTGCTGCGAGACCGAGAGGGATGGGTCGGGCACGGTTTTGGAGGTGCGGATACGGCGGTGCTAGCTCCGGCAGAGGAGAGCTCGCCGTCGCCACGCCGTAGATCCGTCCATTTTGTCGCAGCACCGAGATCGACTGACGTAAGTTAACACACTATCTGATATATTGATGCTGCTTGCCACGGTGAGTGATGATGTTAGTGTTAATGTCCCTAATACACTGGCTCATTGCATAGGCAGATGGGAATGGTGATTGGCGAATGGTTAATGATTCTCACCGTGGCTGCGTGTTCTCTTCTCTACAAACTTTATATATGCTTCCTCACTTGCGATTTCATTCAGATATGTGACCATCTGTTAGCTTCCTGGTTTTCAGTCATATATGTGACTATCTGAACTGTGGTTGTCAAACTGTTATTCCGATCAAATACCTGCCCACAAGTTCTGTGTGCTGCTATTTTCGAATGTGAACTTGATCCTATCTTCTGAATGTGATGTGTTTTTTTTTTCTTTCTGAATGTGAACAGAGTTACAGAGCGATGCTAGCTGTTATCTGATTATGGTTTCACTCCTATTTTCTGAATGTGAAGTTGATATGCATATTCGATCTTCTGGATGTGCTGGGTTTTTCTGAACGTGAATAGAACCATCAGGATCGATGCGTAGTGCTCCACTATTGTCAATTATTCAGAACTGGTCCATCCGTGTCACTAGTGCTCCACTATTCTTTTTGAATGTGAGTAGAGTTGCTCCAATATTGTCATCGTGTCGCTCTTATCAGTGCTGTACAGTCTACATAAACCCGTCTTCCTCCTAGCTAGTCCGAGCCACGTCTCGCCGCTATAGCCTATAGCTACAAGAGGTGAGCAACGTGTAAGAGAGAAGCTGGGGTTGTCAGGTGTCTAGCTAGTGTTCTTTCACAAATGGACGCTCCCACTCCCACTCCCACGGCGGCCGAGGGCAGCGGCAATAAGCACATTGTGCTCGTCCACGGCGCGTGCCTGGGCGGCTGGTCCTGGTTCAAGGTGGCCACCCGGCTCCGCGCGGCAGGGTACCGCGTGGACACGCCGGACCTGGCGGCGTCGGGCGTGGACCCGCGGCCGCTGCAGGAGGTGCCCACGTTCCGGGACTACACCCAGCCGCTGCTGGACCTCCTGGCGGCGCTGCCGGACGGCGAACGCGTGGTGCTCGTCGGCCACAGCCTCGGCGGCGTGAACGTGGCCCTGGCCGCCGAGACGTTCCCGGACAAGGTCGCCGCCGCGGTGTTCCTCTGCGCCTTCATGCCCGACTGCACGGCGCGGCCGTCGCACGTGATGGAAAAGGTGAGCCGAGCCGCGATCGGCCAGCTGCTCTCGATCCCTGGATTTGAGATGTTCCCCTCCTGGTGGTGCGAGTCATTTTCTTGATTTTGGCCATCGAGAACATCGATTAATTAGTGTCTTTTTTTGCTCATGTTCTTGATTTTGGCCATCGATGAACAACAGCGCTTTTTCAGCATGAGTTTTACTTTGTTCAAAAAAAAAATGAGGAGGTGATCATTGTGTCTATTTCTTGATGGTTTCTGATGAAACGAATGGATGAAGTTCGTGGAGGGGGAGTGGCTGGACTGGATGGACACGGAGGTGAAGCCCCAGGACGCCGAGGGCAAGCTCCCCACCTCCATGCTGTTCGGGCCCCGGATGACCCGAGAAATCTTCCAGCTCTGCTCGCCCGAGGTACGTAATTAACATACGCGTGCGTGCCTATGCACGAGCCTGATTTGTTTATCTTTCATTCATTTGAGTCAACAAGTTGCATTTTCGAGTTGAAAGGGAAACGTTCATCGATCACTGGATCAGACTAGCTAGTGTGCATCGAAGAGGACACGATGTCCATTCGCCACCCGGTCGCGTCAGCATCATCCTAGAACATAAGGGCAGTCCCAACGAAGTCCAAACCAAAAACGTCACCGTCGAAACCATCCCCGTCCTACGGTGGAGTCTAACCGTAATAAATGGTAGCAATAAATCAGCCTCCTTTCGTCTTCCTCCGGTACTCTCTCCTCCCGTTCTCCAGCACCAGTAGAGCTCGGCGAGTGGGCGGGCGCGGCTGCAGGCGAGCGCGCAGCGCCGGCTGGCGGGCAGCGAGCCCGGGGCTAGCGACGCGCGCAGCAGGCGAGCGCAGCAAGCAGAGCGAGGCGGGCGCTGCCGAAACGCCGTCTTGAATGGCCGTCGGTTTTGTCCCCCTCTTGAATGCAGGTCGAAACGCCGTCTTAATGGCCGTCGGGACTGCCCTAAGGACGGCTATTTTTGGCTATTTGCACGCGCACACAGTGAATGGAGTTAATACCGCTGTTCATGCTTGCCGTGGACCTTGACGAACAGCACCTATCCAGGTTCAGCCATAGGTTTTTTTAGGACCATCTGGATGTATGTAGCTATCTGTCAACACTCGCCGCATCTACGGGTGGTGGGCCAAAATCTCTCAACGACCCAATATATCTTAGCCAGTTAATCAGAGTGTTGCCGCGCCACGTAAACAGAATCGGATAGAAAACAGATAAAAAAAGGGCATGTTGAACACACAAAAAAAAAAATGGTAAACAACAGATAAAAAATTCAAATAACAAACATGGCTCTTCGCCACTTTGTTAGACGACTCCAACGACGCAACCCGGCCGAACGCAGTGTCTTTGCATATCAAAAACACCCCTTCAACACAAGACCTAAACACGAGACCTATTTTGCCTACCAGGCGAGCTGTGACGCAAATAAACATCGTCCAAGTGGGCGACACAAATCTCTGGCCGAGTGGTGGGCTTGCAGCGAGGCATGGCCCTGAACGGGGCACGGCTGGCTTGGTGAGGAACTGGGTGCGGGCGAGGTGAGGAGCATGCCGAGGCGAGACCCGGCGATGACGATGATGCCACAGGAGGAGGGAGGCGGCGTTGTAACTGTTCCTTGCCCGCAAGTGTCATGGTGGAGCAGAGAGGCAGAGCAGAGGCGAGAGTCAAGAAAATAGAAAAGGAGACACCTAGGCGCGGAGTCACTAGTGGATCTGGGTGGAGATGGCGGCTTTGGCTCGGCAGCAGAGGCGAGCCCTCAGCGGGCATGGAGGCAGGCAGGCGGCGGGATTTGAGGCTTCTCTGCTCGAGCTCTATTGGAAAAGGTGGGATTTGGGTGTGCGATTTTTTCATAGTACATGACTTATATTATAAAATGAGTATCGCGTTTGGGTTGTTGCCGTTGGAGACAATTTTAGTCGTGTCTTCGAGTCTACGGGACCTACTAAGGCATCCTTTGGAAAAGTAAATAGTTAATTTTCTCATCCAGTCTTCCCTTCCGCACGCAGCGTGATGATGTGTCACATAGCCTTGTTATTATCATGTGCAAAATCAGTTTTGCATCTTCAAGCACATGCGTCGTGCTGATGTGTCATCATTTTCTCTGCAGGACATCACGCTCGCGTCGTCTCTGATTAGGGTGAGCTCCATGTTCGTGGAGGACCTGGTGCTCCAGCAACCCTACACCAAGGAAAGGTACGGGTCGGTGCGCAAGGTGTACATCGTGTGCACGGAGGACCACGCCATCGTGGAGCAGTTCCAGCGCTGGATGATGGAGAACAACCCCGTGGACGAGGTGAAGGAGATCGCGGCGGATCACGTCGTGATGCTCTCCAGGCCCGACGAGCTGGTGCGCTGCCTCATCGACATCGCCGACAAGTATGCTTAATTAACGACGCTATATATCTATCAGCAGCTGTTGAGCACATCTACATCGTTGCTTCTCGATCGTCGGTTACTCGGTTGAGAAGGTTCTGCATTCGGTTTTTTTCCCGTCACTGGGCTCCCTGCTGGGTCGAATCCGGATTGGCCAAAATTCTCGACGCGTGGTGTGTGATCGTGTATAATGCTATTGAGGATTGCTATTAATCTATATTTGCCGGAAAAAATATGTATACAGTATACCGAGGCTCTTGTTAACGGTTGTGTTTATCTTCGTGGCACTGCCTAGACGTCCGATGTCTAAATTGTCTACCAATGATTCCTAAATAGTTAGTCATCAATCGCATGGTCCGTTGGCTAGATGACGACGGGCTCCTTGCACAGCTTGGCTCGGTTGGCCGGTTGGGTCTGTGCAACGGGTCAGCTTATATGCTGACGATATGGTGCTCTTTGTGGCACCCAATTGCCAGGACAAAGAGTGTGGCCACACCAATTCACTGCAGCGACGAGGACATCGAACGAGTGCAGCAGGTCCTCTCCTGCCGGGTTGAGGACTTCCCCTGTCGATACCTTGGCAGTCCTCTGTCCATTTTCAAGCTGAAGAAGAGCGATGAGCAGGCACTCATCGACGCCGTTGCTGCTCGGATTCCGCTATGGAAAGGCAGCATGCTTTTTTTTTTTTTAGACCACGTCTAGGCGCGTATTTCAGAAAGGCAGCATGCTCAATATTGCGGGGAGAACCACGCTTGTCAAGTGCACCATGTCGGCAATTCCAGTCCATTCAGCGATCGCTCTGTGTCTATCCCCTTGGGCAATCGAGAGCATTGACAAGCTTAGCAGGGCTTTTATTTGGGGTGGCGTCGCGACGGTTTCTGGGGGCCGTTGCAAGGTGGCCTGGGAAACAGTATCCAGACCAGCTTCTTACCTTGGCTTTCCTGGGGTAGCAGACCTGCGGCGGACTGGGATAGCGCTTCGGCTCCGGTGGCCGGCTGCGACGAACTAACCCACAACGTTCTTGGCAGGGGCTACCTGAACCTGAAGAACAGATGGTGTAAGATTTCTTCAAGGTAGCCACTTTCTCCAACGTGGGCAACGGGGAATCAACTCTTTTCTGGATGGACAATTGGCTTCAGGGGACTAGCATCCGCAGCCTTGCTTCAACTGTATTTGCGTCCGTTCCAAAAAGGAGGCAGGGGGGTGTCAGTGGCAGAGGCATTGCATGGAAGGGCATGGATTCGTCACGTCACGGGACCTCGGACGATGCAGCTGCTCACTGAGTTCTTGGCCCTATGGATCGATCATGTTGGAACAGATACATCTTTCCCCCGGGCGTTCCTGGTACTCATAGGCTTGTTCTAGGCCGCTGGGTGCTCGTCAGCTATGTAAGACATGATCCGACCCATCAGCCTGCATGGGCGACCTCACTGGACACCGTGCGGTCGCTGGAGGACGTGTCTCGGCACGACCCGACCTGAACGCTGCAACAGGCCTTCTGCTACCACCATGGCGGCCCGTCGTGCAGCCACATATGGTCCATCTTGGTCGCGTGGGGCTACACCATTGTTTTTCTCAATGCAATCTATAATAACATTGCAGGATATATTTTTGTTTAAAATTGTCTAGAGCACAAATCTTTTTGTGCTTTGAACTAAAAAAATTTGATTCTTAAATTTAAGAATTTCCAAACGGCCTCAAATTTTGACATGATCGGTATCAAAATTGTAGCGGTCAACGTGATCTGTAACTTTGAAGTTGACAAGGGCCACTTCATCAGCTCTAACTAAATTAATTCATATCACTAGATTCATAGATAATACTCCTATATCAATATTCATAGCACCAGATAATAAGCGTAGAAACGAAGGGAGCACGGATTTCTAGCAGCATACCTACAAGCCTATATTCGGTTTCATAATAAAAAAAAAAAGCCTATATTTGCGGTGATGCATCTGGACTGGACACGCGACTTTGTTGTCGTTGCATGAGCCGGGAGTGGATCCTGGCCAGTGTCTCCCGGAACCTGCCGAGATCCAGGGTCACGTTCTGCCCGCGCAGGTACACGTGCTCCACAAGCTCCCACTCCTGCTTCCCCTGCTCCCGCCTCGCCCGCGCCGGGTCGGCCACGACGACGTGGTCCGCGGGGTACTTGCGGCTCAGCGAGCTCTCGCGCGCGGCCACGTCGTACTGCTCGTAGTGCAGCTCCATCCTCGCCGCCGGCACGCCGAAGAGGTTGCGCGACAGCAGGGTGATCCCCAGCGGCGCGATCTGCGCCAGCGCCGCGCGGCCGGGGCGAAGGAACAGGAACGCCGTCAGGTCGGCGCCGTGCACGCCCACCAGCGCGTCGTACGAGCTCACCGACGCGTACACCGCCGACAGCGGCGCCCCGGTGGCCGTCTCCATGATCTCCACGTCGAACCCGACCGACTCTGCCAGCCGCGCCACCGCCGCCTGGTTCTCGATCACTCGCCTCCCCTTGCGCGACACGATCCCGAGCCGTGGCCGTCGCTGCTCCGGCGGCGGCATCCCCTTCCTGCTGCTGCCGTCGTCGCCAGCTGTGGTGAGCTCGTCGTCGTACACGCCGGCGAGGAAGTCGTGGAAGTCGACGATGGTGCGGTTGTCCCGGAGCCTGGTGGAGTTGACGGCGAGGTAGCCGTGGTAGCGCGTCCCCACGATGGCGCCCGGGAAGCAGTGCGTCCTCTTGTCCCTGAGCAGGTCGATGACGTGGTACCCGGAGAGCCCGGCGAGGATCTCGCCGTAGGTGCCCGCCCACCGCGGGCTGTACGCGAGCACCGCGAGCACGACGCTGCGGCGGAGGTGCTGCGCCGTCAGCCACAGCGGCAGGAACCCGTCGTTGAAGACGTGGAACATGTTGTGGCTGTACCCGCCCGCAGTCACCACGAAGACCGGCGCGTCGTGCCGGACGTCGCACCGGTGCGCGCGCGCGGTGGAATCGGCCTCTGGCCGGGCCACACGGCGGAGCCTGACCTCGTGGATGGTCTTGGTGATGTAGGCGTCCCACTTGCGCGTGTACGGCCGTATCCGCTCCTCCGTCGTCACGTCGGCGCCGGGATCCACCGGCGCTGACGACGACGATGCTCCCGGCGGCGGGAACAGCAGGAGGGACAGGGACGCGGCGTCCGTGCGCACGTCGCCGGACATGAAGCAGACGTCGGAGTGGTAGTCGGACCGGTCGCAGCAGATGGTGTGGTTGGGCATGGACACGCACGGGGAGCCCACCTGGTTGTCAAGAACGACGGCCTGCTGATGCAGCGCGCCGCCGTGTCGTTCCTGGTCTGCGTCGCCGTGACCAGCAACGTGCTCTTGCAGCCCGAGCGGTGGTGCCGATGACGACGTACGGCTCGTCGAGCTGGGCCTGGGCGCGGAGATGCCGCCGACGATGGAGGCGCCGTACGGTGCGGCGGGCCCGGAGACGAAGAAGCGCGGGGCGTAGACGACGGCGCACAGGGTGACGACCGCGAGCACGAGGAAGAAGTGAGCAAGGAACGCCCCTCTGCCGCCGCCCTTCGCCTTGACGGCTGCTGCGTCGTCCATGGCCGGCGGCTTGAGGCCCGCGGACGACGCCTTTGATGAGGCCGCCATGCTAGATTAAATTTCTGCGAGCTGCTCGATCGTCGGGTCAGCTAGTGTGGAGCGGAATTACTTGTAGTAAGTAGTTAGAGGTACCGGATGGCCATGTGTGTGCGCCTGCTAGCTGGCTTCTTCTGGGGATCCGTTCTTCTAGTAGCGCGTCGTCGCATGCATGTGCTCCTACAGGTGTCTTACTGTAGTCAATGAACACGTGGCAAGCTACCACACGGTGAATGAGCAGCAGCCGGATCGATCAGCGTCAGGGGTACATAGAGTTTGTCAGCAGGAGCAGTAGTAAGACGCATCTCTCAAAACTCGAACGTTTGGAGTGTGTCAATATCGAGGTGGGCGCACTCTTTCCCTTGGCGCCGACGATCTCTCCCCAGATCTCGGCCGGCCACCCATATTTGACTCCGGATTATTACGGCATTCAACGTCGGATCCTGTCGACACGGGTCCAAACTCCTCCAGGAGGACGTAACGAGCCTAGGCATATAGCATATCCGAGCTGCTCAGTGAACCGCCCGCGAACTCCGGCAAGTCCGAGAGCCCCATGCCGTTATTCTAGAAAAGAGAGATTTGATATCCGCACTCTGTGTGTTTGCCCTGTATCGTGAATCACCGATCTCGTATAGAGAAGCGAGCTAGAGAAGCAGGGTTTTATACACATCTGGATTTCTCTTTCGACGCTTGTGTTGCAGAGAAAGGTGCATTTGGCAAAGCAAAAGAGAGAGGCCACAAAAGAAATGATGTGAGCATTGGGGGCACCTGTGGCATCTGCTTCTAGTATTACAAGGTAGGCTGTCTCATTGTGATCGCCGGCCTACCAGCGTTGTATCTGCATCGGATAACACGACGAATGGGTCGAAGCCAGGACTTGCAAATAAGGTTGTTTAGGGCGTGAAGGAAGCCACGCTTCATGTAATATCGTGCTCTGCTAAATTACTCTTCACGGCCATCGTAAAAACTCTTATACTTAAATATAAAGTTGCAAGTGTTTTGTGATCAGCCAGACGGCGAGGCTTGGCATACTGAAGCTAGCGGTTCCCAACCTGAACATTCGTATGACTGACTAAAAAACACCCTTCGCAGAGCAAGTAAAGGTTCCCTTGTCCACAGTGATGGCTCTGTACATCTCAGAGTGGTTCTCTCCCAATTGTTTGCTAGCTTCAACAGTTTAGATTTAGAAAGTTTGGATCTTCGGCACCAAATGACTTAAAAACAAATGACTCGTCTCCCAACAAGGAATTGAAGTCTTCCAACTCACGCAATATGATATAAGCATAAGCATATGCATGCATATATGAGTCCATTCCTGCCGTGTCCAGACTCCAGAGGTATACAAGCAACGCTTGCTTTGGAATGGGCAATTTTTTCAGCAACCAGAATCTGATCTTTGATCGTCATGGCCCTGAATATCTTAGCAAGATCCATCTCAAAGGAAGCATTGTTCTCAGAACTGCTGAACGCGAGACCCTTGTCTGTCCCGGTCAGATAAGAATCCATGAGGTCTCATCTCCCTAATTTCCATGCATGCATCAAGTTTTTTTTTTTTTTTTTTTTTTTTTTTTTTTTTTAATACTGGGGGTATACTACAAACCAAACCGTCCACATGGGCGATCATGCCTTGAAGGTGGCACATTTGTAGCAAACAATTAAGAACATCAGATTGTCTATGAACAGAGGTAGGTTCCATTTGCATGGCATGCTTACCTAAGGTTAGGACTTCAGCCCATTTTCCACCTTTTCGCATCAATGATAAGCTGATCTTGTAGGCTCGATGATTTTCTCAGATTCGCTAAACCTAGGAGGCCATCAGACTCATCCAGTCAAACATATATTTCGTTAAGAAGATATGTCATTTTCTAAAAAGATGCCACTACACCCCAGTACTGCACAGCAGGATTGGAGGAACGTGAATTCCGCTGGACATGATATTCAAAGCACATTAGAGCACAAGCATGAGCTTGACATCTAAGAGAGGCCCTTGCTAGAGTAACTTTAGGTATAGCAGCCAACAACTCAGCAACATGGCTATGGCCACACTGAACCAACATTTGATCCTGTTCATATAACCAGAATATGTTCCATTTTTCAATTTACCTCCATGCTTTCCAGTCATCGCATAACTAGATTGTAACTTCTTAATATAATGATACACAACTCTCATGCGTTTTTGAGGAAAAAAAATGAACCTCCAGACTGCATCTTTTCCACAAAGCTGTAAAAGTTGTAAGCAATTCAAATTATTTTAGAGCATAATCCTATTATATTTGACAAATATTGGATTGCAGTAATCAGACAGAAAGATGAAAGAACAGTAGCTGAAGTACCAGAC
>CM041634.1:15183135-15230776 GCA_023333625.1 Bothriochloa decipiens
AAAAAAGAGCAAAGCTTTGAACGCTACATCACCTTCAGCAGTGAAGTGGCTCCAACCCATAAGTATGTCATCACCCAAGTCCTGAAAAAAGAATTGTAAGGTTATACAGATGTTTCTTAAACAAGGCACACAAACAGCGGTTGGGGAACATACACTAACAGCGGTTGAGGAAGATACACAAACAGAAGTTGATCAAATATCAAATGGGCACCTCACAGGCATAAGGCAAACTGATCTGCAATACAGCATTAAATTACAAAAAAAATACACCAATCTGCATACAAATCCGATATACAACCAGTTCTATCTGCTGTAAATATGTTTTACTATTCGACCATAACTGTTCGCTGTCTTTCGTTAAAGCTGACAGGGCCAATTGCATGCAACGGCTGAGATAGAGAGGGCGCCTGCCCCCCTTGGTGTATTCGTCTTTGGCATTTTTCTGTTTCTCTTTCTCTTCACTTATGTCTCTTCCTTATATGGCTAGGGTGTTGGCTTTATTGATCTGGCTTAACTAGCAATGGTGGCGGGGGAATGAGACTGATCGCCCTTCCTAGGAGGCTCTGACCATAAAGACTCAATTCCTAGATCCTCCCTAATGCCTAACCCCGCCATTAGTTATATGGCCTAATGGCCGGCGCTCGGCAGAGGCACTAACAAACTCCCTAACTTCATTCACATGATGTAAACCCCAACAAACTGGTAACCTGATCAGACTTAGCAACTAGTGGATGCTGACCCCTTCGTCCTGGTGTATTGCTTGCTAATGAAAGCATCTGCAACACTCCTCTGTAGTTTCTCAGGGTTGACAAGAAACACATGATGTGTTAGCAACACATACACGTCTACCAACCCAGGAGAATAAACAACTTCACTAAAGACTTACTTGATTCCTCTTCGCTTGTCTCTTCATCAGTTGGCACTTCAACACACAAACCTCCTTGATTGACCAAAATAAATAGGGAAGCTGATGAACTCAGAGTACTTCTTCACCAAATCCTGCATAAAATAGAATTCAAAGTAAACACAAGAAACAATAGATGCACAAAATGACAGATATAATTGACTTACATGGTTGGTCTATAGGATAATGTGTCCAACTCAAGTAGTGGACAGGAAAGCCAAGTATATTTTCACTTTCTCTCACACAGTAACATGAAAATTAACGCGTGATTAATGAATGCAATCAGTAAAAATGGAATATTATTGCTAGCGACAGTTTCTAAGAAATCTGCCATTGCTGTAAAAAGGAAACAAATTGACCATGAAAATAACTGCTTCAAATTCCTAGTTAGCACTGTTTGTGTCATGTATCAATCTAAAAAAAAAAAATTAAGATAGATGCTTCAAATTCCTAGTTAGCTCCCTCAGGAAGATATCCTTGTTGCTGTAGAGTGAGTTGATGATTATGTCCATGAATCTGGACACGTCCCTGCACGCAACAAAATCATATTGTTCATAAAGTTATCGATATAACAAGACAAAGCAGTGGAAAACAGCAATGGTCAGCAGGCCGCGCCCACCTCTGGGCAACCTCAGAGTCAGTGGACCAGCCATGAGTGACAGTGCCAAGGTTCTCCTCTACCTTTGGTGACAGCTAAGTTCAAAGTTAACTATGGAGACTCTCAATACTTTGGAAAATACAAAAGTTTCTCGAAGCATTTCTTGTGATACATTCAGGGGCCGGGTGTCTGAGTCAACAATACTCTAGAGAGAAAATCAGAGTAAGATTTAGCGTACAACTCGTATATGTCAGTTCACTGAATTATATATGTGCTCTAGAAATAATAATACAGTGCCCTCAAAAACAAAGAGGTACTTCAGAAGAAGGTCATCAAATTCACTCATCAGAGATGAAAACCCGTGTAACATACAACTTGAGGTTTGACATGTTACTGTTGCAGTGACTCTCATAGAGATCATCATGTGAAGCAATGCTTTGAATGCTACATCACCTTCAGCAGTGAAGCGGCGCCAACCCATAAGCTTGTCATCACCCAAAGTCATAAAAATTAATTGTAAAGTTGTACAAATGATTCTTAAACACAAACAGCAGTTGATCAAATATCAAATGCGCGATTCACAGGCATAAAGCAAATGCATCCATTCAGCAGTAGCGAAGTTTCATCGATAACAATAACATCCAGGAGCAGACATGTAGTGAACAGACACTTAGTTGGTTCCTGAGGAACAAACACACATATTAAACTACTTATAAGTTATGAAGCCTCCTTGATTTGCTTTGCTTCGGCCCATCGTCGGTGATCTAGTCGATCTGCACGTCCTCATCCTCATCGTCGGAGACCTCGGTTTCGTCCTCCGCGTAGCCCTTGCTGTGGTGCTGCTCGATGAGAGCCGGCTCGTAGGCGTTCATCTTGTCGTCGACGAACCTCGCCAGCGCGTACATTTCTCGAAACGACTCGGTCTCGTTGGCGAGGTCCTCGTCGGCCATGGGCTCGACGCAGCAATACGGATGCAGCTTCATGACGTCGATGACAGCCTCGGGTAGCTTGGTCTTGAGCACCATCTTCTTCTTCTTCGGCTGCGCCTCGTCCGCCCGGGCCTCTTCCTCTCTGGCCTTCACCCAGCGCTTCAGCGCCCCAGGGACACCGATCTGCCTCCACAGGCGTGTCGCCCCAAACGCCTCCTTCTTCAGCTTCAGGATCTCAGTGGCCTCTGACAAGGTCTTCCCCGCCGCCTCCGACGCGCCCGCCGGCCTCTTCCTCTTCTGGATCCCAGCACCCTTCTTCTTCGTCGCCTTGAGCGTCGCAGCGCGTGCCCTCCGGCTCCGGAGGCCGCGATCAGTGGCCCTCCCAGCCCGGGATCGAGTCCCCATCGCCGGCAAAGCAGCCCTCCGCGCCCGCGATCGAGTGAGCATACCTGAAGGCCTTGCCGCCGGCACGCCGCCGAAACAGCAGCTCTGGTCGCCGGCGGTAGAGCCCCAACCTCACCCTCGATGAGATCTGCTGGATCGCC
The DNA here is from genome assembly GCA_023333625.1 of Bothriochloa decipiens. Lineage (NCBI taxonomy): Eukaryota > Viridiplantae > Streptophyta > Magnoliopsida > Poales > Poaceae > Bothriochloa > Bothriochloa decipiens. The sequence continues at coordinate 15,186,112 of CM041634.1, forward strand.
GGTGCGGCGGATGTGGGACTGATGACACCGGTGCGGGGAAACCAGCTATAGGAAGGAAACAGAACACTCGACCCGGTGGCCCGTGCAAACTGCGAATCGGAAACGAAATCGAATAGACCGGGTCGGCCTTTCAATTTCCCACGTGTGGGCCTTTAAGTTAAATAATATATTTTAAAGTATTTTTTATTACGAACAGGGCTCGCGGGAATCGAAGTCTCGTGCCTTTTCCTTATTAATTTTAAACATTTATTTATTACGAAAATGTATTTTAGAGTATTTTTATTAATTTACTTTGATAAATTTAATCAAACTGTAACTTTGATCTGATCGATATCAAATTTGTGATCGTATTTTCACGTGAGAGAAGAAGTACGAACGTGGACCACACGAGCTGCATTTCGGCGTCCTGTGGCTGCGGTCCAGTCTCTGGTGAAAATGTGGAGCGCGTGGCCAACCGATGGAGGAGGAACCGATGGAGACCACGGATCCAATGCCGGGACCGATGGCGACGGATGCGTTGGGCCGTGCACGTGGCCGGCACATGACAACTGTTGGTGGTGGATTGGCCGGACGCGCAAATGGGCGGTGGCATTGAATACGGAGTACTAGCGTGGCACGTATTCAATGGTGCTTCCTCCTCTTTCTCAATAGCCAGTCAGATCTGCTTTGATTGATGTGAATAAGATACACGGCCTAGATTGTTGCGTGTACCCCCGTGCCCTGTCCCTCTCTATATAAATAGCAGACCTCCCTACTACTTGTTGGGTTGGGCATGAGTGGCCTTCCTCCTCCTCTTGGTTGGGTTATGCTGAAGATTGGTCACCTCAGGGCCATAAGGTCTCGCCGTAGCTCGCGTCGTGGCGCGATAGGGTCTCCCCGGAGCTAGCGTTGTGGCGTAATAGGGTCTCGCGGGAGCTTCAGATCGCCTCAGAGGCCGGTGGTGACCTCCTTCTTACCCTCTTCCACCGCCGCCATGGCCATGGTCGCCCTTGCCCCAGCCCTGCCAAGGTATGGCATACATCCATCAAGGGATGTCATACATCACCTATCAGCCCAGCTCAGTAGTACTTTGTGTTTGTGTACACAACTCGCCAGCCGCCACTCAGGCCAGCCGACGGTCCAGCAGCCAGCAACCGACCTGGTTACTCCCGTGACAAATTTGTATAACTTTTTATGATCTATAAAGTTTATATTGGTCATTTTTTATTTGACAAATCGATAGTAATGTTGTTTATAAAACCTACATCTCACTAATAGTTTCATAAACTATTAGAGAAGATATATAAGAATTGTGAACTATGTTAGAACCACCACATCGGATGAAAAAATAATCAAACAACCAAAACAAAGTTTATAGATCTTGATAAGTTATGAAATGTTATAGTTCAAATTTTTTCATTTGAGTTCATCTTGCCATGCTAAACCTACGCGTGAATTTTAAAATTCAAAATTCAAATTTTGTAAATAACCTCGGATGAAAAAACACCCAAAACAAAGTTTATAGATCTCGAAAAGTTATGAAACTTTGTAGTTGACAACTTTTCCATTTGAGTTCATCTTGCCATGCTAAACCTACGTGTGAATGTCTTAAATTTGAAATTCAAATTTATAAAAGACCTCGAATGAAAAAACTTCCTAAACCAAAAGTGTAGATTTCGAAAAGTTATGAAATATTATAGTTGACCAATTTTAGATTTGAATTGGTTTAGGCCCTCAAAAAAACTAATTACTCTCTGTTTAGTATAGGATATGAGGAAATAAAACTAGTTATAGACACATGTGACAGAGTAGTGCAATGATTAAGGCAGGAGACATGCGAGAGAGAGGTCATGAGTTCGAATACCACCGGACGCGAAGCGCATGATTTTCACACAAAAAAAGCCGCGACTTTTCATGTGAGAGAAGAAGGTAGCACGAACGTGGACCACACGAGCTGCATCTCAGCGTCCTGTGGCTGCGGTCCAGTCTCCGGTGAAAATGTGGAGCGCGTGGCCGACCGGTGGCAGAGGAACCGATGGAGACCACGGCGTAGAGGACATCATAAAGATCATACACAAAAATTTTTAGAATTTTTGGAGTTATACATGAATTACTATGATTTTTCAAAGAAAACAGCATTTAAATCATTTTCTGAAATAAATAAAAGAAAAAGGAAAATCAGCTCCCGACGTTGACCGCGGCGGCGACAATTTTGACTGGCGATTACTCGCCGGCAGTGAGGTCTCCGGCGATGAGCTTGGGCTCTACAGACTCAGCACAACAAGGCGATGCTTCTGGGCTAGTTAATGAAGCGGCGGACTTAGCGGAGCAGGCTCGCCGACGGCGATGGCGGCACGACTGCGCGGCGGCCTGGCGGTAGAGCTCACCGGAGCTTCCTCCGGTGCGGCTAACTCAAGCAACATGACCAGCGTGACCAGACGGACGCGAAGCGCGAGCTAATTTGGCTAAAACACGATCCTAACAACCTCGGCTTCGCTCGCGGCGATGCTGGCATGGCCGAGCTCGTCGGCGACACGCGAAGTGACAACGGCAAATCATCTCAAATATAGGTAAGGGCACGGGCGTGCTCAGAAGCTCACCCTGGAGCCGATGCACTGGAAGATGATGGCCCAACGACGGCCGGGATGAGAGAGCGACGTGAGCAACGATGGCGGCGGCGGACTCCGGTGGCAAGGTCGGCGTCCCGGTGATCCCTGTGCACCAACGGACTGTCAAAGGTGCGCATAAGGAGCAGGGAAAGATGAAGAACACGATGGGGAGGTTAAAGAGAATAAATAACCTACCCTGGTGGCGGTGGCCGGCGAAAAAGCTCGTGGCGGCTCGGCGACCGGCCGCGAGGAAGATGACGGCGTGCGGGCGCTACGGGCGACGAGGGCGGGCACTAGCTGGCTCAGAAGAAGCACAAGGTCGAGGTGGAGCTTCTGGCAAGAACAATCGAGCAGCGGTGAATCGACGGCGGCGAATTTTGACGGCGAAGGACGGTCGTCGGCGGCCGTAGAAGGAAAAGAAAGAAGACGACGACGCGGCCACGCCTATATATAGGGCAGGGTCGAGGTAGGAGCTGCTGACACGCATGTGCGGCAATGGACGGCGCGGCGTGAAAAGCCGGCCATGGCCAAAATTCATAGGTCTCGGTACTGTTCAAGCAAATTATAGAAATGCCATTCGTCGAAAATAATGAATTACTCCAAAATTTATATAAGAACTTGAAAATCTCCAAAAATAGAATTTGCATAACTTTTTAAGAGCTACACTTTTTATTTAACTAGCATCCTCAAATTCTATCTAGATTTTTAGATATGAATTCAAATACAAAAGGGGAATGAAACCCTAGAAATAATCATTTGAAATTACTTTTGATTTTTCAATAAAACTTGAAAATATTCAAAACTATGAAATGTTTAACTTGAAAACCAAACATGTTTCATATATAAAGTTTTCTCAAATTATGCATAAATTTTGAATTATGTTTTTAAAATCAAAAGGGGACAAATGCTGAGAAACTATATTTTTAAATTTATTTGAAATTCTTTTTAGAAACTTGAAAAACTTTATATACCATTATTGTAGCTCTTGTCAAGATCTAAAAATCATATTTTTAGAGTATACCCAAATTCTTTATATATTTTGAATTATAGAAAAAGGGATAAAATAAGGTTTTGAAATAAAGGGTTTTTGAAACCGAATTCAAACTCGATTTGGTTTCTAATTTAATTGGTTGGTTATTAGTGATCACAAACATCATCCAAGTACATTTTTAGGTCAATGACCCAATGACACCCTTGGTTAACCAAGTTGACTTTTGAAAAAAATATTTTATAGCTTTTTAATTTGAATTTAAATTTGAATAGCAAGACTTGGAAATAAGCTTTGAAATCCAAATTCAACTTCAAATATGGAAATCATTTTTAGGGTTGGACTTAGATTTATATACTATGCTTGACACTAGTGTAAACACGGTTTACACCTCAAGTACATAGAATATAAACTAAGTATTTGAGATGACATTCGAAAGTAGAGTTTTATGATTTCATGTGACAAAACATTGCAGAAGCACAATCAACCTATGAAATATAAACTTGTTTTAGTTGATGCATATTAAGGTTGACCTAAATATGAATGCTTTGTAGTGCATATGATGACATGGCAGGTTTTAGTTAATATAACACCAGAGGTGTTACAGCCCTTCCCCCTTAAAGAAATCTCGTCCTGAGATTTAAAGATGTAGGTAAAGTAATGAAAAAATAAATGTATCAAGAAACACACTTCAACTAAATACATAAGGAAAAGGGGTTTTACAACTCACACTAAAGAAGTTACAACTCATTGAGGGAATTATAACTTAGATAGAAGCATAGAATTCCGGGAAGTTCTCCAACAAATAATCTTCTGATTCCCAAGTAGCTTCTTCTTCTGAATGTTGATCCCATTGTATCTTATACCACTTAATGGTTCTGCTTCTAGTAACACAGTCTCTCTGATCCAATACTCGAATTGGATACTCGGAGTAAGTCAAGTCAGGTTCGAGTTTAATTCCTTCAACATCAACAACTTTATCTGGTAGTCGGAGACACTTCTTGAGTTGGGACACATGGAATACATTGTGTATGGCCGACAACCGTTCAGGTAGTTTTAGACAATATGATACCTTCCTAATTTGTGCCAAAACCTAAAATGGTCCAATATAACGAGGTGCTAACTTGCCTTTGACTCCAAACCGAGTAACTCCTTTCATTGGTGACACCTTTAAATATACATAATCTCCCTTATTGAACCACAATGGTTGACGTCTTTTGTCCGCATAACTCTTCTGACGAGATTGGGCTACTCTCAGGTTTTGCTGTATCTGCTTAACTTTTTCTTCTGTTTCTTTTACAAGATCAACTTCGAAGAATCTTCTTTCTCCAGGTTCAGACCAACATAACGGAGTTCTACATCTACGACCATATAGTGCTTCAAATGGTGCCCTTTTGATACTTTCTTGATAACTATTGTTGTAAGAAAACTCTACTAAAGGTAAACATTCATCCCATTTTTTGGAAAATTAAGAACACAAGCCCTTAACATGTCTTCAAGTATCTGATTCACTCATTCAGTTTGACCTCCTGTTTGAGGATGGTAGGCTGTACTGTGTAAAAGATCAGTACCTAAAGAGTTGTGCAAATGTTTCCAAAATTGGGAGACAAACTGTGTGCCTCTATCAGAAACAATGGTCTTTGGTACCCCATGAAGACTTATGATGCGCTCAAAATATAATTGGGCATACCGTATAACTAGATATATATTTTGAACTGGAATAAAATGTGTGGATTTTGTGAGACGATCCACTATGACCCAGATGGAGTCAAAACCTCTGGCTGTCCTTGATAAACCCACTATAAAGTCCATACTGATATCTTCCCATTTCTAAGCTGGAATGGGTAATGGTTAAAGTTCTCCCGCTGACTTCAAATGCACAGCTTGATAGGTATCACATTGAGCCACATACTGAGCAATTTTAATCTTCATCTTGGTCCACCAAAATTTCTGTTTTAAGTCATGATACATCTTATTACTTCCTGGATGAATATAAAACTTTGAAAGATGTGCTTCATCAAGGATCTTTTGACGTAACTCAGGAACTTTTGGTATGACCAGACGATTCTTATACCATAAGACATCTGCTTCATCAAGGGTAAAACAAGAAACCTTTTCTTTTCTAACTTTCTTTTTGATATGCTTAATTCCTTTATTACTTCTCTAGGCAGCAATAATTTAATCTTTGAGTGTTGACTCAACCGTAATATTAGAAAAACTACCATGTTGCACCATTACTATGCCCAACTTTTCTATCTCATGACATAAAGAAATGTCTAGAGGTTTTACTGTCAAGCAATGGCAATGACCCTTTTGGCTAAGAGCATCAGCAACTACATTTGCTTTACTAGGATGATAATATATCTCCAAATCATAATCATTGATTAGTTCTAACCATCTTCTTTGCCTCATATTCAACTCATCTTGAGTAAAAATGTATTTCAAACTTTTGTGATCACTATAGATATTACATTTATTGCCCCACAGATAATGTCGCCATATTTTCAAAGCATGGACAACAGCTGCTAACTCTAAATCATGTGTTGGATAATGCTCTTCATGTTTCTTCAACTGTCGAGAAGCATAAGCAATAACTCTCCCTTCTTGCATCAACACACATCCAATACCAATACCAGAAGCATCACAATAAACATCAAACGGTTTCTCAATATTTGGCTATACTAAATTAGAGCAGTAGTCATTAATTTCTTTAATTTCTAAAATGCCTCTTCACATACGGGTGACCAAACAAACTTAACCTCATTCTTCAACAGCTCAGTTATGGGCTTGGATATCTTTGAGAAATCAGGTATGAAATGACGGTAATAACCTGCCATTCCGAGAAAACTACGAACTTGATGTACAGTCTTTGGTGGTTCCCAATCAAGTATATCTTGTACTTTGTTAGGGTCTACAACAACACCCTTATCTAATAAAACATGTCCAAGAAATTTTACTTCTTTCAGCCAAAACTCACACTTACTAAACTTGGCATACAGTTGATGCTCTCTCAGACGTTGCAGAACAATTCTGAGGTGTTCAGCATGTTATTCTTTATTTTTGGAATATATCAAAATATCATCAATGAAGACAACCACAAACTTATCAAGTTCTGGCATGAACACTGAGTTTATCAAGTACATAAAATAAGCTGGTGCATTGGTGAGTCCAAAAGACATGACCAAATACTTATATAGACCATACCGAGTGATAAAGGTAGTCTTTGGAATATCTTTCACGCGAACCTTGATTTGATGATACCCGGATCGAAGATTAATTTTGAAAAACACCTTTGCCTCCGCCAATTGATCAAAAAGCAGGTCAATGCGGGGTAGAGGATACTTATTCTTGATTGTTACCTCATTCAAGGGACGATAATCCACACATAACCTCAAACTTTTATCTTTTTTTCACAAAGAGGGCAGGACATCCCCAAGGTGACGAACTCGGTTAAATAAAACCTTTATCCTGTAACTCTTGCAATTGAGTCTTGAGCTCTGCTAACTCAGGTGGTGCCATTCAATAAGCTCTTCTGGATATTGGAGCAGTACCAGGCTTCAAATCAATTCTAAACTCCACCTTTCTATCAGAAGATAAACCCGGTAACTCATCAGGAAACACATCAGGAAACTCACAAACCACTGGTATATCTTCAATTTCTTTCACAGAAGTGGCACATACTTTTTGACAGTCCTCTTAAGTGTTGGAAGTTGGATAAGAAGTTGAGATTTGCAATTAGGTATGTTCACTCTCATAGTTCTGTTCAGGATGTCTATCACAGCACCATGCCGTTTCATCCAATTCATACCTAGGATCACATCTATATCTTGATCCTTTAATATTATCATATCAGTGGAAAAAATATACCCACCCAAACTTACTGGCACATCATATACCATTTCTTTAGTACACATACGCCCCCTAGGCGATTGTATAAAGAATTGTTCTTTCATCCCCATTGTTGGTATTTCATGTGTCTTAACAAATGTACCATTGATGAATGTATGTGATGCACCAGAATCAAAAAGCAGAATTATAGGATGATCAGCAACAGGGAACGTACCCATCATGACGGGTTCTCCTTCAGGAATTTCCCCAACTTGAGTGTAGAACATCCTACCAGACTTCTTCTCATTCTTACTATTCTGCACCCTCTGATTTCCTGCCTTATTCTGATTCTGTGGTTGCGGTTGTGGTGCAAAGGTTCTGGGCACATAAGAATTATACTGCCTCGGATGTGGGCAGTTCCTTGAGTAATGGCCAGGCTTACCAACATGGGAAGATTGGTGGCTGGAAATTGGGGTTACGAATACCAGGGGCATTCGGCTGTCGTGGATAAGAAGGAGCAGCAGCAGGACGGACAATTGTCGGCTGCTGGGCTTGGTATTGTGGTGGACGGTAAGATGGACGAAAATAGTTTTGGGGATGATAAATTATTTTCTGACGCTTTTGATTGCCTCCAGAAAATCCTGATGTTACAGTTTTCTTCTTCTTAGCTTTCATGTGTTGACAGTTCTTTTCTTTATAAGATATGGCAATATTTACCATCTCATGGAAGGTAGCATTTGGGTTTCCAGTCATCATTCTCTGAATCTTGCTATTCAGACCCCTGAGGAAACACTCTTCTTATGGTCAATACTAACATGATCAGAAGCATATTGGGACAAGTGATTGAATTTACCAAAATACTACATAACTGACATATCCCCTTGTCACAGGGAAAGAAACTCTTTAAGCTTTATGGTCATGATTCCCTCAGGAATGTGATGAGCATGGAAAGCTTCACAAAATTCAGCCCAAGTAATACGGTGACCTTCAGGCTGAGCAACGTAAAGTTAACCCACCAGGCTCCTGCAGTGCCTCTCAACTGTTGAGCTGCAAACATGGGTTTCTAATATTCGGTACATTCAATTAGCCTGAAATTCTGATCCATAGTGCGGAGCCAATCATCTGCCTCCATTGGTTCATCCACTCTGGTGAAGACCGGAGGACGGGTGTTGGTGAAATCCACATATGTGGTCTCATTTCTATTATTTCGACCATGATTCCCTTGATGTGCATTCTGATTCTGATTCTGGGCCATCATGGTGGTTGCATTGACCAAGGCCGTAACTGCATCGGCCAAGGTTAGTGGAACTGGTGGAGGATTTGGGACATCACTTCCATCATGAGATGGACCGGCAGCATCACAGGATCGAGTGTGAGCAGGCATCTGTTGATAAACAAACTATACTTTATTCACAAAACTTTATTGAACTAGATCAGCAGATATTACAGACGTGCAACACACTTATAATACATTATTTTTGTTACAACCGTCTGCACTCTGGCAAGACTTCCCACACCTACTAGGTTTCAGAAAGCAGGGAAAAGATACATTACACATCTCACTATCCAAACTCCTTACTCCTCCTCACTGGGATCCATGGGAATTACATCCTCCTCTTCTGGATCCTCTTCCTCTTCCGGCTCTTCTTCCACTATCTCTGGATCTTCTTTTTCCATAAGATCCTCTTCATTCTCATTTGCTACACCCATCTGGTTTTCTTCTTCCTCATTGATGACATCATCATTAGCGGACTCTATTTCTTCAGGATCTTCCTCTTCTTCATCCTGACCCATCACAAGACCAAGATCATCTTGGGCTGCTTGTCGTTGATATTCAGGATCCAACTGGTTATTCAGCCTCACACACTCATCATCAGCTTCCTCCGCATACTTCTCCAACTCGTCCACAGATTCCTCAAGTTCGTGGACACGCTCATTCACCGCGTATTCTCGTGCCCAATCATCATTCCTTTGGTGCTTCATATATCTCCGAGATCGCCTCAACTGAGTAATCTCCGCGGCCTCTTCGATCCTATTGGCTTTAGCCCTCTCTAGTTCAGCCTAAGTCTTGCTATTTCAGCTTGCGGATCTGGATGGGAATTGTTACTACTTTCACCGATCTCGTATCTGGGGGCCAATTGATGTCGAGGTACTCCCTTTGGTGCAGTGCTCTTACGGAGAGTCTGCTTGGTAAGGGCCATCCTGAAGAAAGATAGGTCATAAGAGATAAGGATAGATAGGTAGGACTCTGAAGGTTAGCATGAAAAGGATTGATACTACTTAACCCAAACCACTTTAAAGGGGAAGGTAATTAAAATAGGTTAATTAAACATGATGCATGAACGAACTTACAATCTAAGCATATAAAAAATATTGAAATAACACATACATAAAAGTAACCTTTATAAAATAGGGCAATTTAATATGCTATTCCACCACCACACTTTGAAAATAAGAGTAAGGGTCGATAGAAGAATCATAGATAAGGAATAAGCAATTTGGACCCAAAATAGTCAAGTTTAAATTATTTGACTCAAAAACTTTTAAAGTTTTCACAAAGAATACTACAACAACTCTTTTTAATAACGATCCAGCTCCGATACCAGCTGTGGCAGAACCTCCTAAATCATATGGCCCATATGCATTATTATTGTCTAAACAGACTCCAAATAATAATGAATGTGTTCCATACGATTTATAAGGTCTGTCGGGTAAATCTCAAATCATCCACGTTCTCCGAGCAGGATCAATCATTACAAAGAGACATTACAGTATTACAAAAGTTTTATACAAATAAGATATATCGGAGTGAAACAACAGAAGAATTACAATAACATAATTTTACAAATGTTTAGTTTCAAACTTTACAAACCGAAAGTTTAAATTGTACAACCATAATAGTAGTGGAGTAGCGATAGATAACTTTATTACAATACCAGACGATAAGCTCTGCCCAAGAGCTAAACATCCTACTCATCGTCACTCTTCGCAACGACTGTCATGCAGCAGGATGCGAAGCACTCCTGCTCATGGGGCTCACCTGCAACAACGGTTCAACAAACCCTGAGTACAAAAGTACTCAACAAGACTGACCCGACGAAAGAAAAGGGGTGAAGACTCAGGAAATGCAGGCTAGAGGGACAAGGTAAGGCTTGCAAGAGATAAGGATTTTTGTGGAAAAGCATTGATAGAAAGTAAAGTTATCTTACTCTAGATCCAGATTACCAACCAACTTTATTTTGATATCTTATCATCATTCAAATTGTTACTACGATGATGAACACCGATCGAGTCTTCTTCTCCGAGAAGCAACGACGATTCGAATCTATTTTCATACCCAGCTGGGACCTAGATCACTGGGATACCAGAGACTTTAACTCCAATGCATACCAGATCACAGATATACCAGGATAACAACCGCAGCCATATATCACCACATGATACACATGAGTACTTTGACCCAGTGTACCGATATACATAAGAACTTAAACCCACAGTATAACACACTGTGACATATGTGAGGACTCTGGCCCATTATAAATCACTCCATGACATACGTGGGGACTCTGGCCCACTGTATCTCACTTCATGCATGTGGATTTTCTAATTTTCTCGATATCACCGATTCACCATCGATACGGGACCTAGGGCATCAACAGACGGAAACACTACAGAGGGACTCCTTTCCCAATGCAAGTTAACCGTCCGGACTCGATTTATTAACTATCATCATAATTCTCCAAACAAAGCCATTCTCATCTTTTTTATTCTTTTACCTTTTGAAAACCTAACTAATTAAACAAGGCTAAGCTTTACTACGCATCTTCCAGTAACAGGTAACAAGGAATAAGGAAGTAAGACAGGTAATGCAGTTGGTAGGTTTTCACCCAACCCCTATTACTTAATGCAACATCTCATAATCGAAGCGATAAAACCTTTATAAAATAGAATAGGGTTTGAATGCATCCGGGGCTTGCCTTGGTATTCGGGGTAGACGGTCTTGAGCTCTAGGTCAACTCCCGATTCCTGAATCTGCTCTTCCTTGGGATCTGGTGCGACAATGTTAAACTTTCCGTTAACGGAAACTACACGATAAAATGATATGCGTCAACATGATGAAATAGTAAACATGATGCTCGATGGATGCATGACCAGATTAAGGGCTTGAGTACAACTTTCCTTCATGATAAAGTTGCAAGCCAACAAAACTTACTCACTAAGTTCGTTAGGGTTAACTACATCTTTAATAAAATTATTTAAGCACATGAAATAACGTCGATTAAGCCCTAATGACATGATTAATATAAGCACAAATAATTAATTTAAGTGCCAAAGGTCATTAGGGTTAATGACCTAAGGTCATCAATCAATCCCAAAGCCAAACAAACCCTATAATGTTAAACTTATTTAAAGGGATTAATTAATTATTTAAAAGCACAAAATAAAGGCATAAAAATTAAATTTGTCTAATTGAGCTTAAAATTTTATTTTAAAATATCTTGGCCTAATTAGATGGCAAAATAAATTTTAGAAATAAAAGCCAATTATTTTATTTATTAAAAATTATTAAAGGAGCATTTTTCAATTAAAAGAACTAATTTTAACTTAGGAAAAAATTACTTAAATTTGGCATTTCATATTTTTCTAGGTAGAGGACATCATAAAGATCATACACAAAAATTTTTAGAATTTTTGGAGTTATACATGAATTACTATGATTTGTCAAAGAAAACAGCATTTGAATCATTTTCTAAAATAAATAAAAGAAAAAGGAAAATCGGCTCTCGACGTTGACCGCGGCGGCGACGATTTTGACCGGCGATTACTCGCTGGTGGTGAGGTCTCCGGTGATGAGCTTGGGCTCTACAGACTCAGCACAACAAGGCGATGCTTCTGGGCAAGTTAATGAAGCGGCGGACTTAGCGGAGCAGGATCGCCGACGGCGATGGCGGCACGGCTGCGCGGCGGCCCGGCGGTAGAGCTCATCGGAGCTTCCTCCGGTGCGGCTAACTCAAGCAACATGACCAGCGTGACCAGACGGATGCGAAGCGCGAGCTAATTTGGCTAAAACACGATCCTAACAACCTCGGCTTCGCTCGCGGCGGCGCAGGCATGGCCGAGCTCGCCGGCGACACACGGAGTGACAACGACAAATCGTCTCAAATATAGGTAAGGGCACGGGCGTGCTCAGAAGCTCACCCTGGAGCTGATGCACTGGAAGATGATGGCCCAACAACGGCGGGGATGAGAGAGCGACGTGAGCAACGATGGCGGCGGCGGACTCCGGTGGCAAGGTCGGCGTCCCGGTGATCCCTATGAACCAACAGACTGTGAAAGGTGTACATAAGGAGCAGGAGAAGATGAAGAACACGATGGGGAGGTTAAAGAGAATAAATAACGTACCCTGGTGGCGGTGGCCGGCGAAAAAGCTCGCGGCGGCTCAGCGACCGGCCGCGAGGAAGATGACGGCGTGCGGGCGCGACGGGCGACGAGGGCGGGCACTAGCTGGCTCAGAAGAAGCGCAAGGTCAAGGCGGAGCTTCTGGCAAGAACAATCGAGTAGCGATGGATCGATGGCGGCGAATTTTGATGGCGGAGGACGGTCGTCGACGGCGATAGAAGGAAAAGAAAGAAGACGACGACGGCGGCCACGCCTATATATAGGGCAGGGTCGAGGTAGGAGCTGCTGACACGCGGCGAGGATGCTTCGAGCGCGGGAGACGAGCTGGCGGCAGCAGCGTTCTGGCATGTGCGGCGGTGGACGGCGGCGCGGCGTGAAAAGGCGGCCATGGCCGAAATTCATAGGTCTCGGTACTGTTCAAGCAAATTACAGAAATGCTATTCGTAAAAAATAATAAATTACTTCAAAATTTATATAAGAACTTGAAAATTTCCAAAAATATAATTTGCATAACTTTTTAAGGGCTACACTTTTTATTTAACTAGCATCCTCAAATTCTATATAGATTTTTAAATGTGAATTCAAATTCAAAAGGGGAATAAAACCCTAGAAATAAACATTTGAAATTACTTTTGATTTTTCAATAAAACTTGAAAATATTAAAAACTATGAAATGTTTAACTTTTCAAACCAAACATGTTTCATATATAAAGTTTTCTCAAATTATGAATAACTTTTGAATTATGTTTTTAAAATCAAAAGGGGACAAATGCTGAAAAACTGTATTTTCATATTTATTTGAAATTATTTTTAGAAACTTGAAAAACTTTATATACCATTATTGTAGCTCTCGTCAAGATCTATAAATCACATTTTTATAGTATACCCAAATTCTTTATATATTTTTAATTATAGAAAAGGGGATAAAATAAGGTTTTGAAATAAAGGGTTTTTGAAACCGAATTCAAACTCGATTTGGTTTCTAATTTAATTGGTTGGTTATTAGTGATCACAAACATCATCCAAGGACATTTTTAGGTCACTGACCCAATGACACCCTTGGTTGACCAAGTTGACTTTTGAAAAAAACATTTTATAGCTTTCCAATTTAAATTTAAATTTGAATAGCAAGACTTGGAAATAAGCTTTGAAATCCAAATTCAACTTCAAATATGGAAATAATTTTTAGGGTTGGACTTAGATTTATATACTATGCTTGACACTAGTGTAAACACAGTTTATACCTCATGTACATAGAATATAAACTAAGTATTTGAGATGATATTCGAAAGTAGAGTTTTATGATTTCATGTGACAAAACATTTCAGAAGCACAATCAACCTATGAAATGTAAACTTGTTTTAGTTGATGCATATCAAGGTTGACCTAAACATGAATGCTTTGCAGTGCATATGATGACATGGCAGGTTTTAGTTAATATAACACCAGAGGTGTTACATCGTCGGAGCTAGTGTTGTGGCGCGATAGGGTCTCCCCGGAGCTAGCGTTGTGGCGCGATAGGGTCTCACGGGAGCTTCGGATCGCCTCAGAGGCCGGTGGCGACCTCCTTCTTACCCTCTTCCACCGACGCCATTGCCATGGTCGCCCTTGCCCCGACCCTGTCATGGTATGGCATACATCCATCAAGGTATGTCATACATCATCCATCAGCCCAGCTCAGTAGTACTTTGTGTTTGTGTACACAATTCGCCAGCCGCCACTCAGGCCAGTCGACGGTCCAGCAGCCAGCAACCGACCTGGTTACTTCCGCAACAAAGTTGTATAACTTTTTAGGATATATAAAGTTTATATTGGTCATTTTTTCATTTGACAAATCGATAGTAATGTTGTTTATAAAACCTACATCTCACTAATAGTTTCATAAACTATTAGAGAAGATATATATGAATTGTGAACTATGTTAGAACCACCACATCGGATGAAAAATAATCAAACAATGAAAACAAAGTTTATAGATCTTGATAAGTTATGAAATGTTATAGTTTAAATTTTTTCAGTTGAGTTCATCTTGCCATGCTAAACCTACGCGTGAATTTCAAAATTCAAAATTCAAATTTCGTAAACGACCTCGGATGAAAAAACACCCAAAACAAAGTTTGTAGATCTCAAAAAGTTATGAAACTTTGTAGTTGATAACGTTTTCATTTGAGTTCATCTTTTCATGCTAAACCTACGTGTAAATGTCTTAAATTTAAAATTCAAATTTATAAAAGACCTCGAATGAAAAAACTTCCTAAACAAAAAGTGTAGATCTCGAAAAGTTATGAAATATTATAGTTGACCACTTTTAGATTTGAATTCGTTTAGGCCATCAAATAAACTAATTACTCTCGGTTTAGTATAGGATACGAGGAAATAAAACTAGTTATAGACACATGTGACAGAGTAGTACAGTGATTAAGGCAGAAGACATGCGAGAGAGAGGTCACGAGTTCGAATACCACCGGACGCCAAGTTTTCACGCGGAAAAAGCCATGACTTTTCGTGTGAGAGAAGAAGGTAGCACGAACGTGGACCACACGAGCTGCATCTCGGCGTCCTGTGGCTGCGGTCCAGTCTCTGGTGAAAATGTGGCGCGCGTGGCCGACCGGTGGCGGTCTGGCGGAGGAACCGATGGAGACCACGGATCCAATGCCGGGACCGATGGGGACGGATGCGTTGAGCCGTGCGCGCGGCCGGCACATGACAACTGTTGGTGGTGGATTGGCTGGACACGCAAATGGGCGGTGGCATTGAATACGAAGTACTAGCGTGGCACGTATTCAATGGTGCCTCCTCCCCTTTCTCAAAAGCCAGTCAGATCTGCTTTGATTGATGTGAATAAGATACCCGGCCCAGATTGTTGCGTGTACCCCCGTGCCCTGTCCCTCCCTATATAAATAGCAGACCTCCCTACTAATTGTTGGGTTGGGCATGAGTGGCCTTCTCCTCCCCACGGAGACGGGCGGCGTATGTCGGTGGGTCCCTCCTCAGATTTAAAATTTTTTCCTATTATTTTCAGATTTTTTTTGAATTTTTAATTTCGTTGAGTGCCGGTCTTTGCCGAGTGTCTAGGACACTCGGCAAAGACGTCTTTGCCGATCAATTTATTGCCGAGTGTTCTTTGTCGAGTGTTACTTTCGGCAAAGCCTTTGCAGAGTGTTATTCAGCCTTTACCGAGTGTCCGAGACACTCGACAAAGAACCCGAATCCGGTAGTGTCTGGTAATCTTATGATTGACTTGTCCTTGTATGGAGCTGGTTGATATTCAGAGTAGCTATGACTGGAGCTTGGTCTTAAAGGCCTAAAACTCTGTTTTTGAAACCAACGCAAGCACTCTTAAGTTTTATGTTCTTGCCTGCTTTTTGTTTGATCAGTTATTATTGTATCTGTTTTGCTGCTTAGAGTCTGGTTGATATGTTAAGATTCCCAGCCATTTTGATTGATATTTGATTCTGGACCGTGGGTGATAAGGTCCTAGTATAAATCACATGCTTCATCATGGTTTTGTAAGTCGGTTACAATACAAGATGTTTCTGTAGGCCACTGGCCAGACATGACTTTTAGTTTGCTTCCATGATTCTGATCGAAACACAAATGAAGAGGCTTGTCATTACTTGGGATCTTGCTAGCCCAGACCCAGATTCTCCCATCCTAGTGTTTCCAATGGCCGACAACTGGACTTGGGAGCGGGCCGTAGGAGTGTAGGGGTTGCTCTATGGCCGGTTGTCGCCATTTGGTTGTGTTAGGCTGTTAGCAAGTAATGAATGCTTCTCATCTGGTTATGGAATCCCACCAAAAGGTTTGTTCTTATTTGGCATATGATCTATATACTGAAGGTGCATACTTTTTTTTCTTTTTGAAATTATTGAAGGTGCATACTTGACTCGTATCTATGCTAGCATACAGCAGAATGATGCAGCAGTCCAATCGATCCAGTTTTCTCCTGTGGCCTAACAAAAGGGCGTACCCAGTGCCGTAGGCTCCCACATTATGAGGTCTGGGAAGAGAAAATAGCCAGCAGCCATCCATGCACAAATGTGCAGAGGCTGGGGCTTGAACCCTGAACCTCTAGGTCACAGACGGTAAAGCTCTACCGCTTGCACCCTATGACCTAACACTTAGAAGTTAAATAGAGACGGAGAATCCCACGCTCAAATGTGGAACCCAAGACTGCCCATGGAAAAAAGCAACAGAAGAATTAAAACAAAACATTAGAAGGCACAAGGCTGACAATATCTTTGGATGGAAGGCCCATGAGATCTTGTGAGACAAGTCTCACTGGTGCTTCCATCTTTCCCTATACTGTATGTTGGTGCTTTTGATTTATCCACAAGATTAGGGCAAAATATATTGAACTTGTAGCCTTGAGGCGGAGGGTTATTATGGTCATAATGAGTCTGGTTGTATTTAACTATTTATTCCATTCATATCCATTGTGCACCCGATTGAAGTACTTGCGCTTTCTTGGTCGATATTATCATGCCACCAGCACACCTGCTTAGTATATTGAACATGCATATGCCATCAGAAACCAGCTGAGTTAATATCGAGTAGGATGCACCAAAGTTGCTAAACCATGCTTCTTTTTTATTTCTTGAAAAATTCTTGTGCGTAAACTTGTTACACGCATGGTATCGAACTCAAATTGGCATTAGCAACTGTCAAAAGTCAACAGATTATTTGCAAATTTTGGTGTAGCTTATGGTGTGTTATATATGGTCCAGATTATGCATGATAACCATCAGTCCTTCTTGATCAACAATAAAAAGAAAATGTCACGGTTATGCCATATCCCCATTGAATTCTGAGAACCCTCTCGCTAATTCAGCATCGAGGCAGAATATTGGGCAATATATAGATTCAACTATCGTCATGTTACCATGCTATAAAAACACAATGGGGTCAAAGGAAAAATGATCCAAACCTGCGAATCAAGGTTTACTTCAGCACTAGCACCAAATACTGCATCTCCTTCCTCCGTGTCTCCCATTGTTTTTATAGCCTTCATCTCCATCTCATCAGGTACTCGTCTTTTGCTTTCATGGCTTCCTGAACTTTTCTTTGATGCTCCAAAACTACAGCTTCACGTTTTCAGCCCAGGATATGATTAAAAACATTAAGTATGAGTTGTCATCCTCATTCTAATTATCTAATGAACTCATAAAATGGACCCTAACAACTTGTGCATAAGAAAAATCTTCACTCGTTGTGTTTGTATATGAACACTTGAAAGCCCTCAAATTTAAGCTACCATAAGGAGCATTGCCATCAAAAGTAAGATGTAAATGAACAAATGCCCTCAAATTTAATCTGAAAGTCGGTGTGAACCTGCATGAAATTTGTTTTTTTATCATGTGAATGTCTCATGTTTTGTTGTGGTTGTGAGCTTTTGTGTTTGTGAACCTAGATGCAAGCCATGTTATTCTTTTAAATTGTGAACCTAGATGCAAAAGAAAAGCAAAAAAAATGGAACACTAGCTTTAAGTGCCTTAAAATTTCACCAAGAAAAGAACATGTACACTCTTGAATGTCTAGTTTTTTTTTTGGCCCAAATGAGAAGCCGAAAACATTTGGAGGGGAAAATGTCTTTTATAATGAAGCCTAACACCGTTAAGTGCCTCAGCTCATGGTAATGTCAATTTAGGAACAAAAATTTCAAACGTGCAAGATAAGAAAGATTTAAAGTTTGGTTGCTAAATAGGGAGATGTAGGTTTTTCAGTGTCATGTAAGGATTTTTTTTCTCAAAACGAAAAGAATTTGGAGGCATCACCTTAGTTTTGAAAATAAAAATGAAGGATTTATAAAGTATATATACTCCCATCATGTCACAATAAGTAATGTATGAGATACGTGCTGGTCAAACTTTCTCAATGTTAACCAGATTAGTAAAAAGAGTTAACCACACTTATATCTCCATATAAATTTGTTAAGAAAATATATTTAACGGTTCATCAAATGATCCCAATTATGCACTATAAATATTAATATTTTCCTATACATATTTGGTCAAAGTTAGAAAAAATTTACTTTTTGAGAAGTGAGAATTATATTTATTTCAAGACGAAGGAAGCATTATATAAAAATAAAAACTGAGTCGAACTACATTACAGGCCGATGTGTGAGAAATAAAACCAACCTAGTTTCCCCGATTGCGAGCAGGAAGGCGGACGGGGCTGGCGATAGGCTAGATGAGTTTATATTATTGTTTAGCATCTTATAACAATCTTAATTGAAAACCTCAAAACTAGAAAGTTATGCATAATCTTGGCACTACCACACACAAACTAAAATACGATCCCCGTTCCCCCGAGCGCCCAACCCTAGGGCGACTCCGCCATCGCCACCGCCGCCTAGCCCCCCCCCCCGCCGTGCTTCCTCTCGGGCCGCCACCGCCGGCCTTCAGCGCTCGGTGGCGGCGGCCAGTGCCGGCCCCAGAATCGGGCTCTGTCCGCGTGTCCTCCCTCCCAGTTCCCCCGTGCTCCTCTGTCGCCCCCCTCCACCCCCCATTCGGCGTCGTGCGGCGGTGGCCGGCTGGATCCAGGTCGCCTGTGGCCGGATCTAGCCCCCGCCCACTTCCCCTCCACAGCATCGGCGCCCGGCGGCCATGCCTCCCTGGCGGCCGGTCTGCCAGATCTGGAGCGCCTCTAGATTCGTGCGCCCTCTCCCTCAGATGGTGTCGACGCCTGGTGGCCATGCGCTGCTCTTCCTCGCGCGCATGGGGATGAGATCTCCTCTCTCTGATGCCTGACCGGCAGTCCGGCTGGATGGCTTGTTGCTCTACCTCGACTCGCAGCAGCCATATCCAGTCAGGGGTGGGTGCAGGCGGTTGTGCCTGTCCGGCGGGCTACAGCGGGCAACTCCTGCTCGACCGGTTCGGCGAACAGTCCATTGGGTGAAAACCCTGCCTTGCATCTTTCCTTGTTGATGGCAATGGTACCGCAGGTGCCATTTTCCTTCTTGAAGGCACCGTTGAAGCTTCTGTACATTGCGTGGGTCGGCAGGGTAGCTTTGGGATGGAAGTCCCCTTCGTGCTCTTCGTTCGACGATGCTGGCATTCGCGGACGTCGTGTCCTCCTAGGAGGCTTCGTCGGACACCTCGGTCACGCCCCACTTCTTCACCGGAGTTGATGTACTTGCATGAGCTTTGCTCCGTTGTCGTTTTGGACCTTCTAGCTCGAATGTTGGTGTTGTCGAAGTTGGTTGTCGTCGTCGTTGTTTGGCCGATCTTGGTCATTGACATCGAGCTTGGCTCCACCTTGGCAGTTCCTGCTGAGTGTGTGATGCCCCTCGTTGTTCCCTTGCCGCGTAGGTCTTGACGGTCGTCATGGTCATCTCCTGAGTCAGTGCCATTGCAACGTTGTATCTTGCTGTGTTGTTTAGGGTGGAGGATCCTTTCTTTCATCTCCTTGTTGTTCCGCTTTTGTTGTTTGTGTGCTAACCACCTTCTCGATGGTTCTGTAATCATTTGTGTTCGCTATGCTTTTGGCCTTCTTCTTCTTAATGAAAAAGACATGTGAAGTCATGTTCAAGGAAAAAAGAAAGTTATGCATCTCATTGGGTGCTATGGTTTCTATAACAATCCTAACGACGACCCAACATAATTGGGAAGAAATTGGGCCAACTCGACCCCAAAAGAGGAGGAGCGCTGCAACAGCTGCGCCTCGCGGGCCGAGTGCGGGCGCGCACGCGCAGGAGGAGGGCCGGGTGTGCAGCCCCGGCGTTGCCGCCGCCATCTACAGAGATCGCCATGTCACTTAGATAAATTAGCAAATTGGGATGAATAAAATAGGAAGAAGCTGATCCGCAGGATCGCCGGTTGCTTAGGTGTTAATAAGTCTTGGCAGGACTATAAATAAAGACCCCCATGTAATCAATTCAATCAAGAAAGGAATAGGGAAAACCCTATCCTTAGCTCTTGGCTCTTGGCTCCCCCTCCTACCCTAGCCGCTGCCCCCTCCGTACCCTTGCGCCGCTGCCCCTGGTGCGCCGCCACTGCCACCGCCTACCTCCGCCTCCTCCACTCACGGATCGCCCTCCACGTGTCACCGGTGTGCCGAACCCCTTATAGCTAGTATCAGACGGCAACTACTATCCATGGCCACCTCCACCACCATGAACGTCGAGATCGAAGAAATCTGCAAGGACCTTCAAACTACACTTGTAAGTTTCGCAGATCAATTCTAATCTATTCTACAGCAACAGGACAATAATCAGATCGACACCGCCAACGAGATCACCATCAACATTATATTGATGATGCATTGTCTATCTAGATAGTGGCCACAACACCGAGAAGGATGAACCGGCATGCATCGCCTGCAACGCCGTCCTCAACGTTGTCAGCAACGAGGAGATCCATCCCCTCGGCGCCACCGATGTCATGATCCAACCTAGTTTGGATCTGAATGTTGCCATCGACATGGAGGACATCACCAACGACGCCCACCAGCTGCTCGATGAAATGCCTATTCAAGCAGAACATCGCCCAACTACCACGACTCCACCACCAAGGGTGCTGCATCACACGGCCAATCTACAGACACCTTTGCCTTTGACATCAGCGCCACCAACGACAACGCCAACACCATGTTGTTGTACGATGCCACGCAGCACGACGTCCGCAACCTCGACATCAGCACACCCAATGACATACGGATGCCGCCATCAACAACCCTGTAGTGGAGACACAACAGATCGGGATCGTCAGTGACAACAAGGACGTAACCATCAACGCCCACCAGGTGCTAGATGACGCGCCCAACCAAGAGGAGATTCGCCTAATGACCATGACCACGCCAGCAATAGCGCCACAGCACGCGACCACGCTACCAGGCGTCCTCAACGACACCACCAGTGCCTCTCACATCAAGTCAGCACTGCACGCCAACGTCGATGCCATCGATGACACTGTTCTAGAGGAACGACAGAAAGACGACATCGCCTACGCACCAGTCGTGATCGCCAATCCAGCTATCAACAACATGGCAACACCATGGTTGGTCCTGCTCTTCTTGCTACTACTCTCAAATGTCACCAACTACAACGACCATGCTGGGCTGCTTGGCGCTATCGCCCTCAGCAGTCATGACCTCGACCTGGATCAACAACATGCCATCAACGATGTCTTCATTAAACAGGGTCCCGACAACAGTGACAACATCACGCTGGCACGCATCATCACCACCTCCACAAGCAGTGGGCACATCTACCACAACTTTCATGGTGCCACCATCGTCACAGATGATCCTCCTATGGAGGCAATGCTGATCTACTACTACGACCACGCTCCTGATGTCAACATCATGCCAGCTGCCAATGATAAACCACCGAACCACGCTCGCAATGATGACGTAGCCTCGAACGTCATCTACTTCATGATCAGCTACATCGACATCAACTATGGCAACTACCACTACTACACTAGTACCGCCATCATCGAACGCCCTCCTCAACATGGTGAAAGCTGCCTAGCACCGAGCAAGAACCTCTACTTCACCTTCAGCAATGACAACTACCTCTACTCCATGCTCGGCAACATCGACAACACCTCCATCAATAGTCGCATGACTTACCACCTTGAGGCCATCTCACTAGGAGCTCTCCCACTAATTAGCATCACCGACTACCTCGAATTTTGTCGCAAGGACATGCCGAGTGGAAAAAGGGGAGTACTGTAACAATCCTAACGAGGGCCCAATGGAATTGAGAGGAAATCGGGCCAACTCGAGCCCAAAAGAGGAGCGTTGCAACAGCCGCGCCTCGCGGGCCAAGGGCGGGCGCACACAAGCAGGAGGAGGGCTGAGTGCGCAACCCTGGTGCCGCCGCCGTCGTCTACGAAGATCGTCGCGTCACTTAGATAAATTAGGAATTGGGATGAATACAATAGGAAGCAACGGATCCGCAGGATCGCCAGTTGCTTAGGGGTTAAGTCTTGGAAGGACTATAAATAAAGACCCCCTGTGTAATCAATTCAATCAAGAAAGGAATAGGGGAAACCCTACCCTTAGATCTTGGATCTTGGCTCCCCGCCTACCCTAGCTTCCCCCTTTTTGCCCTTGCACCGCCGCCCGTTGTGCGCCGCCGCTGCCACGCGCAGCCCTAGGGCTTGCGCCCTAGCGCCATGTAACATCCCAGATGTTAGTAAGCAATTAAAATTATAATCAAGTGTAATATCAAGCATAATTATTGAGCATCATGACATAAATGTATTCATGTTTTAATAATATCTTTGATGTGATGCTTAGTTTTACACATGAAATAATGATGCTTTCTGTTTATTTAAAGTTCTTTTATCATTTTATGTGATTCTGCAAATGTTTAAAACAAACTAAAATGTGTTTTGTTTTCTGGTGCTTTGCTAATCTTGTGTATTAGGTCAACCCTGATATGTCTCAACTAAAATAAGTTTATTTTCATAGGTTGCTTATGCTCTTTGTTCTGAAGTATGTTTTAAACTCAAAACCCCTTTATTTCAAAAGCTTATTTTATCCCCTCTTCTATATTTCAAAATTTATAAGGAATTTTGAGATACTCTCAAAAGATGGTTTATAGATCTTGTTAAGAGCTATAATTTTGATATTCAAAGTTTTTCAAGTTTCCAAAATGAATTTTAAATGAATTTGAAAATACAGTTTTCTAGTATTTGTCCCCTTTTGATTTTAAATCCGTATTTCAAAAATTATGCATTATTTGGAAAAACATTGTATATAAAAAATATTTGGCTTGAAAAGATGAGTATTTCATAGATTTGAAGATTTTCAAGTATTATTAAAAAATCAAAAGTAATTTCAAATATTTGTTTTTAGGGTTTTGTTTCCTTTTTTAATTTAAATTCATATTTAAAAAACTAAGCTAAATTTGAAAATATTTATTAAATGAAAAGTGTAGATCTTAGAAAGTTATGCAAATGATATTTTGGGATATTTTCAAGTTCTTATGTAAAATCTAGAGTAATTGTCAAAATACCAAAGTGACATCAGTGCTACAGTAGTTGCTGACGTCATCATCACCTTTCTCCTCTCTCTGTTCACGGCGCCGCCGTGGATTTCCTGCCCATGCTGGTGTGTCGCGGCAGCCAACTCATGCCCTGTTCTGGAGACTTCCTCGTGCGCGTGTCGCCTTGTCATTCCACCGCCAGCGTCGCCTTTATTTTCCCTAGAGCCGGAGAGTGGAGGCCAACTCCGTTTTCTTCTCCTCTGTTTCAGCCATGCAGCCGCCGCCGTCGTGCTTCATCCTTGTGCCTTTGCTACTGCCTTTAGCTAGCCAGCAGCGTCGCCTTGCTCCTCTGCACCGATAGGATAGAACTCGGAGGTCTAATTCGACCGGGGCCGCGCGAATTGCTGTCATCTTCTTCAACTCCGGCAGCTGCTCCACCGAGCTTCGTCATCGCCGTCCGTGATGCATCGTCGATCTTTTTTATTTCTATTTCATGCTTTGGCTTCATCGTGCGATGCTGATCGCCGTCGGCCTGTTGTTTTGTGTAGTGCATCACTGGAGGTTCGGGGACGCCGGTGCCGCCGCCAGAGCATCCTTCCGCCATGGCCGCCACCGCTGTCAACCATGCTCCAGCCGGTCTCCGTCTTCATTGGCGTGTGCACTATGAACATGGTGAGGCCTTTGTGCTTGTGGTACTGTTGGTTCGGCCAGAGCTGCCCTGTGCTCGTCCCCCATAGGTTGCCAGTGCCGCCGCCGTGTCCGAGCGCCGCTCGTGTCGCGTTTGCCCTAGGTCGTCTTCTAGGTTCGTTTGAGGGGTTGGTTGTGTCCGTTTTGGCGTCCTAGTGTTAACTGTGTGCTTGTAGTCACTGGGGAAGCTCTGTTGAGCCTTGCCGCTACAGCCGCCCGTCGTCGGACCGCCCTGCTCACCACCGTCCATGCGCCGTCGTGTCAGCTCTCGAGTTAGACACACGAGCATGTTCGTCTCGATGCGCTGAGTCCGTAGGGCCCAAGTCCGACCGCCGGGAACCTCACCGCCGGCGAGAATCGCCGTGGTCAACCCTACCGTTGTCGTGGTCAACCCGGGGAGGAAAAATGTTTTCTTTTTATTTATTTCAGAAATTCATTTAAATGCTATTTTCTTTGGAAATTCATAGTAAATCTTGTATTGCTCCAAAAATTCTAAAATTTTTTGTGTATACTCTTTTTGATGTTATCTGTCTAGGAAAAATATAATATGCCAATTTAGAGTAACTTTTGTATAAGTTAAAATTAGCCCTTTTAATTAAAAAATAGATCTTCTATGATTTTTAATAAATCATAGAATTATTCAAAAATTCTAAAATTTGTTTTTCAGCCTATTTAGACCATGTTTAACCTAAGATAAAATTTTGAGATCAATTTGACCAACTTTATTTTATGCCTTTATTTTATGCCTTTATTTTATGCTTTTTAATTAATTAATTAACCCTTTAATTATGCTTAATCGTTATAGGATTTGTTTGACTTTGGGATTGATTGATGACCTTAGGTCATTAATCTTAATGATCTTTGGCATTTTAATTAATTTTTTGAGCTTACCTTAATCATGTCGTTAGGGCTTAATCAACGTTATTTCATGTGCTTAAGGAATTTTACTAATGAAGTAGTTAACCCTAATGAACTTAGTAAATAAGTTTTGTTGGCTTGCAACTTTATAGTGAAGTAGAGATGTTTTTAAGTTAATTAAGTTGTTATGCTTTCGTCCATGTATCATCATGCATCATGTCATACATTCCATCATGCTAAAGCATGCATCTTTTATATACGTGTAGTGTATACGAGAGTGAGAAGGTTCGTGTTGAACAAGTATTGGAAATGGTCATCCATCCATGGTGCCAATATCGTCGATCCATGGTGTCAATGTCAAGTCTGACAATTGGAAACTAACTTCTCTGCAACACAGGCAAGTCCCGGATGCATTTAAACCTTTCCTTAATTTTATAAAAGTTTTATCGCTTCAGTTATGAAATATTGCATTAAGTAATAGGAGTTGAGTGATAACCCACCAATTGCATTACCTGTCTTATTTCCATATTCCTTGTTACCTGTTTTTGGAAAATGCTTAGTTATGCTTAGCCCTGCTTAATTAGTAGTTTTTAAAAAGAAAAAGAATGAAAAATATGAGGTTGGCTTTCCTTGTTGGAATCATGATGATAGTTAATAAATCGAGTCCGGACGGCTAACTTGCATTAGGAAAGGAGTCCCTCTGTAGTGTTCCCGTCTGTTGATGCCCTAGGTTCCGTCTGATGGTGATCTGGTGATATCGAGAAATTAGAAATTCCACATGCATGAAGTGATATACTGAGGGTTGGAGCCCAGGTATGTCATGGAGTGATATATAGTGGGCCAGAGTCCCCACATATGTCATAGTGTGGTATACTTTGGGTTTAAGTTCCCACGTATATTGGTACACTGGGTCTAAGTGCTTACGTGTATCATGTGGTGATATATGGCTCGGTTGTTATCCCGGTATATCTGTGATCTGGTATGCATCAG
The DNA here is from genome assembly GCA_023333625.1 of Bothriochloa decipiens. Classification (NCBI taxonomy): domain Eukaryota; kingdom Viridiplantae; phylum Streptophyta; class Magnoliopsida; order Poales; family Poaceae; genus Bothriochloa; species Bothriochloa decipiens. The sequence continues at coordinate 15,212,390 of CM041634.1, forward strand.
AGTTAGAGTCTCCGGTATCCCAGTGATCTAGGTCCCAGCTGGGTATAAAAATGAATTTAAATCGTCGTTGCTTCTCGGAGAAGAAGAATCGATCGGTGTTCATCATCATAGTAACAACTTGAATAATGATAATGTATCAAAATGAAGTTGTTTGTTAACGTTGAGATAGAGCAAAACAACTTTACTTTCTGTTATAATCAATAATAAGTTAAAACTTGATCCACAAGAGCTTTTCTGCAAAAATTTATTTTCTTACGAGCCTTTACTTATCCTACTAGCCTGCATTCCTGAGTCTTCACCACTCTTTTTTATCGGGTCAGTCTTGTTGAGTACTTTTATACTCAGGTCTTGTTGAACCCCGTATTGCTGCGTCAAGCCCATGGCCGACGAGGACCTCGCCAACGAGACCGAGTCGTTTCGAGAAATGTACGCGCTGGCGAGGTTCGTCGACGACAAGATGAACGCCTACGAGCGGGCTCTCATCGAACAGCACAACAACAAGGGCTACACGGAGGACGAAACTGAGGTCTCCGATGATGAGGATGAGGATGTAGAGATCGACTAGATCACCGCCGACGAGCCCAAGCGAAGCAAATCAAGGAAGCTTCATAACTTGTAAGTAGTATAATATGTGTGTATTTTCCTCAGGAACAAACTAAGTGTCTGTTCACTACATGTCTGCTCCTGGATGTTATTGTTATCGATGAAACTTCGCTACTGCTGAATGGATGCATTTGCTTTATATGCCTGTGAATCGCCCGTTTGATATTTGATCAACTGTTGTTTGTGTTTCAGAATCATTTGTACAACTTTACAATTATTTTTTAAGACTTTGGGTGATGACAAGCTTATGGATTGGAGCCACTTCACTGCTGAAGGAGATGTAGCGTTCAAAACTTTACAACTCCACATGATGATCTCTATGTAGAGAGTCACTGCAACAGTAAGTTGTATGTTACACGGGTTTTCATCTCTGATGAATGAATTTGATGACCTTCTTCTGAAGCATCTCTGCCTTTTGAGGGCACTGTATTATCCAACTCAATGAACTAACATATACGAGTCGTATGCTAAATCTTGCTGTGATTTTCTCTCTAGATTATTGTTGACTCTGACACCCTAACCCTGAATGTATCACAAGAAATGCTTCGAGAAACTTTTGTATTTTCCAAAGTATTGAGAGTCTCCATAGTTTTAACTTTGAACCTAGCTAACCCACCAAAGGTAGAGGAGAACCTTGGTGCTGTCACTCATGGCCGGTCCACGACTTCGAGGTTGCCCAGAGGTGTGCGCAGCCTCCTGACCATTGCTGTTTTTCACTGCTATGTCTTGTTATATTGACAACTTCATTAACAATATGATTTTGTTGCCTGCAGGGACATGTCCAGATTCATGGACATCATCATCAACTCACTCTACAGCAACAAGGATATCTTCCTGAGGGAGCTCATATCCAATGCTTCTGATGTATTTGTTGCATCTGAACCTGTGTTTCTGCTGCATTTTGGATGCTCAAAATTAACTGGTGTTCTGCATGTCTGTAGGCGTCAGATAAGATTAGGTTCTTTTCTCTCACTAGTAAGGAAGTTCTAGGCGAAGATGATGCTGCAAAGCTTGAGATTCAGGTACATTAGATTTCAATGTCAAGAGTTGTTCTTTTTGTTTGGGACCATATGTTGCTTTAGAATTGGATCTCGAGGCATCTGGTCTATGCTTATATGCAGATTAAGCTGGTCAAAGAGAAGAAGATCCTCTCCATTCAGGATATGGGTATCTTATAACCAAGGAAGATCTTATTAAGAACCTCAGAACCATTCCTAAGTCTGGTACTTCAGCTACTGTTCTTTCATCTTTCTGTCTGATTACTGCAATCCAATATTTGTCAAATATAATAGGATTATTATGCTCTCAATAATTTGAATTGCTTACAATTTTTGCAACTTTTATGGAAAAGATGCAGTCTGGAGGTTCATTTTTTTCTCAAAAACACAGGAGAGTTGTGTGTCATTATATTAAGAAGAAAAAAGGGAAAGAGCCCTTAGAACACACGCCACCACCCATACAACTAGCCAACTAACTACGTAGTAGGAAACAGTTCGCATACGCGCCAAAAATTACAACTATGGAGGGAAGTTTTCATTGCTTTCCCAAGGTTCAAATGTTACAGGTCCTAAGAAAAGACTCTTAGAAATCGACTTGGCTCTATAAAGACCTGAAGAGGGAAGTTTCCAAATATGTGAATCAAGAACTCCGGGCGGCAGCTCAACGCTAGAGATGAGATCCATAAATCCAAGAATTCCGTAATGACAGAAAAGGTGATGTAGCCTTGTATATCAGAGACCTAAGTCAGGTTTGTTAAGGCCTCCAAGACCGTTCTTGTATTGGTCATGCATCCACATTGGGGGCAAGGTTAGCAGTCCTTTGTCCATGAACCATATATCTGTCCAGTAAAGTGTTTGTGCACCACCTCCAACCTTGGACACCACCGCCATGAAGAAGAAAGCATGCACAATTGCACAACCTTTGGCTGTCCATGGTTTGTTGGGGTCTGATTTCTTAAGCCGTAACCATCTCATCTGAAGAGCCCATCCTAGACGCTGGAGATTAGAAATACCAAGACCTCCAAGCTCAATAGGACGGCGAGTTTTAATCCAAGCCATCAAACAATGTCCTCCCTTCACGCCCTTCCTGCCTCTCCAAAGGAATCCACTACAAATTTTATCAATGGCTTTGATTGCCCACGGCGGGAGCTCCATAGCGATGACCAGATGAACCAGCATAGAAGTGAGCACAAACTGTACCAAAGCCCTCCTCCCCGCCTGGGTCAAAAGATCTGCCTTCCAGCCCGGTATTGGTCGGCAATTTTGTCAATATAATGGGTTGGAGTTGAGCTTTCGTCAACTTTTTCATAGAGAGAGAGGTAATCCAAGATATTATATATATATAAAGAAAATCCAAAACCTTGCAGGGTAGAAGCTGCTGAATTGAAGCCATCTCCGGTGCACTGTATTAGTCTTAAGGCCAGATGCTTCTCCAAACAGCTGTGGCATATCTAAGGTCAGATCAATATCAGCTGCTGATGGCTTGAGAAACAGAACAGCATCATCGGTTTAGAGTGAAATAGGATCTTTCTTGATTTTCCTATGTACTTGCCTCATGTTACTATGGTGTTGTATCCTTTTAGATATGTGTGGGAATCAAAAGCTGATGGATCTCTGAGGATACATGGAACGGGCTCCTTGGCTGTAGAACTGAGATAAGATACATCTGCGAGATGAGGCCAATGAGTTCTTTGACGAGGATAAGCTAAAGTTATCACCGTATTCATTTGTCTTTATTGGGGTTAATTGGCTTCTGCTGCAAATGTACATTGGGCACCGACGTAGTTGTATCTGTAATATGTATTTCAACTTGCATTCATTAATCACGAGTTTCTTTTGTGTTACTGTGTGAGAGAAATTGAAACATGTACTTGGATTTTCTGTCCCCTACTTGTGGGTTGGACACATTATGCTATAGACCATGTAAGTCAATTATATCAGTTATTTTGTGCATCTATTATTACATGTGTTTACTTGAATTCTATTTTATGTAGGATTTGGTGAAGAAGTACTCTGAGTTCATCAGCTTCCCTATTTATTTGTGGTCAATCAAGAAGGTTGGTGTTGAAGTTCCAACTGATGAGGAGACAAGTAAAGAGGAATCAAGTAAGTCTTTAGTGAAGTAGTTTATTCTCCTGGGATGGTAGACGTGTGTTTGGGTGCTAACACATCGTGTGTTTCATAACAACCCTGAGAAACTACAGAGGAGTATTGTGGATGTTTTCGTCAGCAAGCAATATACTACTCCCTCCGTTCTAAATTATAGTTCGTTTTGACTTTTTTGGTGCATGTATTTTACTATGTACCTAGATAAATAATATGTCTAGATACATAACAAAATACATGCACCGAAAAAATCAAAGTAAACTATAATTTGGAACGGATGGAATAGGAAGAAGGGGTCAGCGTCCACTATTGGTTAAGGCCGATCAGGTTACCAGTTTGTTGGAGTTTGCATCTTGTGAATGAAGTTAGGGAGTTTGTTAGTGCCTCTGCCGGGCGCCGGCCATTAGCCTATATAACTAATGGCGGGACTAGCCATTAGGGAGGAGGCAGGAATTGAGTTGCTATGGTCAGAGCCTCCTAGAAGGGCGATCAGTCTCATTCCCCGCCACCATTGCTAGTTAAGCCAGATCAATAAAGCCAACACCCTAAGCCATATAAGGAAGAGGCAGAAGTGAAGAGAAAGAGAGAGAGCCAAAGACCAAGACAATAAAGGAGACTACTTCTGAATGCGAAAATGGTGTGGCCCCCATGGGGGCTGGCGACCTCTCTATCTCAGGCGTCGCATGTAGGCCCCGTCAGCTTTAACAAAAGACAACTTATATGGTGGCATAGTAAAACATAGTTACAGCAGATAGAACTGGATGTACATCGAATTTGTATGCAGATTGATGTATATCTGTTTGTCTTTTTGGTAAATTTAATGCTGTATTGCAGATCTGTTTGCTTTATGCCTGTGAGTCGCCCATTTGATATTTGATCAACTGCTGTTTGTGTATCTTCCTCAAGCGCTTTTTGTGTATGTTCCGCAACTGCTGTTTGTGTGCCTTGTTTAAGAAACATTTGTACAACTTTACGTTTTCAGGACTTGGGTAATGACAAGCTTATGGGTTGGAGCCACTTCACTGCTGAAGGTGATGTAGCGTTCAAAGCTTTGCTCTTTATTATTCCCCGAAGGCTCCACATGACGATCTCTATGAGAGTCACTGCAACAGTAACAAGTCAAATTTCGCAAGGCGGACGAATTGAAGCTATTCGCGGCCCTAGCGTCAAATTTCGCAAGGCGGACGAATTGAATGTCAAATCTTCTTACAAGGCAGACGCAAATATTAAAATTTGGGACTGTCAACCTAGTTTGCCAACAATCGGTGGTTGGAGTAAGGGTAAACAACCGACAATTCAACCAACATTAATTGTATGTTATACGGGGACCTAATAACACAAGATACGAAAGCAACGGTGAGATGCCCTGGCTTGTTTTAAGGCCTGTTTTGCTGTTGTTTTCATTCAAGACATGAGGCCTGTTGTATACATAATGGAGGCCAATTGTTGTGGCCTAAAACATATATGCGGTCATAACCACTCCATAATGCGTGACGTGTCATACAAGGTGCAAAGTATATAAGACATACAAGGTTCGTCGCTGGCATCTAGCAAGTTGCAAACGTGTCATATATACAAAGATAATTGCTTCATAATTGCAGCCAAAGGGGCTATAGTTCAAGCAGTTGAGAGACCGAAGGTAGCCATAGATGCTATAGTTCAAGCTCTTAGCCTGCAGGACAATACCATACAACAAGCTTCCAATTGGGAAGATAAATTAAAAAAAAAAAGAATCCTGGAAAAACAACAATACAACACAGCAAGCTTCCAATTGAGAGAAAAAATTAAAAAAAAGAAAATAACCCCAAAGAAACAACAAAGAGGGCCCATACTGGAGTGTTCTTGAATCTAATGATCCTCCAGAAACTGAGCATTGTGTATCTTGTCCTCTTACCGTGCCAGTCTGCTCTGCATTTTAACAGTTTGCCAAATACTTTCTATTCCTTTCCATCTCACATTCTCACCTAACGGTACAAGGTTGATATACTCCCTTTATCCTTAAACAAGGATCGTCTGCGGTTCTCAAGAAATAACTATGACTAAATATATATTTAAAAATATTAATATTTATATAATGTAATTAGTATCATTGGAAAAGTCTTTGAATCTAGTTTTAAAAAAATATTTAAAAACACAAATGTTGTACGTATTTTTTATAAATCAGTCAAATTTACAGCACGTACACTAACACAGCGACAATCTTTTACGGACAGAGGGAGTATATATATTATATATTATGAAAATGTTAACACGAGTGTTGCCCTTTCACTAATGTGGAATACAGAAAAAAATCACATGTCCGCCTAATACTCTGATTAATTAACATAACACATACATATCCTACGAGCTTACTGAAATAGGAAAAGAGATGAGCAGCCAAGCCAGAGCCAGCCAAGAAGAAACTTAGATGACCTAAACTGCAGGCCCTGAATAACTAAACTTTATTTGATCTAAACATGACCCAAAGTCCCAAATACGTTACTGAATAACTAAACTTTAGCTAGATGATCTATTCAGTCTGACGAATTCAGGCTCAAGGTTCAGACGTGCACAAGAGGCCAGCCATCGGTAGTACAATATTTCACCTAGTCAGAAGTCAGTTGAGACTAAGACAGCTGAGAGCTAGTTCCTATTTTTACTGACTGTCAGATTTTTGTGAATTTCACAATATCATCAAAAAAATAAACAGAATGAAACCTGATTGATCCATCAGGTTAGAGGAGCCTAGCTAAATCACATAAGAATGCGACTAGATGGAGGGGCTCTTTTGGGCACCCGAGTTCAGACACTGAAATTAAAATTGTCACAAGCACACGCAGGTGAGCAAAAACTTGGCGGAGCTATAATATCTTAGCATCACACACACCACACCACAACAACTGCAGCTGGGCAGGTCCATTACCTGTTTATTTTCAAATGATTATGTATGTGTATATGTTCGTTCCTCTCGTCGGGCAAGCAGCTTCAAATGATTATCTAGCTACCTCACGCCGGCCGCCATGAGGGATGCGGCCGACAGGAGCAGGCGCAAATGGCGGTCCGTGCAGTTCGTGGCCATGTTTTCCGCCACGATGCTATGCATAAATCTCTACGCTTCACGCTTCCCCATGCCCGTCCCGTACAGGGCCACCGGCTTCTTCGGGGCGAGCGGTGCCGGCAACGCCGGCGCTCTGGCTCGTCTTGACAACCAGGTGCACTCCCCGTGCTCGTCGCTGCCCGACCACGCCATCTGCTGCGACCGCTCCGACGAGAACACCGACGTCTGCTTCATGTCCGGTGACGTGCGCACCGACGCGGCGTCCCTGTCGCTCCTGCTGTTCCCGCCGCGGGAGCGTACGACGCCGGTGCGTGGTGCCACCGCGGAGGAGGAGCGGATACGGCCGTAGACGCGCAAGGGGGATGGCAAGATCATTGGCCACATCCAGGAGGTGCGGCTCCGGGTGGCCCGGCCGGGGGAGGCAGACGCGCACCGGTGCGACGTCCGGCACGACGCGCCGGTCCACGTCGTGACGGCTGGGGGCTACAACTTCAACTACTTCCACGCGTTCAACGACGGGTTCCTGCCGTCGTGGGTGACGGTGCAGCACCTCCGCCGCCGCGTCGTGCTCGCGGTGCTCTCGTACAGCCCGCGGTGGGGCGGCGCGTACCGCGAGGTCATCTCCGGCCTGTCGCGCTACCCCGTCATCGACCTACTGAGGGACAGGAGGACGCACTGCTTCCCGGGCGCCATCGTCGGGTCCCGCTTCCACGGCTACCTCGCCGTCGACCCCGCACGGCTCTGGGACAACAAGACCATCATGGACTTCCACCAGTTTCTCACCGGCGTGTACGAATCCCAAGGTGGCAGCGACAGGAAGCCGGCGGAGAGAGCACGTCATCATCAGCCGCGGAGGCCAAGGCTCGGGATCCTGTCGCGCAGGGGCTCGCGCGTGATGGAGAACCGTGCGGCCGTGGCGCAGCTAGCGGCATCGGTCGGGTTCGACGTCGACGTCCTGGAGTCGGGCAACACCACGACGCTGCCGCTCCCAGCGTTGTATGCGTGGGTGCGCGCCCACGACGCGCTGGTGGGCGTGCACGGCTCCGACCTGACCAACTTCCTGTTCCTGCACCCCGGCAGCGGGGTGCTCGCTCAGACCGCGCCCCTGGGCGTCACCCAGCTCTCGCGCAACCTCTTCGGCACGCCGGCCGTCAGGCTGGGGCTGCACTATGAGCAGTACGACGTGCGCGGGCACGAGAGCTCGCTGAGCCGCAAGTACTCGCCGGACCACGTCGTCGTGGCCGACCCGGAGAGGGCGAAGCGGAGGCAGGGGAGCACCGATGAGGGGGACTGGGACTGGGACTTCATCGGCCGCGTCTACCTCGACGGGCAGAACGTGAGCCTGGACCTGGCCAGGTTCCGGGAGACTGAGCAGGATGCACTCTCGACTACTGCGGCAACAACAGAGGGATGGCCTGTACATCAATTAACTTCTGTTGTACTTTCTCCCGTACATGTTATTGTCATGAGCTACAGAACCTATTATTGTAGCTCTTGAATCTTTGTATAAAAGACTTGTGCAGTTGTATATTATCGTTATATAAAGGGTTAAGTCTATTTTAGGACCTTCAACTATCGCAAAAGTCTGGATTTTAACCTTTAACTTCAAAATCGGATAACATTGGCCTTCCAACTTTTAAAAAAGTTCACTTTAGGACCCTGGGCGGTTTTCTAGACGGTTTTGCATGGGTGCTGACATCAGCGATGATGTCATCACTCCTTTTTAATTTGCGAAATTGATATCTTTCTATTCGGAGCTCCAAATATAGCAAATAATATATCAATTTTAATCGTCTCGACGAGTTCTTTGCAATGGTGTACTCTGTTTTGTTGTTTGAGATAATTTTATTTTATAAAAATAAATATTTCTATAAAACAAGTAAGAATAACAAAACTCATGGAATTTATTAGATAAATAATATTTTTATTATTATATAACGTGGAATGTTATCTTTTTAGGTTCATGGCCATGACAAAACCGGATAACTTGGAATGTTATGTTTTTATGAACCTAAAAAGACAACATTCCATGTTACATAATAACAAAAATATTATTTATCTAACCAAATTCTACGAGTTTTATTATTCTCAATTATTTTATAGAAATATTTAATTTTTCACAAAATGAAACTATCTCAAACAAAAAAAACGGAGTACACCATTGCAAAGAGTTCGTCGAGACGATCAAAATTGATATATTATTTGCTATATTTGGAGTTCCAAATAAAAGGATATCAATTTCTTAAATTAAAAAAGAGTGCTGATATCATCTGACATCAGCACCCATGCAAAACCACCTGTAAAATCGTTCAGGGTCCTAAAATGAACTTTTTCAAGAGTTGGAGGGCCAATGTTATCCGGATTTAAAGTAAAAAGTTGAAATTTAGACTTTTACGATAGTTGAAGGTCCTAAAGTGGACTTAACCCTTATATAAAATCTGCCAGTGCATATGACAACTATGATTGGACTTGCAGGCCCTTTACTTATTCAGTTTGTTCTTGTTTATGTTTTACCCAGACTGCTTGACATTGAGTTGTGTGCTACATAATGTGTTACCTCAGATGTTGCATCATGTCTCTTGCGTCTTGTGACATTGCACTCTATGCAAGGAGCAGCAGTAGTAGAAACCCTCCCTCTTCTAATTTCCTCTAATTTAGCTTCCTCAACCCTCCTTATTCCACTAACATTTCCTCCACTCATATATGAATTTCTTACCATAGCATACAGGGTCCAAATGAATAACACTGCCATTTTTTTTTAATCCAGGTTAGTTTCAGACCTACACAAGATTTAACCTGGATATCAAACATTTTTTGTCAGGTTGTGATTGGTGGACCATTTTCAGAAGATATTGAGCACATTATTCGTGACAGGAAATTCTTGACACAATCTCCCGTGACAGGAAATTCCTGGCATCAAGAGCTTTACAAAATGCATAGATTGGGATAATGGTAAGAGGTATCAACGCTGTTACATCAACATAAAGATTTCAAATGATGCGCCCTTGGTGAGTTATATTGGGAACCTCACATACTTCATCTGAAATTGATAGGTTCCCATCAGTTTTTCAAATCCTCTGACTGATCAGGAAATGCATGACATAAACATCCAACTGCTGGGACATCATCAGCGTCAGGATGCTGTCACAGCTAAAAAAACAGCTGCTTGCGCAGCTCTCTGTCTCCGTAGCCTAACAATACACCTAAGCCAATTTGCTCCGCCAGTCCATCCATCCAGTTTCATCAAAGCGACACTTGTCCAGTACGTGTTAACAGCATGTTATTTTGGTTCCTTGAATCCTGATTATGAACGAGGCTGAACATGTGCTTACTGTGTAGCTCTTGGTTCATTGTCCTTTTTGTTTAATCACATGCATTCACTGATCTATTTTTCCTCCTATGTCATGGCTTTGGTAAGTTAAGGATGGGATATCTCTGATGCTTCTATCCAAGCCGGCTTAGAGGAGACCCAACTTACTGCGAGGAGCCAGTTTCTGACAGCAGAGGAAGCTTCATTACTTGGGCTCGATGGTGCATTACTGTACTAATCGATGGAGGTTAACCTCTGCTATAACCTGCTCTTGATATCCCTCCCTTGCAGCGACTGGGAGCGTCAGTCGGTGATGCTTGAACTAATGTTTTGCAGCCCATACTGAGGAATGCGCAAAGGCCTTATCAGGCGTGATAAAAACTGTCAGACCAGAAGGGCCTCTAGCGCTTGTTGTCGGAATGGCTACTGACAAGGAGCATCTTGCGTTTGCTGAGCAGCTTCTCTCAGGTAGTAGGACTGCTCATCCCTTGCTGAGCATTTGAAATCCAGGAAGGCCGCAGGCACATGAATGAAAGCTATTGCTGAAATTGATGCCACACTATTCCTGAAACTCGTTGCAGGTCAAACGCCTGACGTCGTGCTATTACTGACGGGAGGCGAGCATCGCCGTGCGATGCCAGCCTCGTCCCTGAAAGAAGTATGGATAGCCGCGGCACGCGATCGTGGTAAAGAGTACTACGTGGACATCGGTGGCATCAGCGGCGCTGAAACCGCAGAGCACATCTGTGATCTGTTGGGCAGTCTGTTGGGATACATTTTTTTTCATCAGTTTAAACTTTTGGGCTGAATTGGTTGGTGTATGTAACTTAATATGGTATCAGAGCCAGATGTCTCGAGTTCGAATCCTGGTTAGCGCAATTAAAATAAAATAATTGCTGCTCGCTCCTATTTCACGTCTGAGGCTCGTCTGTCGCTGAGATCTTTCGCCAGAGCCTCGACGTGAGGGGGGGTGTTGGAATATAAGTGAATTGTCCACCTCTCCCCATCAGCTTAAGCTTTTGGGTTGAATTAGTTGATGCATGTAACTTAATACAATCCACCATTGAGTTCAGGAAGAAAGCCACCCATGATAATCGGGTGCCAAGACGAGGCGCCGCCGTTCTCCTCGAACCTGATCAATGCTGCCTCCCAGCTCCTGGAGAGGAGAGGCAGGGCTCCAGGCCTCATCTGCGTGACTGGCTCCTGTATCTCGTGTGGTGTGCATTGCATCTTTGGCTAAGGATGAAAACATAGCATAAATATTTTAAATCGATCGTTTTTATTTTTCTATTTTATGATGCCGTTTTTGATATAAAAATTTGTCAGATTTAGCTGATTTCACAACCATTTTCAACAGTTTTTTTACTTCTTAATTACTAAAATATAGAAATATTCTGAACTAACTGCTTTCGTTTTCTGTATCCTAATATCATTTTTGACCGTTTCCGACCGTGGACGGCACGCGAGCAACGTTGTGTTCTGTGGTGAAGTGGATCACGTCCTGTGTTACTGCCGCCGCTCGTTCGTCTGTGGACGGCGAGGTACCTGCGAGCGAACGAGCAAGCAAAACTGTTAAAGAGCTACTACGATTAGGATATCGAGTGTGTACATGTCATTGTCATGAGCTAGAAAATCTATTATTGTTGTCAGCTTGTCGTCATCGGTGATGTTTTGGTTGCAAAGAAAATTGGTAAGAAAAAGGAAAAGGAAAACTAATATGTTTCTTTGCACTGACCATAGTCCTCGTCTCTATATGCAGGTTGGCAGTTTGGCACCTTGACAGGGCGTACAAACAGAGTACTAGAATTATACAGCATATTATTATTACATCTCTATAAATGGATAGCTGAGCTTGGTGTGATTTGTTTGCTAATGTCTATGCATGGCTTGTATTCCAGTTCTGTAGGACTGATTTTTTGGGGCTTTGGTCAGGCAACTGGATGTAAGGACCGGGGGAACATGAAAAGGCCCACATCAGCCAAGCTTTTCAAGGTTCCAAGACTATCGTCGTTTTCCTTTTAGTTCTTCGTTGACCTGAAGCATAAATATGTTGGAAAGTTGATTGATGCTTAATATTGATCTAGTTCAATGATGGTTGTGTGTTGTAGGATTCAACTATATTCACCCACGCATGAGCAGTCAACTAGTGTATTTATATAATTTTCACACTTCAAACTCAACAAAAAGTTGTTCATGATTTATATTCTCAATGTCTGACTGAAATAAACCTTGTTCAAAAATTTTACTTTTTAGTATAGAGGGAGTACTCCACAAACTCTAGATTTTTGTTAAGCTTCTCCACGGTGGATTTTGTAGAATAGTCACAAACACCTGATAACGCTCAACGATTCATTGATCCTCCACCCTACACTTTGGAATTTTTATACTCTTATTAAAACTGGTCCTCCTCAAAGAAAAGATTTTAATAGAGAGAGCATACTCCATAGAGCTTAAAAAAAACTCGATCCACAGAGAGAGATAAATCCTGAGCGTTGTGCATAGAAGAAGAAGACTCGCTCACGCAAGCCGAGAAAATCCTTGAAAAACCCTTGTACCTATAAACATTGGGTTTTTTCAATGCACAGATAAACTACGCCTCCTCCGGCCAACAAATCCGCCCTCGAGAGGGTTCGAACTCTAGTTAGTAGGATGCAAGGCGCTTACCTAGACCAACTGGACTAGCGATCGCTTGCGCAATCTGTAGAGTCACGGCGGACACTCTTTCCCCTAGCGTGCCACCGACAATCTGTCCCAAGATCTTGTCCATTTGACTCAGGATTATGACATTCAATGTTGGATCCTGGTCCGTGCTTATTGAGTATCATGCAAGTTATCAGATCATGGCCAATGTGCACAACTTTCGGAGCAAAACTCTGACGGTACGGGTCCAAATTTCAAACTTCTCCTAGTTTTTTTCAAAAACGTGCATTGCACGTATCTCATTAAGAAAAGTTAGAAATATTTTTACATTCCGGCAACCCTAGTGGCGAGGTGCTAAGAGGATTGGGTGGACAGAACACTAACACTAGGCGCCGACTCAAACGGCAGAGCTTCGAAGGCCGTACTGACTACTAAACCGATTGTGCGACAGTGATGTTGAGGACTATAAACACCCTAATCCGGCTTCGGCGAGTAGTGCTCCCGGCAGTTACCGCGCTGAGCAAACAGAACCCCCATGGCCTGCTTCCTGGCCAATAGGCTTGCCTCGGCGAAGGCTTTGTGGAACGCCTCTTCGATGGAGGAGTCTGTGACATAGGTGCAGGGCTGCCCAGTTAGCTTGCCTAGCAAGACCCTCTTGGCCTGCATCTCCGGATTCGGTAGGCGATACGCCAATTTTACCGCAAGGTGACCACTCCGCCGCAGCATCCAGTCATCATCTCGCACTCTTGGCACATGCACGTGCGGCGTGGTGGGGATGAGGGGCTCCTGGAGAATTAGATGCAGGGAGTTGAGGAAGGCACTCAAAACAGTCTCACTGGACCCGTCCACTTCGCCGTTGGGGGCGCTGCACCTACGGCCGTCCCCAATTGCCCCCCGGCGTCGTCCGTCGAAGCCTCGGCAGGCATGCCGAATGCAGGCGTAGTGGCAAGCATAGAGGAAGCTGGAGGCGTTGCGGAGGTCGACGTGCGCAGTGGACTGAAGACTTGTTCCACCCGCAACGCCTCTGCAGTAGGGGAGCCAGCTGCCCTGGTTGTCCCATCGTTCGCGAAGAAGAGTCATGTCATCCGTGGGGGTGACACGAGTTCCGACAGCGCTGCCTGTACACAGCTGCCGGGGTAGACTGCTGCGCGGTGAGGGAAGCACCAAGTTCATCAAGCATTGGGACCACCCAAATTCTAGGCTCCGCCTCCACAGACGCCTGAAGTAGTGAGTCAGAAGCGGTGGTGACATTGTCGATGACGTTGTTGACCATCCTTGGACGCCTGCTTTAGCGTCCCCGGCGTCGACGCCGAACACCATTGGCAGCCACCATAGCCCCCCATCGTGGCACCTTCCGAGCCACCGAGTGGAGCACGCGAGTGAGGCCGCGGGCCACACTCAGCGGCCGTGGAAGGAGTCGGGCAAAGAATCTGCCCAATGATAGGGGCTGCGTGCGGCAGAGCCTCCTGGCTGCCACCACCGTGGCGCCTAGGGGGCTCAGTGGCATGGTGACGGGGCGGACGACGATGGTGAGAGGGGGCAACCACGTGGTCCGCTGGAGGGCATCGGGGCGGCTGGTGGTGGCGAAGCTTGCAGTCTCTCGCCCTGTGCCTTGTGGAAAGGCACAAGAGGCAGCAGGACGGGGAGGTGCACTGGGCGGCGGTGTGACCCCCGCCAGACAGTTGAAGCAGCGATCAATCAACGACGTCGGCACCGGCCGCCGGTAAAGAGGTTGATGCGGGGCACGACGGCGTCCGCGCCGGCGGCGTTCAACAAGGGTGAAGCCGTCGGTGTCGGTGGAAGGATGAGCGCCCGGCGGCATCGAAGGTGGCCCATGGCCTTGCAATGCCGAGACTTTCTCCACATGCCGCATCCCAAGGCGGCGCCACACAGGCACTCGCAGAGGAGCCCTGCGGCCGTCGGACCGAGGGCAACGGTGCTCCTGCTGCAGGGGTGCACCAAGGCCTGTCGTACTCCGGCCCCTGTGGCGCCGGCATTGACGATTTGCGGCGCTGGTGCTGACGACTGCGCCTGGGTGCCCGCCCACCATCTGTAGCCACGACATAGGGAGCAGCAGTGTCAGTGTTGGAGCACACGACACGGGCCAAGACCAGAGGCGAGGCCACACAACGCGTGGCCTGGAGGAAGCGATCGCCCTCCTCCTCCTCGTCTTTCGAGAAATCCTCACACCAGCGCTGTTGCTTGGGCCTGCCGGCGGAGCAGGGGAACGCGCCCTCATCGTCGTCGGGGGCGTCCTCGATGATGACCTCCGCCGGCCAGGTTGCAGCGGCCGTGGCAGCGCCCAATAAGTCCACCTCGGGGGAGGGAGATGGGCTTGGGGCGGATGGGTGCACAACGGCCACGACGGGCGCCGGCGAACTTGGCGCCGAGGTGGGGTAGGGGCCGTGGGGGGCTCGTCCACGCAGGGGCCCTCCATCCCCTCCGAAGGCAATGGAGGCGTTACGACGGGCGCAGCCCTGGGCGCATCCAAAGGCGGCTGCAGAAGCTAGGCGGCGCTCACCACCGGAGCCCGGGCGTCGGCAGATCCGGCCGTCCCTGGAGCATCGGCGGCGGATCCGGTGGCCACCCTCCGCACAGCGGCGCTCCATGGCCGGAAGCTGCGGCGGCGCGGACGGGGTGTCCAGCACGGGCGCGACGCAGGCGGCCGCGGAACCGGCCGGCCGGGGTTCGTAGGCGCCGGACCCGGCGTGTCCCAGCCCGCGCGACGGCGGCCTGGCCACGGCGGCGCCGGCGGACGGGGACGACTTAGGTGACGGAGGCAGCTCCGCGCGGCCAAAGCAAGGGGAGCGGGGAGAGGGGGAGGGGGAGAGGGAGGGAGGAGGGGATGCGGGCGCGGGGGACGCCAGCCCCAGGGTGGCGGTCGGCGCCGCCGCCGGCGGCTGGGTAGGGGGCGTCAGCGTGTCGCCATGGGAGCCAGCATCGAGCCGTTGGGAGCTACAGCATTCATGCTAATCAAATCTTTTTAAATTTAATTGGGTTTGTACAAAGTATAGAGTGTTGACAATTTATATCGCTAATCGGAAACAAAAATGTATCAGTCTAATGTGTAGATGTCCATGTTCCACAAAGCACGCATCTATCTATTTCATGCATAGATGCAGTCCAGCAACACGCATACTCTCTGCATACTAATAATTTAAGTCGTTCTGCAAAAGTCTTAGGTCAAACATTGTGAATATAAATCATGTATAACTTTTATGCAAGTTTGGAATTTTTTTTAACAAAAATTTGGCAAAAGCTACTTAATAACTGATTTAGGGGGAAAAAACCAAAATGGCTCACAGTTTGGTTTGGAACGCGAGAAAGTACAACAGAAGTTGATTTTTGAGGAAAGGTAACACGTCTACTCGGGGCCCTCCCTCTCTCGTCGCTGCAGCAGTGCATCCTGGCCAGCGTCTCCCGGAACCTGGCCAGGTCCAGGCTCACGTTCTGGCCGTTGAGGTAGACGCGGCCGATGAAGTCCCAGTCCCAGTCCCACTCACCGGTGCTCCCCTGCCTCCGCTTCGCCCTCTCCGGGTCGGCCACGACGACGTGCTCCGGCGAGTACTCGCGGGTCGCGGCTCAGCGAGCTCTCGCTCCCGCGCACGTCGTACTGCTCGTAATGCATCCCCATCCCGACGGCCGGCGTGCCGAAGAGGTTGCGCGCGAGCTGGGTGACGCCCAGCGGCGCGATTTGAGCGAGCGCCCCGCTGCCGGGCCGCAGGAACAGGAAGCTGGTCAGGTCCATGCCGTGCACGCCCACCAGCGCCGAGAGCGTCAGCGGCGGCCCCGTGGCGTTGCCGGACTCCAGGACGTCGACGTCGAACCCGATCGATGCCGCGAGCTCCGCCACGGCCGCCTGGTTCTCGATCACGCGCGTGCCCCTGCGCGACACGATCCCGAGCCTTGGCCTCCACGCATGATGTTGACGTGCTCTCTCCGCCGGCGCCTTGTCGCTGCCGCCTTGGGATTGGGAGGACAACGGCTCGTACACGCCGGCGAGAAACCGGTGGAAGTCCACGACGGTCTTGTTGTCCCGGAGCCTGGCGGGGTAGATGGCGAGGTAGCCGTGGAAGCGGGTCCCGACGATGGCGCCAGGGAAGCAATGTGTCCTCCTGTCACTGAGCAGGTCGATGACGGGGTAGCGCGACAGGCCGGAGATTACCTCGCGGTACGCGCCTGCCCACCGCGGGGTGTACGAGAGCACCGCGAGCACGACGCGGCCGCGGAGGTGCTGCACCGTCACCCACGACGGCAGGAACCCGTCGTTGAACGCGTGGAAATCGTTGCCGTTGTAGCCCCCCGCCGTCACGACGTGGACCGGCGCGTCGTGCCGGACGTCGCACCGGTGCGCGTCCGTCTCCCCCGGCCGGGCCATACGGAGCCGCAGTTCCTGGATGTCGCCCATGACCTTTCCGTCCCACTTGCGCGTGTACGGACGTATCCGCTCCTCCTCCGCCACCACGGTGACGCCGGGCGCCGGCGGCGGGAACAGGAGGAGCGACAGGGACGCCGCGTCCGTGCGCACGTGTAACAACCCTACAAATCTGGATACTAAAAATACGGGCTTTCAAAAAATTTTATAAAGCATGTAGGAAACCCGTCAATAGTTGCACAAATAGCACTCAACGTTAGCCCAAGCATTGCATTTAATTACCAGAGTTTGATTCGCCTCTTATTCGATTTTATGTGATGTTAATAAAAATCGAATAACCTTTTAATACATGTATATATATAGGCCTGCTACCGACCCTCGCTCTGGCCCAGCCAGCGGCCCAGCCCCGTCACGCGCTCGACCGCCGGCGCACACGCGCTCGCCCGACCGCCCGCCCGAGCTCGAGGCCCAGCTCGGCCTGCTGCGCTGCTGCCTGCCCGAGCTCGAGGCCCAGCTCGGCCTGCGCCCGCGCGCTGCCGCGTTTCGCCCGCGCGCGCTCGACCGTCTGCCGACCACCGGCCCAACAAGGCGGCCCACCAAGGGCCTGCCGCCGGATGCGCCCACGCCCCTCCCCTTTCTCTCGCTGACGCGTGGGACCGTGCTGTCAGCTTCCACCTTTTACCACTTCTGGTCGACCGCACGTCGCGTCCGTCGTACCATTTTTGTGCACCGCGCGCCTCCGCCGTCCGCCCGAGTACGGCCGCGTCCCGCGCCGTCCATCTAACCGCCTGCTTGCACCGCGCTTCACCGAACCCTAACCCTAATCGTGGCCGCGCACAGCTGCCCGATGGGCATCTTCTGCCTCCGCCGTCCATGGCTGGCCGCCGTGCCTATTTAAAGAGGAGCACCCTGGCCTCTAGGGTTTCCCCATCGCCCCGCCGTCTTTGTGGAGACCCGCCGCCAGATCAGTCGAGCGAGGGAGAGAGAAGAAGGGAGGAGCAGGAAGGAGGCGGAGCTAGAGCGCTGCTGCCACCTCCGCCGTCCGCATCCGTGCGTCGGAGAAGCCCGACGGACCGCTCGGCCTCGACTTGCCCCTCCGACGCTACGGCACTGCTACTCCCCCACCAGGCCGTCGCTTCGACCTCAGCCGCGAGCCACCGGGACAGCCCCGCGCAGGTAAACTGCCATACCCCATCCATGGCCGTTACCAGTACATCGTCGACGTTCTCGCTTCCCTTATCGATGTTTCCTTCCTTACCGCGACCAATAGTTTCGCTGTAGTCTAGAGCACGTTTTTGGCAACCTCTAGGAGCCGGCA
>CM041634.1:15233629-15245857 GCA_023333625.1 Bothriochloa decipiens
TTCGTCGGGCAGAGTTCCGTACTCGAGGGGAGGCTCGTTCGTCGGGCGGAGTTCCGTCCTCGAGGGGAGGCTCGTTCGCTGAGGGAAGTTCCATCCTCGAGGCTGGTCCATTCGCTCGAGCGAAGTTCAGTCTTCGAGAGGATGCCCGAATTGTACCCTCGAATGTACAGTACCTAACCAACCGATAGATCCTCGAGCAGGCTTTGGTTTCGAGCCGCCATAGCCCGTCCGTGAGTTAGCCGGGCATGTCTTAGCCTGCGGGCCCTCGAGCGTCGATAGCCAGCTCGAGGCATCGCCGGTCAACCCCGGCGGGGTCGGCTGTTGACCCGGAGACACTGTGCCGATTTTCTTTTTCTATTTTTAGAAAATAATTTAAATGCTATTTTCTTTAAAAATTCATAGTAATTCGTATATAGCTCTAAAAATCCTGAAAATTTTTGTGAATGTTCTTTATGATGTTATCTACCTAGGAAAAATATGAAATGCCAAATTTGATAACTTTAATTTTTATGTCCTTATTTAATGCTTTTAAATGATTTATTAACCCCTTTTAGTTAACCTACTCATTATAGGATTTGATTGACTCGAGATTGATTGATGACCTTAGGTCATTAACCCTAATGATCTTTGGCACTTTAATTAATTGTTTGCGCTTACTTTAATCATGTCATTAGGATTTAATTAATGTTATTTTATATGTTTAATTAATTAAAAAAAAATGACGTAGTTAACCCTAACAAATTATATACGCAAAGTTTAGTTAGTTTACAATTTTATCGTGAAGAAAAGTTGTACTCGATCCCTGAATTTGATCATGCACTCATCGAGCATCATGTTTACTATTCCATCATGTAAAGCATATTAATTATCGAATAGTTTTCGTTAACGGAGAGTTAACGTATCACTCAGATCCGAAGGACGAGCAGATTCAAGAATCGGGAGTTGATCCAGAGTTTGAGAACTTCTACCCCGAACATCAAGGCAAGCCCTGGATACATTTAAACCCTATTCTATTTATAAAAAGTTTTACCGCTTCAGCTCTGATATGTTGCATTTAGTAATAGGAGTTGAGTGAAAACCCACCAAATTGCATTACCTGTCTTATTCCTTATTCCTTGTTACCTATTGAAAAGATAAGTAGTTATGCTTAGCCCTGCTTATTTATTTAATTATTCAAAGACAAAAGAATGAAAAAGATGAGATTGGTTCTTGTTGGAATCCTGATATTAGTAATAAATCGAGTCCGGACGGCGAACTTGCACTGGGAATGGAGTCCCTCTGTAGTGTTCTCGTCTGTTGATGCCCTAGGTCCCGTCCGTTGGTGAACTGGATGATATCGAGAATTTAGAAATCCACATGCATGAAGTGGTATACGGATGGTTGGAGCCGTGTATGCCATGGAGTGACCTAGCATGGGGTCAGAGAATCCCATCTGCTGTCATAGTGTGTTTTACTGTGGGGTTTAAGTTCCCATGTATCTCGGTACGCTGGGCCGTAGAGCTCACGTGTATCATGTGGTGATATACGGCTGAGGTTGTTATCCCGGTATATCGGTGCACCTGGGGTGCTTCGGAGTTAAAGTCTCCGGTATGCTCAGTCACCTAGGTCCCAGCTGGGTATGAAAATGGATTCGAATCGCCGTTGCTTCTCGGAGAAGAAGACTCGATCGTTGTTCATCATCGTAGTAACAACTTGAACAAAATTTAAGGTTCAATAATGAAGTTGGTTGATAAGGGATGATAGTCCCAGCAACTTATCTTTTTGTAAAGCTTTTCTGCAAAAATTGCTTATCTCTTACAAGCCTTACCTTGTCCCTCTAGCCTGCATCTCTTGAGTCTCTACCCTTCTCTTTCGTCGGATCAGTCTTGTTGAGTACTGTTGTACTCAGGGTTTGTTGAACCCCTGTTGCAGGTGAGCTGCATGGGCAGGAGTGTTATGCATCCTGCTGCATGACAGTCGTCGAGGAAAGCGACGACGAATAAAGACATTAAGCTCTTGGGCAGAGCTTTTGTGTAATATTGTAATCTACTGCTACTCCACTACTATTATGGTTTGTATAACTTAAACCTATCATTGTAAATATTTGAAACTCAGAAGTTTGTAAACTTATGTTATTGTAAGTCTTCCGCTGTTTTACTCCGTGGTATTTCATTTATATGAAACTGTTGTAATACTGCAATGTCTCTCTACAATGATTGATCCTGCTCGGAGAATCGTGGATGATTCGGGATTTACCCGACAGACTTTTAAGTCGTATGGAACACAGTCATGGTTATTTGGAGTCTGTTTAGACAATAATCATGCGTGTAGGCCATATGATTTAGGAGGTTCTGCCACAGCGCACCTGGTTGTCAAGACGAGCCGGAGCGCCGGCGTTTCCCGCACCGCGCGGCCCGACGAAGCCGGCGGCCCCTTACGGGACGGAAATGGGGAAGCACGAAGCGAAGAGGAGGATGCACAGGATCACGGCGGAAAACACGGCCACGAACTGCACGAACCGCCATTGGCCCATATGGCCGGCAGCCGGCGTCGAGGCCTGAGGTAGCTAGAAAATCTTTTGAAGCCTTGCTAGACGAGAGGAATGAAACATTGCGGATAGGACACGGTCTAGCTATCAGTAAACTTGTTGTAGCGGATAATGTGACTGACGAACCCATCGTGGTCTCTTGAGGCTTGTTTAGTTGTTCATATATTCACCATTCTGCCTTAATCCTTTTGTGTTGGGGTGGTTTGATGCCACGCTAAATTATTTCAACATACATGGATTGAGATGGATACAAGAACAGCCGAACAAACGCTAACAAGGCCACTGTTATTACATAAATAATATGGGCATATGGCTAGGGCAGTTGTGAAAAATGTGGCAACTTCGTGCTTAAAGATGAATGTTGTTGGAGTACACTAAAGACTAGAACACAGGACACTAACAGGACATATCAAAGCATCCTCCCTAAGGGCTCCTCCTTTTTTTCATTGAAACTCCAAATAGCTCTTCCTAATAAACCGTTTGGTAGGGCTCCTTCGTAGAGCCGAAGCCAGAGCCCGGAGAGGAGCCACACCAAATGGGGTCTAATTAACTCTATTATAGATTGCCCACATGTGCACCCATAAAAAGAGAAGTGATTAGAAAAACAAATCACTAAATCACCTTCGGTTTTTTTTAGTTTTACTTACTGCCATTTTAACCTTGACCACTACCATCATAGCTAGCAGTAATCTCGTCGCTCAACCCACCCAGCTCCTCCCATTGCCTCTGCATACTACCTTAGCTAACTGAAGCCGCTTCTCGCCCCCTTGCCTTGAACTCACCGTGGTTGACGGTGCCGTTGCTATTTCTCCTCACCTCGCCGCTAAATTGTTTTTTGTTGAAAAAAGTACCAACACTATACATTGACATAAATAAGAACGTAATTACTAGTATTAATTAATAATATTATAATATATCATGTTGGCTAGAGATATTTATACATGTGGAGGAGTAATTGTCTGCTAAAAATGCTTATTCCTAATTGGAGGGAGTAGTACCATAATCTTTGTGTTAATTGGAAGATTGCTAATTAGTTGGCACATTTAATGGTGTAATGGATCATTGGGAACTCTTATTCATTCAATATAGATATGTTGTAGATGTCCTGGTTCATTCACCCAAAGATGTGAAAATGTATAAAGTTATACGTAAGCATAGGATGAACTTCTGTATAAAGTTTACTTGCAATTTACATAAAAAAGTTAATATTAACCAACAACAATTTCAAGAGAATCAGCTTGTCAGAAAGAAAACTAGCTAAATGGAACAGGGAAGATGTGAAAATGTATTGTCGAGTTAATGTCTTCTAGGTCAATTTTTAAAACATGAAATCCTTTTATAAGTTTTAAGTTCCAACTTCCCTTTATCCTTTAGGAAACTTAACTATGTGTGACCACCAAAAATTTGTTCTAAAGGTAGTAACTTCAGTCAAAATATTTAGTAGGAACTTATGTGGGGATAATGCGGTAGCTTAAGATTTGCATACAAGAGATTTCTTGTATGAATGAGCTTTAATCAATAACATGTATATCCACAACAATCATTAGTATTTGGCAGTAAATTATTACGTAGAAATTTACTACCAAGGTTAGTTAAAACTTGCAAGCACTGTTGCACTAAACTTACCATGCATTAGACACGAAATATTTTCAAAATAGATCTAGTTTTATAAATCTTGCCGGTCATAGAAAGCGCTAGTAACATGCAAATGAATGCTAAATTTTAGGATGCTAATAATATTACAGACATCACATGTTTTGACGTTACATGCATTCTAATCTCAAATTCTCGAGAGATTTAATTATTTGCCACTATTACCACAAGAGTAAGACAAAAAAAAGGAGGGAGGGGGGGCCGCCGGCTCTACTTGTACAATACTATTCTTTGGTTGCAGTGGGCTTGATAGTAGCGGGCCAGGAGGCGGGAGGTCCATCCCCTCTCACGCGCCCGCTGTCAGTAACGGCCCATCTACTCCACACAGCAGGCCAGCTGTCGATCCAATCCTTCATGCTCATTGTTAATGGTCAGTTGGTACTATCACTCACCCTCGACAAAGCCAATTTTTAATGGTCGACAAAGCCGATGCAAAACTTGACAGGGATCGAAAAATGATTGGTATTATATTAGAATTATTACTGGTCGAAAGCGACTGATTCACAGCCTGGGGCCTGGGGTGGCGGCTGACTTTTCAGGCCACCGTGGAGACGACTTCATTGAGCCACTGGAGTGCAGAATTATTGAGTGGAGAAAGTTGGGCAGATGAGAACGATGAGACAGAATTATTGAGACGTCTTAGTCGCCGCGCATCAAAAATCAAAATCCAGCCACCGCAGCTACCCCAAGCAGCCATCGTTACCAATCTTTCCACGTCAGAAAAACTAAGAAACATTGCGTATGAACTCGGTCATCATCCTCACCAGACACCACACTCCACTCAAGCTGTGGTGGCTAGCAGGACCCTGTGAACAGGAGGAGATCAGAAAGCAACAGCGCAGCTCCTATCCACACCTTTCACCACACTGTAGCTCAGTCACAATAAATTTCTAAATGACAGTGACATGAAAATTACCCATGTTAATGCTATATGGTGGAGCATTCTAGTCGCAGAAAGCATACGAAAACAGAGCAGCAAAGCCGACTCGTGTCGTGTCTCGCCGGGGCATGCTCCTGAAGATAAGAATCATTGCCTCTCCCACACAAGGCCAGAATGTGAGTGCGATGTGTCACTTGTGGAGCAGAGAGAGATAACTTCTGCAAGGAAAACAAATACTGGAAACATTTCCAAATATTGGAAGAACAGCTAGCTTGCTTCTTAGTTATTGTTACTTGTAGTATTTACATTGGACTAGCCAGAAATGTACAGGACTCAAGGAGTTACATTACATAGTTGAGTCGTCTACATACAGCCAGACCGGCAGGAAGGCAACTCAAACTATATACGCCAGGGCCATGGATGTTGGTCAGCAGTCAGCTACCACACTCCAGGTTCTGCTGTTTCTGTTTCTATTTCCTGGCAGATGCCACCGCTACAGCTACTACAGCTATATTACTTACTACGCGTTTCCTATAACGGTCGCTGCAGGTTTTCCAAGAGGCCGATTTGGAGCTCTTAGATCCACAGCTTAAAACCCTTGCAGACCACAGCCAACTAATCGTATCTACCGAAAAATATAGTCGGTTTTGGTTCAGATGCTACACACGACTATTATTATTGTGTTGGAAGGATTACTATCATAGCTGTTCTGCTGATGATGACTCGGCCCTTCTCCGCATACGAGCACCCCACGACAGGTTCTCTTCTGAATCCTTTGTCGTGCTCCTCCTCTTTAGCTCTGCAATCTGGTCTTCCCAGGATCTTCTCCAGCCGGATTTCTCTTCCTGCTCCTGTGGTCCACATGGATAACAGATTGGTGAGGAAAATCCAAAACAGAGCTTCTGGGACTGGATACTTAGAAAACAGAATAACAAGCAATGGCCATCCACATCATGAATGATTCTCCTGTAGACTTTGCATAAGTCATCAAAATCAGAAGATAAGCTTGCTACAGCAATTGTCGGTTTTACACATAAGGCAACGCCTTTCGAATTATTTCCCAGATAATTTTTGTGTGACATGCATGAAAATGACTTCTCCAAACTCTTCTGCATGTTGCTAGTCACTCATTATCCACGTCCTATTTGTACAGTTTTTGTATCATGGAAAATTCCTGGCCGTTCCCTATTCATAAGTATAAATATCGCATCAGAGAGAAATTATATTCATTGATTTTTTTATTGCAATGTAACAAAATGGTAAATTTCAGCCACTCATGGCTCTTATGTATTTTTTGTATGTAGTAGTGAATTCACCAATCTTTGAAGCACTGTAGATAAAGGCAGCCTTTGAGCACCCAATATTCACAGTGAGTCAAGATGTTGCTAAAAAATCCACAACTGTAATAAAATTCAATTCTCCTAAAAAATCCACAACTGTAATAAAATTCAGTCATTCACTGCCGGATGAATCAGTCATCTTATGTCGAGCTTCTGAATCCACATATAAAAGTCAAGCCGAAGAATGACATGAAAATAATGTGTTGACGAGTATTTACAGTTGCATGGACTGATGGACAGAAGATTATCATGCTAAAGCCAACCTATTGGCCGGCCAAACAGGGAATTATTTATTAACTACAAGCACCAATGTGAAAGCCATGCTTCAACAAACACATAAATGAGGGGGCAAACAGATCCATAGTTTTCTAAAAGGTTGCAGTTCACTCATGACACATATGTTTGAACTCCTATCAAGGATTGTAGCTGAAACAACCAGATTTCTTCAAATGACAGATTAAGTACTAAAAGGAGCCAGGTCTTACAGCCCTGAAGAACTGGTGGGTCCCCTCAGTTGCAGATCAAAGATCTGAAGTCTGCAAACACCCCCTAGCCTCGATTAGAATACCAACAACTTTCAGGCTGAGAGACGTTTGCTGAATGTTCGAGCTCAACAAAGTTCAGCAAATTCTCTTCAAGTATAATTACTTATAATTTGACAAATATTTTTCCTCTGACTATGCCAGTAAGTTCCTTTCCAATTAAACAGAATCATATCGTAAATGAAAGAAGCTAAGGATCCTAGCATCAACCGAACAGCGCCACATATCAATTGTAATCTGACTACGAGATTCGTAATCCTGACTAGACTAGTGAGTACGAGATCACACGTCTACCAATCGAATTGGCAGGCAATGCAACCAAAGTACCCAAGCAACAGGTGAGGAGGGCAGTGATCCATACCTGGTGGTAGTAGGCGCTGGCGCGGTGTGATTGGGAACGGCGCCCGGAGAAGGCGAGGCGGCAGAAGCCGCGGGCGAGCGCGCGGTCGTAGCTGGCGCGTCGGCTCGGGTCGGAGAGCGTCTCGTAGGCCTCCTGCACCTCGATGAAGCGGCGCGTGTTCTCCGCCGCGGCGCCCGGCAGGGACACGTCCGGGTGGTACTTGAGCGCCAGCCGCCTGTATGCGGCCCGGACGTCGTCGGGGCTCCCCTCCGCCGAGATCCCCAGCAGGTCGTAGAACGTCCGCTGGGCCGTCCGCTCCTGCTCCTGCTCCTCCGTGCGCACGCCGCCGCCGCCGCCCTCACGACGGACGCCCCGCGCGCGCAGGTTCAGGCGTAGGCGCGGCGCCTCCGGCCGTGGGCGCCGGAACGCGACGCGGCCGGCCGCCGTGGGATGCGCGGTGGGGACCGCGGCGGCGGCGGAGGAAGCGGGGGGAGTGGCGGCGAGGTGGGGCATGTGTGGTTTCCTTCTTGGCTGGTTTTTGGTTTGGGTGGGTGGGGTGCGGTTTGCTTTCCGCGCGCAGCTATTAAGCGCCAACCGCCAAGAAATGTATCTTTAATTAAATTCAAGATATTATAATAAAAACAGTGGGTCCCACATTTCAGTACGAAAGAGACGTTTTGTACCACCAGAGCAGCGGGGAACCCGTAAAAGATACGGAGTATGATGTTTTTCTGATCAAAGAAAATCTTGTCGCCTGGAAATTGCTCTGTTTCGTACAACAAACATGTATTTCAGCCTGTCTGAAAGATGAGACATGTTCCGCTCAAATCTTAAACCCTGTCTAGATCCAATAGTAGTTAGTTTGGTAATGGATCACAACAAATATTAGCTGCCATTATGTAGTTTTGTTCAGCTAGTGAAACAGTTGTTAGTTTAGTATTCATATAAGAATTAGCTAGACTTGTTTGGATAAAAAAATAATTATTAGTATCTAACTATTATTTTCTTGGATCTAAACAAGACCTAAGGCTTGTGGAAATTAAGCCATTTCATATGATAAATGTAGTATTCCTGAAACCATGTTTTTTTTTTTGTTAGCACCCTCCTCAAACTCCACCATTGTTAAGACAAAATTTTCCATCGCATTCTCTACATATAAAAATATGGGAAAAGTATTTATTCGCTTATTGTTTCTTGACTTGAGCGGAAGACCGAGGCAAATCGCTACGTTGTTTCTGTCGACCTTCAAGTGGTAGAGGTGTCACGCATGATTTCAACTGGAAGTATCTGTTTTCCATATTAGGACACATGCTAGCAAGACAGCCGAATGTCCGAAACTCCGAATGGCCATGCCGTGGATACATCAAAATGATCCGAGTGAAAGGTAGTAGGAATCCTCTTATCCCTCTTTTTATCCTGACTTTTCATTTGGCTAAACTCAATTGGATCTAATTAGAATAATCAAATTTAGCCTTCCCAAATCACACATGAACATTCTGATTACATTAGGTTATATATTCAGATGTACTGTACTCTTTTTGTGCGCTTGATTTAATACACATTTTGCATTTCGTAAGGGTCATGATGCATGAGTGTTCCTTTGGAATATCCGGTTTGTTTCGTCACGCAACATACAGACGAGTAGCCGACTTGGTACACACGACACGCCGATCACCGTCGTGCCATTCGAACACTTTGAAAGCCTGACCAATGCAATATTTTATTAGTCCGGGTCCGGGTAGCGATTATAATTATAATTATAACATATAATGATTGAGAGATTGTGGGAGAGAATAAGAGATAGGGATGGACGAGGAAGTAGATAATTGTAGCCTGTAGGGCAACGGCGCCAGCTTGGTATGGAGGCACGGAGCAGCGAGCTAATCGCCCGGTGCTCCACTGGTGAAAGGAGGCAGAGCTGCTCCCAGTGCTCCACTAGTGAAAGGCGGAGCCGTCAGGCGCCGGGTTGAGGCCACCGGTGAACGTGAAGCCGTCGGGAGTGGGGGTCGAGCCGTCGAGGGGAGACGAAGACAAATGCGACCTGATTACGCTGCGAGTTCGAGGCCACCGGCGAAGGCAGAGCGTCAGAGCGCTGGGTCGAGGGAGACGAGCCAAACCACGATCTGATTACTAGCTCTAAACATATTATTTCATCTTTTAATAGAAGAGAGAAAAAATATTTCTTCTCAAGGGCTAGTCTCATACTCTCATGTACACACTCTAAGACCACGTGAGGCTACTCATATTATGAGTTATGTGATGAAAGTTCATACAATTAAAAAAAGAAGCTATAGTAATTATCTTCTACTGATGAGGTTGTTGTCCTCAGTCGGTACATTAAGAATAAATTAATGTGGATCAACTGAACACTTCCAGTTGAGCTGCATCCGAGATGTGTCGTAACCACCGTGGAAGAGTATATAAAAGGACCGGCGACGACGTCAAGACTACAGATTTTAATTCCCTGTCATTGATCATGCCAATTTTGTATAATTTGCATTCCATCGACCAGATCTGATTTGAATTTTGTATACGTTATAGGTGAAGATTCTGGGACGGCCGGCTCAAAAACAAATTTGAGTACGCCACCCGAAATCCTTTTTCTTCTCCCCTAGCCCTACTAGTAACGATATAATTCTCTATGACCGATGCAACACCACTCTAGGCATGTGAGGTATACATACACAAGGGGAAGATTTTTTTTTTTTTTTGTACCAAAGAAAAAACCACCTCTGAAGTTAGCAGCACCTTGCACTCGAAATTTGAAGTGACATATTGTTCGCATAAGCACGATAGATAACTTTTTTTAGCTCAAACCTCTAGGAGGCGCTCCACAGGCGTGCCGGCAGCGGTCAACGGATGGTGTGAAGAAGACCTGAAAATTGAGGGTTAAGAATTTAGCTCATAGAATTTAGCACCTCCCCACCCTAATTTTGTTGTTCTTGACACAAAATTCTTTTTTCTCATTTTAGGAAAGTTTTTTTTTAGAAAAAGAAATTGGAAAACTCTGTTGTTCTTGCCACAAAATTATTTTTCCCCTTTACGAAATGAATTTTTCAGAAAAGGAATTGGAAGTTTTGGGTGCCTTTGCTCCCCCAGCTCCGGAAAAGCATTGCAACGGCAGTTAAGACTAATGAGTCAGCTCTCATCCAACTTAACGAGGGCAACGCTCATCCCACTTTTAACTAAGTGCGGCACCAAATGCTGGTCGAACTGGAATCCTTATCTTTGTCATCGAAGTTGCTAATGCACATTTCGTCCAGATATATACTCCTACGTGACTACAGTAGCAGAATGCTGCATTTAAAAATTAAAATACGATTATATATATCACCTGAAAGAACTCAATTTATATATATTAACATAAAGGTTGAAGCAGCAGGGAGCTGAATTTCTTCGCCCTGGAAGAGGAGGGTGTCAAGAACCCTGGCAGGGATTTCACATAGAATTAAGGTGTCAAGAACAAAATGCGAATAAAAAAAACAAAAAGCACCACCAGCTTAGCGTAGTGCTGTATTCCAACTCGCAAGATATATTATTATCCGGGAGACCCATGCTGATATAAAAATCAAAATGCAGCAAGCACAATAAATGGTTCACTTGCAGCTCTGATGCAGAACAGTCTATATTCCTGAGAGCATAATCCCCACCAATTGAGCATCCACAACATAATCCTGACAGAATCAAGACCAAAGCAAACAGAGTTGGGGCGTGGGAAATAGGAACCAGCAAGAACTGGAGGGGAAAAAAGGACGGAAAAAGCCAACCCAAACAAGCAAAATATTGCAGTGATTGCCACAAGGATTGGGGACTCATGACCAACTATGAGGTAGGCATTTGAGGGTGCTAATCTAACAATGAGGATAGCATTATTTAACACATCCATGGACTCATACCTCATTCATAAACGAACTGAATTGCCTCAAAACATACTCCAATGCCAACCCCCTTGAAAAACCTGCACAGGTTTTCAAGTATGACAACACCAGTCACAAGGGTAAGGTGCAACGAATAGTGCTGACAGAAGCAGAAACAATAAAGTGAAGCGGAATAGAAAGATGTAACAATGCAATTGTTGCAATATTCACAGCTTATCTCTGGAGATATCAAGGCACACCACTCGAATAACAGATCAATTGTCTCACATCAGTCACTTACACTGGCTTCTGAGGCAGAACCCTGTCACCCAGAAAGGAAAAAAAAAGAACAAAACAAAGAAACGAAAATAATGAATGCCAGGGTCGATATACTCATCAAGTTTAGGTAGTCTGGTCAAAATTAAGCAGCAGACAACATGATAGATAAAACCTAATCACAATTCCATGTGATTGTCAAAAGATACAAAGAGTACTGGTATAACATGTCAAACTTTTGAACCACTGCTGATACAAGATACGTAAACAGAACTTCAGGCAAACTAAGTGCATCAGAAGGTGTTTGCAATATGTAGACAAGCATATTTGGACCATTTTACTGGCCAAAGCATTCGAATTCAATGCAGAGGCTAGAAGATGTTTTAGTCTTTGTATATGGACTTTACTTGAGTAAGTGTGCACTCCCTTGTATCTTCAACCGACATCCCAGAAATCTGCTCCCAACAACTCTTCATGGAATCATGAGCCTGAAATGACAAATATATGGTTGGTTTCGACCTCACTGTATGAAATCGCCTTACAAGCTCCAGCGTTACATTTAGAAGTTTGCTCCAAGGAGCGAAACTCGAGTTAATGAGGAATACATTTTAATATATCAGATGAGCACTCCGAACAGCACTCAATTTCTCCGAAGATCTTCATACCCTGCAAATAAAACTCCTAAATCAGAAAGGAGGATAATAAACACCAGTTCAGCATTCTCCATCGTCAATCAATCTGTAAACAGCCAACTGAATGATACAGCAGCCATCATATAGCAGATTCTGCAGCGCCCCCTAAAGAGCCATCTAC
>CM041634.1:15275857-15320909 GCA_023333625.1 Bothriochloa decipiens
AGCCACTGTAGCTAAATCCTGGTTTCCATAGACCCTGCACGAGTGAAGAATAGAGCTCCATATTATTGGATCAGCCTCAAATGGCATCTCATCTAACACATTCTGAATTTTATCGAAACAGCCTGCCCGACCCAAGGTATCAATAACACAAGAATAGTGTTCCTTCCAGGGTGACATGCTATAGTAATATCTCATCAGGTCAAAGTATTTCATGCATTCTTCCGCAAGACCATTGTGACCACAGGCTGCTAGCACACTCAAGAAAGTGACTGGATCTGGATAAAGACCACTGTGAAGCATGCTGTCAAACATCCTGATGGCATTCTTTGCCTGTCCATATTGTGCATATGCTGAAATTACAGCATTCCACGTGATGGAATTCTTCTCGGGCATCTCGTTAAATGTTCTGATGGCTTCATCCAAACAGCCACATTTTGCATACATATCAAGAAGGGCACTACCTGAGAACACGCTGGACATATGGCCTGATTTTGTGAGGTAAGCATGCAATTGCCTTCCTATCCCAATCACTGCCAGGCTTGAGGAAGACTTCATGATGCTAGAACATGTCGCCCTATCAGGACTTAGACCAGCTCTTCTCATGTCACAGAACAGTTGCAATGCTTCCTCATCCTGCCCATTCGGGACACACCCAGTTATCAACGCAGTCCAGGAAATGGCAGTTTTGTCACTTTTGTATGCAAAAATAGTCTTTGCAGCATCTAGCATACCACATCTTGAGTACTGTGTCAATCAGGGCATTTCCCACGAAATCCTCTGAAGTAAGGTCACGAAGGATCAATTGTGCATGTATTTGTCTCCCAATCTTAATGTGAGGCAGTACCCCAGCTGCACTGAGCAAGCTAGCATATGGTAAGGCACGCCTATCAAAGCCAAGTGTCAGCATATCCCTGAACAGCTGCAAAGCCATGCCACAACATCGGTTCCAAGAACAGGCAGATATCATCACATTGTATGAAACATTGTCCCGCTCTGGCATCTCGTCAAACAACTGCTTCAGATCACCAAGGCAGTCACATTTCGAGTAGAAATCAAGCAATGCATTGCTGACAAAGACATTATTTGATGGGTTGGCCCTGACAAAGAGACCATGGATCTGACGCCCAAGGTAGAGATCAACCATACCTGTCGCCACTGTTAGCAAACTTGAGAACGTGAAGTGGCTGGTGTCAACGCCCTCACGTCGCATAGCAGCAAATAGCTCTAGTGCCTCCCCGGTGCCTCCCCGTGCAGCCCCTCCCTGGAGCAGCCCATCATCATGGCATTGTACGTCACCGTATCCCTGTGTGGCATCTCCAGGAAGACTCTCTGAGCAGCAGCAATGAATCCTTGCTTGCAGTACGCATCTAGCAGCGTGTTACAGACAACAACACTGGCGCCAAAGCCGAACTTGGTGACCACGGGATGGAGTGTCCCGACATCACAGCCAGGCACATTAAGCACGGTGGTGACGATGACGTCGTCGGGCGAGGCCTCGCCCTCCCTGAGCATGTCTCGGAAGAGCGACACGGCATCCGAGCCACGTCCGTCCGCGGGTACCATGCCCATCATGATGGTCCAGGTTTTGGCATTGCGGCGGGCCGCGGCGCTGAATAGGTCCTTGGCGGCGGGGAGGTCGCAGGACCTGGAGCATCCCAAGAGAATGCGGTTGAGGAATCTGAGGTACAGGGTGCTCTTCTCGGGCATCTGGTCGAGCACCTGGCGCGCGGCCGCGACGCGGCCGGAGGAGACGAGGTAGCTGATGTGGAGTTCGAGGCGGTTGAGGAATCGGAGATAGAGGGTGTTCTTCTCGGGCATCTGGTCGAGCACCTTGCCGGCGGTGGCGAGGCGGCCGGAGGAGACGAGGTGGTTGAAGTGGAGTTCGAGGCGGTAGGTGGCTGGGTCGAAGCCCGCTTTGACCATGCGCGAGTCCGCCGGCGTGGAGGCGCTGGCGAGGCGCCAGGCGATGCTGCGGGCGCCGGCGGCGGTGGGCTTGAATGGGCGCATGGCGGCATGGGCAATCCGCGGCACCGGCACCTCCTCAGCCCCTCGCCCAGCACTGCCCCGGGGTATTGCCTTCTGCAGCCGCCTCCGTCGCCTGATGCCCTGATGGCTGATGCCTGCTTCACCAACCGCCGTGCCGCGCCGCCGCGCGGCCGGAGCTCGGAACTAACGGTCGTTGGTTCAAAATCCTGGAAGCGTGTGGCATTTTATTACCTTCCCAAAATACGCTTGTTAGCGGACAAGACGTATTGTATTCTCCCGAAAACGTATTCTTGCTACCCAATTCTATTATTTTATATCCCCCGAATCACAGGGTGAGTAATAACAAATGTTTTATAGGATAGGAACAGATACAAATGTAAGCCTGGAAGTACAGCATATGCATGCTCTGATATTGATATACAATCATACGGACACACTTGTAATTAATCATGAATACATGTGTATCCTCAATGACTTTCCCCTCTTTCCTATGATAACTTTGTATACCTAGGCAAACAAATCACAGCACTGCAACTGTTTTTCACAAGCCATAATCAGTTCAGCAAGAGCTGTCCATGAACTCCACAAGCAGCTCCCTCACAGTGCCTCTGTCTGGCATCTTCCCAGCGGCACCGTAGATAGGAGCCTTTCCGCCGCTAATAGGCCCTGGATTTGCTTTCACCTGCCAACCAAGTCACCAACCGTCATAATACTGGATCAATCAGGTTAATAGCTATTAGGCAACATAACATAACACGTGCTGGGCAACTCACAGTGTTCATAGAGTCTTGCAGATCCTTCAGGAATTGCCCGTAAATAGTCGTGTGTTGAAGGGTGACACAAATGTGCAAACTGAAACCGGTAAGGATCGTCAGACTAGCCGAGAATGCAAAACAGCACCGATGGCTGCTGGAGTGAAGGTACAGCAAAATTGCTTGTCTCAAACTAGGATTTTTTTTTTGAGACCGGGGCTATAGCTCGTTTTTCACTAAGCAAAAGAGAATGGTCAATAGACCTACACATAGCTGATACAAAAGGACTCGTAGGTAATCTATGGATTACCCATGAAGTCCTCTGAAACTAGGATTTACCTGTTAGGTCTCTGCAGAGCATTGAGATGCCAACCTTTTGATGACATTATGTCGTTCACCTCAAATATGTCGACAACATTTGAGCCGAACGCCACAACGGTCATATCTGGTTTCCCAATCACAAACAACCCTGGAATCTCTCCAATCCTGCACAAGCCATAAAATTTTAACCACAGCTAAGCGGTGATCCATTTTGATGATCCAGTCACAACAATAGGAAGCACATCTATTCTTATCTTAATATAGAAGTATTACAAGTGTGCTAATTAATTTGGCATTTGACCATGCGTACTAGTAGAAAATAAATATCTATGTGAATACTACTTCAATTTAAAAAGTTGAAATAAATAAACAAATAAAAATGGGTAAAACATGGCTACAGTCAGGCACAATAAGCAAATAAGTTTACCCTCTTTGGATTTTCTTCGAAACTTCCATGATGCGGCTTGTACTGTCCAAGTAGCCTGGAAGCAAGAAAGGCAATGGTATACATCACAAATACTATTTGATTCTAAGCCACCACTACACACTGATGGACTTTCCGAATAAGTTTGTCACCATTCAGTCCGAGAGACATCATAGCAGCCCAAGCTCCCGCAATTAATCCACCTGGCCTGCTTCCAGCCATAGTGGGAGAAACATAAAGCCCACCGGTCCACTCAGTAACTGAACAAACAAGGAAATACAAATGGAATTGTCAATCACTATATAACCTTTTGAAAAAGATTCAAAGAAGTTAAGATAACAAAGGATTTTCGGAAACCACTGGTTCCATGAATAGCGGAAGTATATCCAACTTTTCCAGACCATGTAAAAAAAATTACAGTTAACAGTTCTTCCTGTTTTTTTATAAGCCGTGCTATATTTCCAACATGTTCATACCTTCTAAGCTGTTAAAATTATGTATTTTCCATAATGGAAAATCATGATATGAAATTAATACAAACATAAGTTAAAAAGACGTAAGTACATTAAAGAGGTTTCATTTCATTTTGGAAGAAGATGAAGAGCTTACTAGCAACGAATTGATGCTGAATTTGTTGGTGATATCCAAGATGTCAGAGTGAATCACACGGAGAGGAAAATGTTAGGATTTGGTCGAATAAAGTAAAGACAGATATTGCGGTAAAAAAAGTAAAGACAGATATACCATGGTTATTGTTACCTTTCTAATTTCATGATTTCTGTACAGGACAATGCTTGTGCCTTTTGGTGCTAATCCGTACTTATGAACATCTGATGAGATTGATGTAACACCCTTGACAGAAAAATCAAAAGGAGGAATAGGGTACCTGCATATTGCAGATTTTACATAAAACAAAATATAAAATATGTAGCACTTTCAGAAAAATCATAGTTCACAAACAAAAAAATTAATGGATACCATTGACGTACTGCTATTCTTCCTAAATTCCAAAAGTCAACCAGTGTCCCACAAAAGGGAAGACAAAAACACACAGACAAAACCTATCAAGATTTGTCACAAGCTGATCTTTAACCAGAAGCTTTTGTTCACCTCCAATTATATTGCAGATCACAGCAATCAAACATATTGCTTTCATATGTGGTTATCCTATATCACATTTAGTTGTAACCATTTTTAAAGTTTATTTATCGTCAATGATGAAATTTTTACATAGAGGCAACTGATGTTGGCTGGCAAACAAATCTAAAAAATCCTGAACCTCAAACATCAACTTAAGAGAATTTGAATGAACAAAGTGTTTTAAGACGAAAACTTATAATCATTTGAACTGCTTCAAGTTGGGGTGCACATATGGAGGGGTTATAAGAAAATTTTGCAACCAATAAGAACCATGGTGTTATGATCCTACAAATAATCAATTCTAGGAATTCAGCACTTTACTTTTATCCTAAAGAGGAAATTATTAAATAGAAGGATCATTCTGAAATTTTCTAGTAAGTTCTTCAAAGTACAGATACCTACTAAAATAATATGGCTAGGAAAAACAACAGCTATGAAGAGAGTTCGTACCCAAGCTTACGAGCAAAAGGCAGTACAAAGCCACCGAGACATAAATCAACATGCAAACAAATGTCATAGCGCGAAGCCAGTTCCCCAAGTTCCTGGAGATATGTTATGGTGCAATCAACAAACCAGTCACGCATTAAGAATTATATGACATAGTAATGTTTTAACATGATACTAATTTATCTTCATACCTCAATAGGATCGATTAAACCATGAGGAAATCCTGGTGCAGATCCAATCATCTGTACAACAGGAGTTTGTTAGTTAGGAGACATTATATATAATGTTCCTTTGTGGTGTTTCCATCGATATTCCGTACTGGACAAGAACATTGAGGGCCATTGTGACTTATAATCATGAAAAAGCTTACCATTATGGTGTT
Source organism: Bothriochloa decipiens (assembly GCA_023333625.1). NCBI lineage: Eukaryota > Viridiplantae > Streptophyta > Magnoliopsida > Poales > Poaceae > Bothriochloa > Bothriochloa decipiens. The sequence continues at coordinate 15,281,310 of CM041634.1, forward strand.
TCCATTTATACATCGTTTGAATCCTTTCACATCTGCAAGAAACTCTTTGTTCACAGGTACACGCCGCACTTTAATATTGAAGTATTGAGCAGCTTTGTCATACGCAGAATGTGCTGATTCAGCCATTATCCTGTGTACAATAATCTTTTCTTACCATAGAGACAAGAAGTTGTAGAACTTTCAAAAGAAAAAGGTACTTGTCGAGAAAACCAAACATATCAACCATTATCTCACATTTCAGGCTTTGTAATTCCTTTCTTTGATCGCATATAGTCACGTGTTGTTTTCACTGCTAATAATATGCTTTCAGTTCCACCTGATGTCATGTTGCCGCAAATTTGTCCACCAGATGATTTTTCTCTGCTGCCAAGTAGAGCAGCTGTCATTGCAACTACTTCAGCTTCCATGTTTGCTACACTCTTGAATACATCTTGATGGAGCGGATTGGTGTGTGAAAACCTGAAACAAAGTTTTTTTATTAAAAAAATACTGACTGGTACCCATAATTAACGTAACAGATCAGAATTTGAGTCTAAATTAGATTATAGAATGCCTAAAATAAGATAAGTAGAATCACATGGAAACTTTGAGCATTGGTTATTAAAAAAAAGACATTTCGCAGGCACCAGCAATGATTTGGAATTCGTTCTTCCCCCACTGATGAGTTCTGAATAAGGCACATTCTCAAATTTAGATATAAAATGAAAGCATAAGTCCAGTGCTTATCCCTTAGGAGTAGTTGGGCTGCTGTGTCAGCACCTTTATCATCTATTTCCTTTAAGCATCTTTACTTTAGCATATGCCTAGCATCTATTTGGAATATGCTTAGATTCCTTCAGTTGTAAGCAAAGTACTCTATAAGTACCCAAACCTGCCATGGTTGTGGCAAGGCAATGAAATGAGAAAACTTGCCCCAAATCTTTGATTTGTCTCTAACATTTGGTATCAAGAGCCTAGGGTTCGTACCTGGCTCATCTATCCACATCCCAAATCCGTCACCATGCCAAGCATCCACAGCCACTCCCGTTCTTCCCAGTCCTCCGTCGAGTCGGCCACCTCTACAGGGCGGTGCCGGCAGGCGGCTGAGCGCGCCCAGCGACTCGCGAACGCCGATGCAGTGCAGGCGGACGCGGACGCGGCAGCTCACGCGGCGCTCGTCGCGGAGGCGGAGCTACGGGCCGTGCGGGCGGCCGAGACGGCGCACCAGGCAGCGGTCGCGGCTCGCGAGGTAGCAGATGCTGCTGCGGCGCTTCGCGAGGAGGAGCAGGAGGCGGATGCGGAGGAGTTGGGTGCGGACCAGGGCGCGCGAGCGGAAGCCGCGCCCTTGCGCGGTGCGGACGGACGCGGAGCGGACGGCGCGGACCGAAGCGACGGCGCACGTGCGCGCGGGGCCGCTGCTGCGGACCGTGAGGTGGCTCCGCGGGCCCGGTACGGACGCGACCGCGACTTCGACTCCTCCGACACGGACTCGGACCTTCGGGCCGCACGGGAGCAGCGGGGCCCAGGAGTTGTAGGCGCACGCGTCGAGCGGAACCGCGAAGCAGAGTACCCGCGCGGAGGACGGGGACGCGACGGCGGCTTCAACCTGAACCGCGACTTCGACCCCGACGCGGCTGCAGGACGCAGGCCAACTGCCGGCGCTCGTGACCTCCACGCAGAGCGGGTTCTGGGGATCCAGCGCCTGCGGCTGGAGGCTGCTCGGCTGCAGGAGGAGCTGGGACCTGATCCCTGGCGAGATCCTCGCATCGACCGCGAGCTGGAGGCCCAGCGGTGGCGGGAGCAGGCTGAGCAGGAGGGTTGCATGCGGGACTTCCACGCACGCAACCGCGGCGGACGCGGCTTCGACGCTCGTGGCCGCGGCGGACGCGAGGACGATTGAGACGACGACCAATACCGCGGCGGACGGGACGCTGGCGGCAGCCCTCACAGGCGGCGCGCCTCCCCTTCCTCGAACCGGCGTCAAGGTCGCCGCGGACGGCCCTGCTCTTCGCCCTTCGTCCAGCGCGTCGTCAAGGACTCCGGCATCGGCACCGACTGGCCCATGCTCACCAAGACCAACTACGTCGAGTGGTCCCAGGTGATGACGGTCAAGATGCAGGCGCGGTACTTGTGGGAGGCGATCCAGTACGGCGACGCTCCTCACGCCGACGATCAGCGGGCGGTGGAGGCCATCATCGCTTCGGTCCCGCCGGAGTTGAAGTCCTCCATCGCGAACAAGCGTACCGCCACGGACACCTGGGACTCCATCGCCGCAGCACGCATCGGCAGCGACCACGCCCACCGATGCACGCTGCAGAGGTTGCGCAGGGAGTGGGAGAACCTGGCTTTCAAGCCGGGTGAGGACGTCGATGACTTCGCGCTCCGCCTCACCACCATGATGCAGCAGCTGGTGCTGTTCGGCGACAACTCCATCGACGAGGAACGAGCCATCGAGAAGCTCCTCCGAGCCGTCCCCGACAAGTACCTGCCGATCGCCGTCACGATCGAGACGCTGATGGAGTTCGAGCCGTTGACGATCGAGGACGTGACGGGGCGCCTCAAGGCCATCGACCACCGCGCACCTTCAAAGCCGGCCACCTCAGCACCATAGCTTCTCTACACCGAGGAGCGGTGGCTCGCCCGCCAGAGAGAGCGGAACAAGGGGCAGGCTTCTGCGGTTTCGTCGAGCGGCACCCGCAAGCGCCGGCTGCGCAAGAAGGACAAGGCTCCCTAGGGGCCTGGTGGCGCTCCTAGAGGCGCTGACGGCGAGCGCAAGGCGACTCGTGACGAAATCTGCAAGAACTGCGGCAAGAGAGGCCATTGGGCCAGGGACTACCGGGGAGCGAGGCGCGACGGTCAAGCACACATCGCGCAGGCGGAGCAGGGTCAGGACGTGGCTCTGTTCCTCATCCACGGGAGCGTCAAGCTGCACTCCACTTCCGCCGCCCTTCACCTCGATGAGCCGCGAGCCCATGCCTACCTCGGCACCGGTCCCACCGACGACAAGATCGACGGCTGGTACCTCGACACCGGCGCCACCCACCACATGACCGGGCGGCGGGAGTTCTTATCCGAGCTCGACTCCAGCGTTCGAGGCTCCGTCAAGTTCGGGGACACCTTCGCCGTGGAGATCAAGGGCGTCGGCTCCGTCATCTTCGTCGCCAAGACCGACGAGCACCGCTTGCTCACCGGCGTCTACTACATCCCCGCGCCGAGGAACTCCGTCATCAGCTTGGGACAGCTGGGTGAGGATGGCTCGCGCGTGGAGATCGAGGACGGCGTACTTCGCATTTGGGATCTCCGTCGCCGACTTCTCGCCAAGGTGAACCAGGGGAGCAACCGTCTCTACGTCTTCACGTGGAGGTGGCGCAACCCCTTTGTCTTGCAGCTTGTCGGGACGATGACGCTTGGCGGTGACACGAGCGCTTTGGGCACCTCAACTTCGAGGCCCTGAAGCAGCTCGGCAAGAAGGAGATGGTGCAGGGCATGCCGTGCGTCGACCACGTGGAGCAGTTCTGCGACACCTGCGTCCTCACCAAGCAGCGGCGGCTCCCCTTCCCCCGACAAGCAAGCTTCCGCGCCAAGGAGAAGCTGGAGCTCGTGCACGGCGACCTCTGCGGTCCCATGACACCGGCTACACCGGGAGGACGACGCTACTTCCTCCTCCTCGTCGACGACGTGTCCCGCTACATGTGGGCGGTCCTCCTCGACACCAAGGCAGCAGCCACGAATGCCATCAAGCACCATAAGCTGCTGCGGAGAAGGAGTGCGGCCGCAAGCTTCGGGTGTTGCGCACGGACAACGGTGACGAGTTCACGGCCGCCGAGTTCGCGGAGTACTGCGCCGACGAGGGGATTCAGCGCCACTTCTCCACGCTGTACACACCGCAGCAGAACGGCGTCGTCGAGTGCCGCAACCAGACGGTGGTCGCCACCGCCCGCGCCCTCCTCAAGCAGAGAGGGATGCCGGCGATCTACTGGGGGGAGGCGGTGATGACTGCCGTCCATCTCCTCAACCGCTCGCCCACCAAGGTGCTTGATGGCAAGACGTCGTACGAGGCCTGGCACGGGCGCAAGCCGGTGGTGAGCCACCTCCGCATCTTCGGTTGTCTGGAGTTTGCCAAGGAGCTCACTCACGTCGGCAAGCTCGACGACCGAAGCACTCCGGGAATGTTCATTGGCTATGCGAAGGGCGCCAAGGCCTACCGCATCCTCGAACCTGCGACACAGCGCGTCCGCATCTCCCGGGACGTCGTGTTCGACGAAGGGCGAGGCTGGACCTGGGACAAGGCGGTGGACGACGGCTCGGCTTCGACCCTCAGGGACTTCGTCGTCGACTACGTCCACTTCGAGGGAGCCGGGGGAGCTAGCAGCTCATCTTCACCGAGCTCGTCCTCCTCGGCACCCGGCTCGCCATCAGCTTCGGCGAGTCCTCCACCGCCTTCGCCACCAGCGAGTCCACCTCCACCGGCTACGCCACGTACTCCTCCGCTGGCTATGCCACGCTCACCACCACTAGCTCCCCACTCTCCTACACCGGCGCCGACACCTCCACAATCGGCACCAGCAGCTTTGGCCCGTCAGCGTTCGGTGGAGTATGCCGCTCCGCTGTCCGCCGACGAGGACCGCGTCGAAGCCTACCACGACGACGAGCCTCTACGCTACCGCACCATGGACAACATCCTCGGCAACCAGCCTCTCCCTGGGTTCGCGGTACACGACTCCGAGGCGGAGCTGCACCTGGCGCATGAGGACGGTGAGCCTCGCTCCTTCGCTGAGGCGGAGGGAGACGCGGCATGGCACGCCGCGATGCAGCAGGAGATGGACGCCGTCGAGTGGAGCCAGACGTGGGAGCTGGCGGATCTCCCTGCTAGCCACAAGGCTATCACCCTTAAGTGGGTGTACAAGCTCAAGAAAGATGAAGATGGGGTGGTGATCAAGCACAAGGCCCGACTCGTGGCACGCGGCTTCGTTCAGCAGGAGGGAGTCGACTTCGACGACGCCTTCGCGCCCGTTGCGCGGATGGAGTCCGTTCGTCTCCTCCTCGCGCTAGCTGCCCAGGAGGGCTGGCGTGTGCACCACATGGACGTCAAGTCCGCCTTCCTCAACGGTGACTTGAAGGAGGAGGTCTACGTCCACCAGCCGCCGGGATTCATCATCCCCGGCAAAGAGAACAAGGTTCTCCGCCTGCGCAAGGCCCTCTATGGCTTGTAGCAGGCACCACGAGCATGGAACGACAAGTTGGACTCCACTCTCAAGAAGATGGGGTTTTTAGCAAAGCCCTCACGAAGCTGCTGTCTACCGGCGGGGCAAGGGAGGCAATGCCCTGCTGGTGGCCGTCTACGTCGATGACTTGGTAATCACCAGCAACAAGGAAGAAGAGGTGGAAGCGTTCAAGGCGGAGATGAAGGCCACCTTCCAGATGAGCGACTTGGGCCTCCTCTCCTTCTACCTGGGGATTGAGGTCCACCAAGACAACTCTGGCATCTCACTTCGCCAGACCGCCTACGCCAAGCGCATCGTCGAGATGGGCGGCCTCACCGGCTGCAATCCAGCCCACACTCCCATGGAGGAGAGGCTGAAGCTGAGCCACGAGAGCAGGGCGAAGGAGGTTGACGCCACAGAGTACCGACGCCTTGTGGGCAGCCTCTGCTACCTCGTCCACACACGGCTGGACTTGGCGTTCGCCGTGGGCTACGTCAGTCGGTTCATGCAGCGACCGACGACGGAGCACCAACAAGCAGTCAAGAGGATCCTACGCTACATCGAGGGCACCACCGACTACGGCTTGCACTACCCGAGGTGCCGCAGCGCCGAGCACTCCATCGGGTACAGCGACAGCGACCTCGCTGGCGACATTGACAACAGCAAGAGCACTACTGGGACGCTCTTCTTCCTCGGCAAGTGCCTGATAAGCTGGCAGTCAGTGAAGCAGCAAGTGGTGGCCCTGTCCAGCTGTGAGGCGGAGTACATCGCTGCTACTACCGCTTCGACTCAAGCTCTGTGGCTGGCTCGGCTGCTTGGTGATCTCAATGGCATAGGTGCACAAGCAGTGGAGCTCAGGGTGGACAGCAAGTCCGCCTTGGCCTTGGCAAAGAATCCCGTCTTCCATGAGCGTAGCAAGCATATCCGCATCAAGTACCACTTCATCCGGAGCTGCTTGGACGATGGGAGCATCAAGGCAAGCTACATCAACACCCAGGATCAGCTAGCAGACTTCCTCACTAAGTCCCTTGGGCGGATCAAGTTCGTAGAGCTGCGCACCCGGATTGGGATGGCTCAGATTCCCCAGAAGACGCCGCACAAGACTTAGGGGGAGAATGAAAGCATAAGTCCAGTGCTTATCCCTTAGGAGTAGTTGGGCTGCTGTGTCAGCACCTTTATCATCTATTTCCTTTAAGCATCTTTACTTTAGCATATGCCTAGCATCTATTTGGAATATGCCTAGCTTCCTTCAGTTGTAAGCAAAGTACTCTATAAGTACCCAAACCTGCCATGGTTGTGGCAAGGCAATGAAATGAGAAAACTTGCCCCAAATCTTTGATTTGTCTCTAACATAAAATGCAATCACTGACACCTAAATTTGCTATATTTCCCGTTTAAGCTGAGAAAGGAATGTTGTATTTAGATGATGTATAGAAGTATGCATACATTGGATCAAGACTGAAAGTGACATAAGGGAAATATCAGTCTTACATGGAGTACGCCTTGTTTATCAATTCAAAATGGCCCTCAGACTCACTTCCAGCTATATATCTGCAAGAAAAGGTTAACCAATTGAATTTATTTGATAGAAAAGAATGTGTGGTTTACAAGAAAATGACCAAATAAAAGTCTAATAAATTGGAACGTGGTGTGATGCACTAGTTTCAGTTTAGTATTGTCTGTGAGAATGAGGTGCACATACACGGTGCCAGAGCATTTTCCCTGCCAGTCTACATCTTTAGCTTTCAGGGTTTCAAGTTCCTCTATCACTTGCTCGGCAAGGCCAATAGTTGGCAATTCAGCTCGCCGGTCGTTCTTGGCCCCACCTGATTGCATCTTGTCGACAACCTGATATAATAGCAGCAGAGAACGTCGTGTAAAATGTCAACATGAAGCACATACAGTAAATCATGTACAAAAGTAATCCCAATAGCGATCAGGGCAAGCAGTCCATGTTTCATGCATGTACAGAATGTAGATGTCCATCTCAGAATTAATAAACGAGATTGATCAAGGAATAAAGGTCTTTAGAAGCCACATTTTGCGTGCACGAAAGCAGCTATAGGATGCGTGTACTCAGCTAGATTTAATTGAAGGAAACAATGGCAGTACACACCAAGAATACCACAGACGTACTCCGTGTTCCAAGGTGCAACGCCACCGTGGCCATGTGAACAGTAATGACAGCGGAGCTTGCGTACGGGACTTTTTGGCTCTTTGCCAGAAAAAAAGTATCTTTTTGAAGGCACATACGTCAAAATATCTTGACGGAAACAAAGTCGTGGCAAGTTTCTTGCTTATTAGTACTATCATAAACAGTGACTGGCTATCTACCTGCAACAATCTGATTCACACTGCACAATCAAGCAATAGTGGAGCACGAGGGGACAATTTAATTTTGATACCGGTGAAACCGAAAAAATGCGAACACTTCTCGATCGATTCGTGCAAGTACGAAGGCAGAAGAAAGGTTTTGTTGAATCTTTGCCTTCCTTTCGGCGTGTAAGAAACTAAGAATGAGATGAGATGCAGAAGTAGCAGTAACAATTTAGTTCCTCACCTTCTTCTTCTCCGCCGCGATGTAGCCGGAGACTCCGGGCAGCAACCTGCGGAGAGCAAAGCAGAGAGCTAGATGAGCAAGCAACGCTAGTAACGTGCCGCTTAGACGCAGTCGTCACTCGTCAACGGGCAGGCGGGCGGGCGGGCACAAGGAATCAAGCAAGGGCGGGGGCCGGGGGCGCTGACGTACTTGACGGCGGCGATGGCGATGGCGACGATCCCCCGGTCGGCGACGGCGCTGGCGGCGGCGTGGAGGGTCCGCGCGACGAGGAGCGCAAGGAGCGGCGCGGCCACGAGCGCCAGCGGCTCGTAGCCCGCCAGGCGGTCGTTCGCGGCCGCCCGGAGGCGCAGCGCCAGCTCCGCCGCCGCCTCCATGGGCGTCGCTCGCGGACTACTCGACCGGATTTGTCTGGTGGGAGCTGGATGGGACTTCTCGACCTCGATGCCGCGAGCGAGGTGTGGTGGTGAGCGGAGCGGTGTCGTGTAGCGTGGGGGCCGTGGAGTTTGGGATCGATCGAGCTGGATGGGTTGAATTGTTATATACGGCGTGGAGGAGGTGGGGTGGGGGGCCGGAGGTGGGTTCCGCGCCCGGCAAAGACGAATTTCCGAAGGGGACGGACAATCAGCAACGCTGCAGCAGAAGCTGGAAGGCACGATGATCAATGAACTCAGTTTGATCCACGCATTTGTTTTGTTTTATTTTATTTTATCATTTCCCTTATAACAGGGGATACTGCTCGTAATATTCTTTGACGCCTTTTCTGATTTTGACACCGGTTGACTGGAGATTTGGGGTGAAGTCAGCAAAGGTGTGCTGTGCTTGGACGCAACCCAAAGCGGGCGAAGTCAAGCGAGGCCCATAAATTGTATTCAAACTGTAGTTGCACAAAGTTAACATGTTGTGCCATAGGCAAGAGTACTACTACTGCACTGGAGTATAATAAAAGTTTGTTTGGTAGCCAGTAATGGTTAGCTAGCTAAACATCACAGCTAGTATTAGCTGCTATTATTAGCTAGTTTGGTTAAATTAATAAAATAATTACTTACAAAAAAAATTAATAAAATAGTTAGTTATGTATCCAGCTAACTATCAGCAGATAATTATCAATAGCAGCTAATTATTAGTTTTTTAGATCCAAAACAGGGGCTAACATTACTCAGTTCCTCAATTGCACGACACCAATGTACTGGCTGCTGCACTTGAAAACAGCCTTCTAGAACCCATTGGAGTAGATATACTATTATCCATAGTGCGTGGGGCGTTTTTGTTTTGTTCAGATTTTTTTATTTAGTAAAAAGTCTAATATTTTACGAAGGGTATGCCACTAACTAATTTTCTTTAGTAAATAGCTCTTGTAAAGTGGCTTCGCCTGAGGAGCGGACCGTGCGTGGAACAGCCATGACAAATGTGTTCTTAGTTGTGTCAAAGGTCATCGTGTTACTTGCCACTATAGTCATGCTACATATATATTGGAGTGATTAAATAGATCGTTTGAATTGTTAAGGGTATTTTTCCACGTGTGTCGCTAACAAGGCGGTCGAGTCACACAAATCAATTTGACCGGACTCTACACACTGGCCATTGGGTTGATGCTTATCTTGTGGATCCAAAATGGGGATCTAAGTATATCTAAAATCTTCTAACTTTTCCCTAAATGTTAGAGATTAGGGACAATTCATTTTGCTTGGATCTGGTATCATAACTTTGTAGTTTTGAAACTAAAATTCTTCCTGAACGCTGTATTAGATGTTTTGTTGAGCTATTTTTTCTTGTCGATCCGAAATGAAGGACCTAGAAACCTCTAAAAACAAAACATTATAGCTCTTCATGTAGATGCTAAAACCAAGCACGCCACTTTTAATGGATCTAACAGCATAGATTTTGTAGTTATGAAATTAAAATTCTTCCTAGAATGCTAGTTTTTTGTTAAGTTTAGTCCCAAAATGGTTTCCCAAAAAAAGTCTGAGAATTCTAATTTCTTGGTTGAGAAAGTAGTATGTTATGCGATTTTCCGGTGTACATGCTCAAGTGAAATTTGAAGTGGAGCGACCGATCGTGGGTTCGAGCTCCGCTGAGCTCGTGATTTCCATGGGGTTTTCCCCATATTTTCAGGTGCAGGCTTTCTCGCGTGGAGCCACACAGAGATAACGGTGCACCCATCGCCTATGGAGACGTTAAAAAAGAGTGAAATTTGAAGTGAGAATGATCAACAGTAGAGAAGAATTTGGCCCAAAGTCCCAAAGCATCTGGCTTCCTCGTCACGGACTTCCTCAAGAACAGGCTTCGCTTCAGGGTTCGTAGGTGTACCTTCGATCTGTTACATGATTTATCTGTGAAACTGTAAATTAATTTGTATTTTTCAGGGTTTTGTGATCTTGGATTGTAGAGGACTGGACAAGATGACGAGCCCTGAACACGCGGACTACATGATGTCCGTCCAGCGGGGGATCCTCTCGCCGGCATCCACACGGACGACCTGACGGCGCTGGTGCGGAACGGCACCATCCCGATGAGCCGGATCGAAGACGCCGTGCGCCGGATCCTCCGCCTCAAGTTCACCATGGGCCTCTTCGAGAACCCCTACGGCGATGCCAGCCTCGCCGGCGAGCTGGGCAAGCAGGGGAGCACCGGGAGCCGGCACGGGAGGCCGTGCGCAGGTTCCTCGCAGGGCCGTGCCGGCGAAATTTGAGGCCCTGTTCTAAATTCTGAAATAGGTCTTGTATAGAATGGTAATAATATATACATATGTTAATTAAAATATAGAGTATTACAGCTACAAGTTATAGGTCATATATTTCCATAATCAGCAAACTTGAGATTCCATTGCATGGCTACCTAGCAGAGATAGCAAGTCACTGAATTTGTGCGGGCCTCCGCCATGGAGGCGGATGAACAGAACGAGTGGAGGTAGGTAAACTACAAAACAGGAAGTAATGCAGAAGCAATGACACTGACAACGCGGACTCGAGGAGACATGCATACGCTCGTTTATACTCGGCACAGGAATGACGACGTCAATAGCCCAAAAACTTGTATTGGACGCTGATATTTTGAGGCCCTTAAAAATCAGAGGCTCTGTTCCATCGCACGGGTTGCACACCCTCGTGCACGGCCCTGTTCCTCGTCGCTGCCGCTGCCAAAGAAGGCTCGCGGCATCCTCGTCGCCGGCAGCCACGCCTACATCCTCGGCTACCAGTGCGGTGGCTGGACTATCACCTGGCAGGGCCTCGGCGGGAACAACCTCACCACTGGTATGCCTGGCACCGCCGAAACTCGCGCCACAAATCAAATTTAAATCTGTTGGAAATCGCGCGCGCAGGGACCACGATTCTCGACGGCATCAGGCGCGCCGTGGCCGGCCATGGCACCGACGTCGTCTACTCCAAGAGCCCCGACGCCGGCTTCGTGGAGCAGAGCAAGGCGCGGTTCGACTACGTCGTCGTGGTCGTCGGCGAGCCGCCGTACGCGGAGTTGTTCGGGGACAACCTGAACCTGACCATCCCGGCGCCCGGGCCCAGCGTCATCCGGGACGTGTGCGGCAGCGTCAGGTGCGTCGTGGTGCTCGTGTCCGGCCGGCCGCTGGTGGTGGAGCCGTACATGGGCTCCGTGGACGCGCTGGTGGCGACGTGGCTGCCGGGCACCGAGGGGCAGGGCGTCAGCGACGTGCTGTTCGGCGACGACGGGTTGACGGGAAAGCTGGCCAGGACGTGGTTCCGTTCGGTGGAGCAGCTGCCCATGAACGTCGGCGACGCGCACTACGATCCCCCGTTCCCGTTCGGGGTTCGATCGGGCTCACCACACAGCCAACTACAGCTTGAGTGGATGTTTCGGGTGCTCTTTGTGGCCGCAAGGGCTATCTCAGCGTCCATTTCCTCCGGGATCTGGGCGGCTAGGGAGAGGACAATCAACGTTTCAGATGGGCCGTGCTCCCCATGGTTGTGCCCTTCAAGGTTTAAGTATGTCACGGATCATGTCTTAGTTATCTTAGTTTGTTGTTGCTAAAAGAATAAAGATAAGGTTTCATTTGGTACCGCTCGAAATGGCATTCTTTTACTTATTTGGTCTCACGAGCACTTCTCTAATTCTTGTGCCATGTGAGGTGTGCCACTTTTTGTCTTAAACGTAGTTAGTCATTAGGTCCATATATAGACCTTTGCATTTTATATTTCCAAAAATACTCTTATAACAGTTCACAAAAAAAAATTCTATTCTAGCATTATTCTCCCCTCCTACATTGCCGCCCCATACATCACCTTCTTCCTCTCCCATGGCCTCTATCTCTGTCCTTGCTGGAGCACTAGCTCCTTATCACCCGAACACCTTGTCTCCCACCTTATGGATCGTTGACATATCCGTAGCATCCATCACTAGGGTAGCTTATGTGATCTGGAGAGAGGGAAAGCACAACCATGGATGTGTGGATGAGCTCTTGTGGTATCCGGGTTTTATATTGTTGGCTTTGTGTGATCTAGTCGCATATGCCATAATGCCCAACGTAAGGGCGGTGATGGCAACACTAGTGATGTTTTTTTAGTTGGAGTTTCTTGGAACCCCAATCACTTCTCAAGACCACCACCAAAGTAGTGAGCTTGAGGGTCCCTAAGTCAATCAAGGCAATACAATTTTTTTGAGTACCTTGTAACATCCCTAAAAGTCCAAACACCAAAAATCACAATCAATAAAATTTTTTCTAAAATAACCAATGGTTGGTGAGTGTCATGTATGAAAATATCCAATAGTTACACACACAAGTAGCACCGATTGTTAGTGAAGCATTTGCATTTAACTATAAGAGTTTGATTTGCTTCTTATTTGATTTTATGTGATATTTAATAAAATTAAATAACCTTTATATCACAAGTGTGTGTATTATATATATATATAAGTATCACTAACCATGGACACGGTTACCACACCACCATGAGACCCTAGGAGACCCACCCAAGTATATATGACATGATCACTGACTCTCTAGTACTAACAACATCATGGCATGGTTTAGACTAGAAATAGAAAAGGGAAAGAAATAGGAAAAGGGATCCGAATAGGGAAAGCAGCCTGACCAGCCAAGCTAGAAAAGCCGTCGGCCCGGCTTGCTGTCCCGCACCTAAGCCGGCCAGGCTTGCTTGCCCTCCACACGCGGCCCACGATGGCCACTAGGCCGGCTTGCCTCCCCGCGCACGTTTTGGCCTGCTAGGCCACTGCTGCCACGGTCCGCGACCGCCTGCGACCCTGTCCTGCCGAAATAGCTACCCCGCGGACCACCAAAGCGGCCGGCCCAGCATCACCGCCCGCACGCGCACCGGCCTGCTCCACTGCCCCGCGGCCCAACTGGCCAAACCGGCCCAAGATGAGGCCGCCAGCGCCCTCGCCTCCCCGCTCTCACTGCCGCGTGGGTCCCGATTGTCAGCAGCTTCCTTTGCCACTTAGGGGAGCTCCCCTGTCTTGTCCGACGTACCAAAAGAAGCCATGGCCGTGCCCGGTCGTCCGCGCTGCCGTCTCACCGTGCGATGCACGCCACGCGTCCCGCCACCCGCGCTGCAAACCCTAACCCTAGCCGCGGCCGCGCACAGTCGACAGATGGGCATCCAGCCATCTCCGTCGTCCGTCCTCTTGCCATGGCCGCTGGCCGGCTATAAAAGGAGGGGACTCGATGCCCTTAGGGTTTCCCTGTGCCCGCGCCGTCACCTTGGCCTCGCCCGCACCACCTTGCTGCCTGAGGAGGAGTTGGAGAGGAAGGGGAAGGAGGCAGGGAAGGAACAAAGCCGGAGCAGAGCACCGCCGCCGCCGTCCGTCCATGCACAGGAGGAGCCCCAGCGACCCCGAACGACTCCACCAAAGTAGCGGCTCTACAACCCCTTCATCGAGCCGCCGTATCGTCACCTCGCGAGCCACCAGCACCGACGCGCCAATGGAGGTGAGAAACCGTCGCCGCTCTCGCCTTGCCATGGCCGCCGACCAGCTCACCGCTGCGTTCCCGTCGATGCGCTTAGCGTTAGGCTTCATTAACCCCATGGCTAGCCTCTCCATCAGCTAGAACGCCTAAATCGCAATGCTAGGAAGCCAGCATGGACCTCGACGGGGCCACGCACCTTTGCTGGCCCTGGTCTTCCCAGACTCCGGCCGCCGGAGCTCCGCCGCACCTTTGCGGCCGCGCACGCCCCGCCGTGCCCCCCTCTTACCTCACCAGTATGCGTTCTCTGCCTCTAATCGAAGGACGGACGTGAAGATGGAGCTCAAGATGGAGCCTTGACCGAGAAATTGCTACCGCCGCCGACTTTCGCCACCGTCGGACCTTCGTCGACGACCACCTGGCCGGGAGCCCCGTTTTCCAAATTGGTGTTACAGCCGCGTGCGCTTTGACCGCGCAGGCCAGATGCTCACCTTCGGAGTCGCCCTGATGCACTGCTGCACCTTGCCATCGTGGCCTTGCTGCTGCCGTCGAGCCGCCGCCGCCGTCTGCCTTGACTGCGCGAAGCCTATGCGCACACCCACGCTACCCCTCTCGTGCGGTAGCGCTCTGCTCCTGTAGCGCCGACTCTCGTCACTGCCAAAGCACTGGTGCCAGCGAACGCATGCACTGACGCCTCACCGCGCCACCGCGGCTGTCCTCACCACGGTCCCGCGCCGCTTTGGGCACCGCTTGCCTAGCCCAAGCCGGCCGCAGTCGCTGCTCGCCTCGCGCCGCCGGCAAGCACGTCGTGCCTTGCCACACGCGAGCAGATGAAAGGGGAAGAATTCCCATGCCCCCGGTGCACCGAGTCCACAGGGACAAGCTGGACCATTAGCAGGGAGCCATGTGGACTTCTAGTCTATAGTCCATCATGAACCACATTCATCCAGCCGCAGCCGTAGACCCGGACCCGCTAACGGCCCAATGTGCCACGTGGACAGTCCCGTTGATTGACACGCGTCCGGGCCGGGCCGGCCCATCGGGCCTAGATCTGGCCCTACCTAGGCCCGCCAGAGCCCAGTCGAGGCCCGGTCTGTGTTGACTCTCGATCGGTCAACGTTGACCGTTGACTTAGCCCCACCTGTCATTGATAGAGTCAGCCGGTCCTACATGTCAGTGGTTGTCTTTGCCCTAGCCAACCAGGCGCTCCACGTGTCGCGTTGATAATTAACTGCTCATTTTTCTTTTTTAGAAATAGATTAAATCTTGTAAAATCTATATCTTCTTCATACAAACTTCAAAAAATATGAACCAAGTATCCAAATTTTCATAAAAATAAGCTCTACATTATAGGCTTATGTATGATTGCATTTGGAGTTATTGAATTTTATTTGGTTCTTTGTGATTGATCCATAGGGGTTGCCCCCGCGACCATTATGTCTCGATTTTAGATCCTGCAAAGGAGTTGCCCAAGGAGGACTAGGAGCGCGCCAAGGACTCGAGTGACAGTTGTTCAGGTGTCACGTCCCACCCAACCTCATAGATCCTATTACGCATGCAACATAATAGTATGCTAGTGCTCTACTTTATCCAATAATGCTATGAGATGCTATGATAGGATTGCATGGTAGATTTACTTGTATGCCTATTTCTTGTCGAAACCTCTACCCTGCTCACCCGTTTATAGGATAGACACGCTCATATATATGCTGCTTGTTACTTGCTATTTTCTACTCCACTCGCATTGTATCTGTGATGTGATGCTAGTGGTGAACCCCTGGGAATGGTTCGGCTTTGGGTGTCGGGCTTGGTGACTATTGAGCGATACATGGTGATGATGTATTGAGTAAGCACGAGTGGTGAGGGTTGAGTCGATTGGTCAGGATCTACGACGAGCCTTGGGGCGAATCTTGCCGGGGATGCACCTGGGCATCCCCACGAGAGGTACCTGTTGCGGGTACATGTGACTTGAGGAGTATTCTGGGGAGGATTGCCTTTGTGGTATGAAACTTCGGAGGGAGGTGCCGCGGGAGGCACAAATAGAGGAGATATCATGTCTGATCTCACCTAGGAACTGATGTCTCTTGAGAACCGAAACCACGTACCTTTCGTGCACACCACTCGCCCTCGCTTCGGCGAGGGACGGATGTTCGACTAATTTGGGCGATGCCATTACTGCAAGGATGTTAGGTGGTATGGGTGGGCGGTTGGATGATAGTTTTCCAAACCGTCCTAGATGCGTAGCGCCACTTGTTGGGCCCGGTGACTACGTCTCCCACTCTCAGCTTCCCCGAGACGGCTATCCGGAGTTCCCCAGGGCTGAGAGGTAGAATGGTATCGTTCCAGGTTAGGAGGCCATTCGGCATCCGCTTAGATGGGGGCCACCATCGATGACGGCGATCTGGTGGTTACGAGTGTACACGCTCTGCAGAGTTGTTTGAATCTATATATAGTCTGCAGCCTTGGTATGGCTATTCCGTGACCTACGTTTCTTTTAAGTAATGAGAGGAGTCCTTTCTACCTCCCCCTAGTGTTATCCGACGGCATGATGGCCACTTAGGCATGGACGAGAGGGAGTTGTCCTTGCCGCTCACGTGTGAGCGTGGTTGTTGAGTGAGCTGAGAGGATGATGGATGATGATTGAGAGTAGGATTCTGGGAATGGGAATCAGATAAAACTTGATGATTTATTATATTATATTGATCTACTCTTGCATAGGAAAACTACAGCCATATATAGGTGTAACACCCCAAAATTTATACTTTTGAAAATAGGGTTAAAATGATTAAATTTGAATTTTTGTGCTCATGAAAACCTAGGAAAAATAATATTTTCCTCTAAATTAAAATTTAATATAGGGTTTACCAATATGTTGTGCATTCATGCCGGTGCATATTTTATTTTGTGATGACTAGTCTTGCCTAAATTCGAAAAGGTTTTCAAAATCTATTTCAAAATCCATTTGAAAAGCTGTATAAATAAAAGAAAAAAAAGAATTTTCTTTTCCTCTCTTCTTTCCTCGCATTTTGGCCCGCAAAGCATGCCTCCACTTCTTTCTGATCTGGCCGAGTAGCCGTGTTGGCCATCCTGTTCCGCCTTCTCTCGGCCTGCTTGGCTTGCCAAGCTAGCTAGGCCAGTTCCCAGCTCCCGACGGCCAAGTGCGCCATTTTCTTTTGGGCCGACTGATCTGGCTATGGCTCAAGTAGACGCAGCGTCGTCGTCTTAACCAAGTCGGTGTCGAGCCGGACGAGCCGGACTCTGTCCCGTGCACTCGCTCCATGCCCAAGCTATAAAGCTAACGCGCCGCGCCCGCGTTGTTTTCCCTAAGCCCTAATCGCTAGCGCCGCCTTCGTTCTCGCGCAAAGCTAGCAGCCGCCCGCCACCGTGAGCCCTAGCGTTTTCCAGCTGTTTCCCCGGCGATCAATCCTAGCAGTCCGCCGAGCTTCTCTCCGTGGAAAGCTCACTGCCGCCCGTCGCCGGTGTTGCTGTCTGCTGCCACGCCATGAAGGTTCGTCATCGAAGTAAGTGCCGTGCCTCTACTTCATGCATCATCAAGTCGCAGGCCATCCCGATGAGGTCGACGTCTTCGTCCCCTGATTGTGATCTTCTGGTAGATCACTTCCACTCCGCCTTGTCCAGTGACTCTTCATCAACGAGCTAATAAGTCTTCTGAACAAGGACGCTGGCCCGCTATTAGTTGTCCATGCAGTTCAGAAGGCCATGCATGTTCATCGCCGCCTAGTATTCTAAGTGATCTCATCTCATCTCAACATACGTGAGTTCTCTCTGCACAACTAGCATCTGCAACAGACTCCTGTGTAGCTAGCCTTTGTTCAAAAGCAAATATTAGATCGAAGAATATTCAATCTTTTCCCTTCACTATAGGAGATCGAACAGGAAGCCGACGTCGTCGTCCCTCTCAGCTCCATGCCATCTCCGTTCATTGCCTGTCGTCGAGGACCTAGGTGAGACCTCCGTCTTCTATTTTTTTTTTCTCCCGTGCAGTTCCCGTGCCAAACTGAAAACCGAGTTGTACGTTTGCTTTCATCGATCTACAGTCTAAGTTCCATTGCCGGCCAGGGATGCACCGTGAAAGTTCTGTTGCAAGCTTTTGCTGACGTAAATCCTTGCTTAGATGATGTCAATCCTTGCCTTGATGACATCATGTTTCATGTGCCCGGCGAACGTCCTTGCTGCCGGCCATGGAGCTCCTCTCCCTGCTTGCTTTCGTTTCCCGCGAGACAGAGTCATCCGCTAACTTCTCCAGCAGCACCACGTCAAACCGATGCTTGGACGTTGGTTTTATCGAGCCCCAGCGAAGCTAGTTCAGACGCCGATCATGGCCTGCACTTGCTAGCTGGCCTTGCTAGCTTACTTGCTTGATGACGTCTAAGCTAGCTTTGATGACATCGTCATGACATCACCTTGTGCCTGGGCGTTTTTCTATAGAAAAATAATTCTCGAAATACAATGCAATATACGGTCCTTTACGCATCATCTGTTTATGCTTTCTCTTCTGAAAAGTGTAGTTCCTGCTATTCCGTTTTAAAATACGCTTTTAAATATTTACAGATTTGCCACTGATTTCAAAAGCTTATAACTTCTTCGTTTTTTATCCAAATCGATTCATTCAAGTTGCGTTAGCTTCGTAATTTCATAATCTACATGTTAGTACCATGGTTATATCTATTTTTAACTATTTAAATTTAAGGTTAGATTTAATCTATTATTTTATAATAGAAAACCTTGCAAAATTCATAACTTTCTCGTCATAGCTCCGATTCTGCTGATCTTTACGTCAGTGTGATCGTAGCGACGTGTAGATTAGTTTTATAAACTCTTCTCAAATTTTTTGTTGTCTGGTGTACTGTTCTAATTTAGTCCTATTATTTGCTTCATGTATGATTGCGTAGATTGCTTGTGTGGTGTTCTATGATTATGTCCCATCGGTGCGCTTTATGTTGGCGATCAAGAAGAAGTTGACGATCAAGAAGCAATTCTATAGAAGGTTTGAACTTGACGAAGGATCTAAGTTTAAGGCAAGTATATCTTGGGTTTTATTCATGTAACTTTGATCTTATGACTTAATTAATGTCTAAGCAATAAACGATAAAAAACGACTTTTTAGCAACCTGATGATTTATCTGTAAGAGAATCTCTAGGATTTACAGTACTGCTGTGAGGGCTACATGGCTCTGGTTTTAGCTCAGTATGAGGCACTTTTCTAGCTTGTTAGTGGTTACCCGAAAGGGCGCAAAAGGGGCTCCGATCTGTATGATCCCGCTGCCTGCCAAGAAGGTGTGGTTCTTGTCTTTTGTTAGTCACCTCTTGGGGGAGGGTTCATGCTTATTGATGGGGAAACCTAGTGGCCTAACATGTTAGACGAACCTTTGAAAGACTTCATAGTGAACCCTGCCGGCCTTTCTTGGTAGTAGGCTAAGAGGGTAGTTACCTCGGGCGAAAGGGTAAATCACGGCTCACAGTGAAAGTGTACACCTCTGCATAGAGTTTAATAAACTGGTATACTAGCCTTACTCAAGGACACGAGCGGCCTTGGAGACATTTATATTAGATGATGATTCTGGTTATGTTAAGATGCTCATTATTTATTGTTTATATTTTGCATTATTTATATTACATGGATCATGAGTTTATAGCTACACTACCTTGTTGCTATACTTGTTGAGTTCGACATGGACTCACTCTTGCTATTCCTCTCACACCTCAGGAGAAGTTTTAGGCTTATGATCAACCAGTCAGTTGGATCCAGTGGAGTGAAGTTTACACCCGGAGTTTGAAGTCGTCTTTTCGCTGATTATTCATTAGGTGATCTTTTATATATTGTGTATGTTATATTTAAAGTATTATAATTGATACTATTTGTAGCTATATGTGAGATTTGCCCTTTAAGACTCACATATAGTGTATATCTGGTTTTGTCCTTAGAACCGGGTGTGACAATAGGCCTTTTTGATATACCCCTATGCATTCACCTACCACAAAGCATAAGCAAAGCATAGGGTGGGAGCCGGTGGCCAGTACAAATCGTACTGAAACTTATTTGGCAGGTGAGCCCGACTACGCCTACGGCGACGAGGGGCTAAAGGATTAGATGGTCTCGTGCCTACGCTCAAGATGGTGCAAAACGATGCTTTCGCAATATCCCTCTACTTCCGTAGCTGTTCTAAAATGCTAGATACTCTGATGAATCCGCCATGTGGCGATGTAATAATTTATGTAAACCCCTCTATTGTATTCTTTTATTCGATGTATAACTTTATAATCAACTGTTATCGAATAATTGATGATTTGATCTCCTGGACTGTTATTATATCTTTTATTCTGTGTATTTTTCTTTCATAAAAAATTAAGGATATTTCATACCTCACAAAGTTAGGAGTGCTACATTATAATCTCTATCTGACTAGGAGCCATGCTCCAAGAGAAACGAAAATCACCCACGACTCGGGTTTCACCAAGGTGCTTGAATGAGAAGGATCTTGATCTTCTCTAGTTCTTTCAATGGGAATCACAACAAGAAATCACCGAGATTTGAGTTTGGTAGTTGGGAGCTTCAATAAAGAGAAATGAATGCTAGTTAGCTGGAGGTGAATGAATGAGAAAAATACCCGTTATAAGAGGACGAATAAATACCGCTCTACTCACTTAGAAATGGTCAATATAGCGTCAAGGCACAAAAGAACAGCCTTAAAGAGTGAATGAATGAGAAAGATTGCTCGTTAGAAGAAGACGAATAATACCGTTCTACTCTCACAGAAACAGCCGATAGAACGTCGAGGCTCCGCAACGCGGCTCCGCACAAGACAAAAAAAAAAAAAAAACAATGGAAGAGTGAATGAACAAGGAAAATGCTCGTTAGAAGAGGACGAATAAATATCGCTCTACTCTCATAAAAACGGTCAATAGAGCGCCGAGGTCCCGCGGTGCAGTCCCACGCAACAAAAAAAAAAAAACATAGACCTTCTACCGTGCACTAGAATACAAGTGCTGTTGGAGTCTAAATTGGACCCATTGTATTGAGCACTACTTCCTCCGTCCCATTGAAGATATCGCTCGGGAAGCGTGTTTATGAGAGGAGCACGGATTTCCAACGACATCTTTAATGGGACGGAGGAAGTAGAATACAGTGCTGTTGGCACGCCAAATAGGCGCAGGCTGTGTTCAGGTGACAGATTTCGGCATATTTCAGTATATTTTGGCTTATTTTCTCTCACAAATTACTATTAAATCTGTCGAATTCTGCCGGTTTTTCTACCCGCTGAGCAGAGCCGTAGTAAAAGCTTCCTATTTTATCTTTTTTCCTTTTGAAATTTTTGGTAGCTGGATATTTCTAGTAGCAGGGAAAAAGAAAAAAAAACTCAAAACATTCCTCCCCTCAGGGGACCGGGGCAAAAATGAGATCCGCCGCACCAGCGTGCTCATTTCCCAACCCGAACCCCGATGCGTCCCCACCACCTCCGGCGCCGATGACACCGCGAGCCCCGCATCTCCGGCACCAGCCGCCGCACCTCGTCCTCTCCGAGGCCGTCGCCTCCTGGCACCCCTTCAACAAGAAGCCCTGTCTCTCGGACCGCTCCACCGCTCCCCCCTCCTCGGCGCGCCCCCCCGACGCGGAGACCCCGACGCCTGCCCCCTCGGGAGGCGGCGGTAGCGGCGGATCCTTCCGCTGGTTCGGGCTCCGCAAGCGCCGCCGGCGCGGCGCAGGCTCGCGGTCCGTCTCCGGCCGCAGCAGCGACCGCCGCAGATCCGGCACCTGCTCCGACTTCCATTTCACCTGCGGCGCCGGTGGCGGCGGCGCCACCGACTCCAGCGGGGAGATGTGGGCGTCGGATGTCGGGGAGCTGCGGATGAGGGACGTGCCGATGGCGACGGAGTTCGGCCCGGCGCCCGTTGGTGGGGCTGGTGCCGGGAGCGGCGGCGGCGCTGCGGCGGAGGCAGCGGCCGCCGATTCTGGGTACGGGAGCGAGCCTGGGTACCGTGGCGACGTGGAGCTGGGATACGGAGATGAGATCGACGAAGAGGAGGAGGATGGGAAGCAGCAGCTGTTCTGGGGCGGGGTGATTGGAGGTGATAAGCGTCCTTGAATTCAATTCTTTGGATAGTCATCACTGCTTTTAGCTTTTGGCACCGTTGGCAGCATCTTCCTTTGTGCACTTTGATTTAGGATATGTTTGTTGGAACAATTTTGTTTGTTAACTTTGTCGATTGAGATTCTGGCGTCGATGGATGTTTCTGGTTTGGGATCAAATAATTCTAGGTCATTGCGCTTCTCTGTTCGTAATGTGTCGTAAGTCTCGCTCGGTGTTGATGTCTGACCATAAGTGTCTCCTCTGTTCGTAATGTGTCGTAAGTCTCGCTTGGTGTTGATGTCTGACCAGAAGTGTTTGCTGTGGATTTGTTGAGTCAAAACAGTTTTTAGGGGAAATGCATTTATTTACCCAATACACCCATACAGTATGCTTGTAGTTGTATGGCTGACAAAATGACTGTGCCTGATTAATATATTCCTTTATACTCCTGATCACAAATATTTATTTGTTTTATAACAAGATCACACAAGTTTGTTTTTCATGCCATTGATGTGACCTACAAGATGGAACTTTGACTAGAAATATCTAAAAGGAATATTGTTTCGAATGTAAAGAGTTACCCCCTCTGTCCTGGAATGAGAAGCATATTTTGATCAGAGAAAAATTGTACAAATTGATTTGACCCTTCATTTCTCTTGCAATATTTTGTCATTTGCTAAATAACCAATATCATTTCAGACGCACTTTGAATGCAAATTTATTAATGCGAGTTTCATGTCCTAAACTTGTATATAACTTGACTAATTGTTGGTTGACGTTCGTAAAATTTCACTTTTCCCTGTACAAATTATGCTTATCATTTTGGGACGGAGTGAGTATATATTATCAGAGTGAGTAATAGCAATGTTATTTTGTCAATCTATATGTTTTTTTAACTAAAGATGGTCAAAGCTAAAAACACTTGATATGGGACAAGCTTAAAATGATTTATATTTACCATGGAGGAAGTATAATGTTACCTGAGATAATTTGGTCCAGTGTGGGGCATGCTTTCTAGATGCATGTCAGTACAGGTATGGTATCAGTATAGTGTTACCTGAGATAATTTGTTCTTGTGTGGGGCATGCTTTCTATATGCATGTCAGTGCATTTATAGTATCTCTAGACTTTTTTTTATGTTCCAACTATTTTTGATTTGTGTTGAGATCTGTAAGTGTAAACAAAACAATGAATTCCCAAAAATGATTTCTTGTTTAGGTTAGCGTGTACATGGTATGTTCTTAACATGCACATTTTGATCCCTTACCCTCAAAATATCTGAAATTGATCCTGTGGTACTGCAATTTTAATCAGGCCAAAGTTGACCCTGTTTGAAACTGGTAGCACGGACATTCCTAATGGGTTTAATGTTTTATGCAATCTGACCAAATATTCCGTGGTAATCCAGCGATGTGTTTCATTTTGATATGGATTTCTTATGTTGGGCGTCTTTTTGTTGATACATTTGTCTGATGTTTCCATTTGTTTCAACTTTCAAGATTTAGCTTTGGTATGCATGAAAGCTCATTTACATTTGAACTTTGGACGTATCTCATCTACCTTTTTTTGGCAAGTAACATTTAGTGAGCTGTCTTAGGGTAAGTGTTATGGGTCTGTCCAGCCCATCTGCATCTCATGGCAAGGGATAAGGATTAGGAAAGAAATTGGATTAGGCCAGGTTACTTCGTTGTTTCTAAAGATTAGTTTCTGAGGGTCAAGTCTCCTCTCATCTATATAAGGATGGAATAGTGTCTCCTTTCAATCATGCAATGAAGAAGAATTAATCCAATTCCCCAAAATTACTCTAGTCTCCCTTCATGTCGACTTTGCCAGGCCATCTTCCTGGCAATGGTTATGCCCAAATGAACTAAGGATCATAACATCTGGTATCAGATTGCTTTGGCTTTGATCCAATCCCATGGCTCTGCTACCGACAGTTTCTGTGCCCTCTCTGAGGGGGACCATCACATCTCGGAGGACTTCCATCATGTCTCCGCACCGGTCCTCCATCTCCTTGACTGGATCAACGCAAAGATGGAACTTGAACGCCGGACAGCAGTATGCCTACTGGCAGCAGCCAGTGGGCTCCTGCTCCTGGAACACCCGGCTGGTGCAGTCTCTCTGTGGGGAGCAGCGTCCGGCTGTCTGTCCATGTGGCCATCGTCAGAGGAGCAGGCAGCTGTGCGCCTGCAGGCAGCAAGGCGAGGTTTTCATGCCCAGGGATGGTGTGGACGATGCGTGTGCCATTCAGCCGCCATGGCGAATCGCAGCCTGCATGTTCCACTGCTTGAATTCACCTATACTTCATGCGGTTCCAATTGAAAGTAGAGGTCCGGGTATGGAGCCTCCCTGCGTGGCGATCGATTAGCGCAACGAAACGGCAAGCACTGACGGTTGCTCAATCTTTGTCAAGAATTGTGGCGGCTGTCTCGTCTATTCTGGCACCCACCTTGGTTTTGTTGGGCAGGCCCGGCGCACTAGTGGGCTGCTACATCCTCCACTCCTCATCTCACATGAAGCCAACTGTCAGGCTATTCCCATGGGATCCAGGAGGAATGTTGTTGCCTGATGAACTCCTGTTGTGGCGGTCTGTAGTGCATGGGATGACACCTCAATGGAACCAGTAGCACCAAAGGTTGCAACTCTGCCCTCCAACAGGCGGCGCACCATCACCATGGAAGCTGTTTCAGTGTGCTACCTCCTTGTGCCTCACGTTGTGGTTCACCATTGATTGGGGCACGGCACCAATAGAGAGTCCAACTTTATTTCGTGTTTTAGTTTCAAATAACAAAACTAAGCCGAGATGTAAAAGGCTTAACCATGAGTCTAGTCCTCCAAAGGAAGGTCTGCGACAGCTCGTGGGCCAGCTGCTTGTAATGAAGTGTTATGGGTGGACGGAGGGTCAGTCCATCTGCCTCACATGGCAAAGGATAATGATTAGGAAAGAGATTAGATTAGATCACGTTACTTCCTTATTTCTAAAGATTAGTTTCTAAAGGGTCAGGTCTCCTCTAATCTATATAAGGATGGGATGGTGTCTTCTTTCAATATGGCAATGAAGAAGAATTAATCCAATCCCCCCAAATTACTCTAGTCTGAGAGTCTCCCTCCACACTGACTTTGCCTGGCCATCTTGGCAATGGTTATCTCCAAATGATCTAAGGGTCATAACAGTAAGTACCATTAATGCCCGATTCATCTAAAAGAATAGTGTGCCATAAGTCTGGTTTCACGTTCAGTTTGATTATTCATGAATTCTTTTATTTTATTTGCCCACTTATTTAGTTTTGGAAACACAACCTCTGCCGAGCCTGCTAAATCATGAAACCTCAGAAAAATGGACCAAGTTAATTCATCCGCCAAAGATCTGAAAGGGTAATTGTGTGAAATTGATGGTTTAATGTCTGGGTCACTGGCTTGGGTGGTGCTATGGTAGCAGACTAGCAGCACAGCAAAGTTCAAGCAGATGGTGGAAGAAGGGTAATACGTAGAGTAACTCCCAAGATAAGAATCAAAACAAGACATAGTAAAAGATGATCGACACAGAAGGTTTCTATTGAAATAAGATCTAAACAAGGAAGAGCAATCGTCATTCGTTGGTTATTAGAAGCATCCCAAAAGTGTCCGGGTCGAAATATGGCTTTCAAATTAAGTTTTGAGTTATTAGATGCTGCCAGAGGGGGTGGGGATACCATATGCAAAAAGGAAGTGAGTCATAGAGTGGCAGAAGCAAATAGAGGCATAGAGCTTAATCCATGAGCAAAATCTAGGTATGTAGTTTCAGGGTCGGCTCTAGGGCCTGGGCTTCTTTTGTTGTGTGGGTGGGGGATGGGGGTGGGGTGGAGTGGAGGAGGGTGGCGGCTGTAGCCTGGGTCCAATCTGAGTAGCACTTAATATCTCCATGTAATTTTAGCCCATTTAAGGAGGCCCAGCCCCAGTTTGTGTACAGCAGCTCGTCCATGCAAAGACCTGTGTTGCTCTCGCTGCCTTGATTTGTCTTCACCGTTGTAGGCACTTCTTCTTTTTCGTGTTGCAGCTGGCAGTGCCCTTGACCCCACCCATTGAGATATCACAAGGCGAAATGCCATGTGTTGGTGGCCTGTGCCCTCAGTGGTCCTACAGGCAGCACCGCAGCGTCCAGGCCCCAAGCAGGCCACCGGCTTTCCGGCTGCAGCCTGCAGGGTGCATGCACTGGCGTTGACACACTTTCAGGGGATAAGGGTTCAGGGCGCCAGCTAATCCTTTTTATTATTTGTGGCGAGATTCTGTTGTTCCCTCCCTTTCATATTATTCTGTTATTTCATTGTTGAGCTCTGGAATTTGCTTGGCTTGGGAGCTGCAGCTTCCGCCCCTTGCTAATGAAAATAACAGATCCATCAGTTAGGGGTTTGGGAATGTTCCTTGAGTCTCCGGTTTTCTTAGCAATTTTTGTTTGAATATATTCTGGAATTGGTTAAATGCTGGGAAGTCGCTGAGAAAGCTATTTCACGTATCGAGCAACTGGGGTTGGATAAAATCTTTTTTGGTAATTTTCTACCAACAGCTGCTCTGATAAGTGTTGCTTGACCATTTTAGATTGGTATTATTGGTTGTGTTAAAAAAAACTAGACCATACACGGGTCGGACGGGAGAGTCCCAGAGCTCACTGCTCTAACCGGTCACACCGCGAAAAGCTTGGCTATTATTGGTTTTGTTCCTTGTTACATCTATCGTACCATTTAGTTTAGTGCTACTTAGATTTTAGCCTTTCATTGTTAAGCCCTCCCTTTACTCCATTTCTGATCCGCCATTGGGTAGCTTGGCTAGTTCTTGATTGCTAGTGAATAATAATGACATGTCTTGTGTAGATGGGAAAATCCATAACAATAAGTCAATCAAATTTGACCTCAAAAGAAGGAAACATTTAATTTTTCCATAACTGATATTGTCAACCCAACACAAGTAGCAATTGTGCATTTTTCATGAACTTGGAAGGGCTGTTGCAACACTTATTTTTTTTCAATGTGAAATACTGTTGTTGCATACATTTTTAATGTCCTATTGCATCTGGTAATTCAATGCGTCTGTACACTAGAGTAACAGTTAAGAAAAAAAATTCAAAATTGCTACATTAGTTCTTGATTAAGGATTTAAGGGGGAAAAAATCTTTTTGACCATACTTTCAGAATTGGAAATGTTGTCCTTTTACAAAGATTAACTTGTCATATGATTGCACCATTTTGGATATATGGCTAGTCCTTATGTTTGCTGCAGTCAACAGACTGAAGATAGTTTTATTTCTAAAATTGGTGGTTGTCTGGTGCATTGTGATCATGCTATCATGAACTTATGGCCCTCGTATAATGGTATTGGTTTCCTGCAGCTATATGTATTCATTTTTTTTGTTGCAACGTATGCTCTTTATCTATGCAGCTACCACAACCAGAAGCATTCTTGGATTTTGGATTTATATTTTTATGTTGCAAAGTATGTATGCTCTTTATCTGTGTGCTCTTAAAAGCTTTCCTGATTAAAAAGGACGTACCCAGTGCCGTAGGCTCCCGCACTGCGGGGTCTGGGGAAGAGAAAATAGGCAGCAGCCATTCCTGCATAAATGTGCAGAGGCTGAGGCTTGAACCCTAGACCTCTTGGTCACAGGCGGTAAAGCTCTCCCGCTTGCACCAGGACCGTCCTTCAAAAGCTTTCCTGATTATGGTTCTTTTTCCCCTGCATTGCAGATATGAATAAAATGAAAATCAATGGTGACAATAACTTTGGGGAGCAGAAGAGCCATCACCGTTGCAGACGCAAGAAGCATGATGTGAGGATGTTGGATTCCTTGAGTTGAAGAAATATGTAGTGCTAGAAGTGGTGAAGCGTCTATTTATGTGTTGTAGTGTTCCTTCATCACCGTTGCAGGTGCAAGAAGCATGATGTGAGATGTTGGATTCCTTGAGTTAGAAGAATCATGTAGTGCTAGAAGCGGTGAAGCGTATGTGTTGTAGTGTTCCGTCACTTGCAGCAGCTATTGTTGGATAACGTGTCTTTATTGTAGCATTCACTGATAGAGCAGGCAAGTAGTTACCAGTGTTTCTCGACTTGTATGGTCACATAGGTTTCCTGTTAGTTTCTGGGCGAGAATTTTCCATGAGTTTATCCATGAAGGCTTCGAGAGTAGCGAATGTGCTAATAACATGTGTCTTTGTTGTTTTGGTACACCTGTTATCATGCAGTCGCTGCTGGTCTGACATTTTTCGTCTTGAGTGCGTGATTTGTACAGCATCAGTAGTGCAGTGATTAATACTGCCATTGGTTACAGCGTAGGCTAATGTTTATACGAATTGTTTGTGTTATACGTCTTGCTTCGAACATCTGTAGTTCCCCTTTGGAACAGCTTTTCAATAGCTGCTGCTAATGTTTAGTCAGTGTCTTGCAAATTTTCGTGCCCTGGATGCATTGTTTGGTCCTAGTCGTGGTTCGATGTCTGTGGGCCCTCTTGTGCTTCTGTAGTTCTGTAGTCGGTTGTTATTCCATCTTCGTCTTCTTTGTCACTGATGTCTTGTTCACCTGTCGTTGTAAACCGTTGTTGGTCTTAAGGAAAATATTGATGTTATCATATTAGGCAGTTTCATTCTATATAAACTTGGAGTCCTGAATAGATAACACTTATATACAATAATAAGTTGTCTCATACAGTACTTTCTCCATCTTAAATTATAAGTCGTTTGATTTTTTTTATACAAAGTTTGACCACTCGTCTTATTTAAAAATTTATAAAAAAATATTTTTTTGTTGTGCTTTATTAATCAAATCTCTTCAAAAATGTCTTAAATTTGACTATATTTGCATACTTTTTTTGAATAAAACAAGCGGTCAAACTTAGAATAAAAAAAGTCCAATTTAGGATAGAAGAAGTATCTCATAATTTCTTGATTTATGTATATAACAAAATTGTGGAAACAACTCATGCAGTAGTCTTATAGTCCTTACTTTTTAACTTAAGATGAGATAGTTGTTCCACGAAACATTGACTTCTTTCTTTTATCTGTTCTCTTATTCACATCATAAAATTCTACTTGGCTCTGTATAAGATCTATGGATGACCTTTTTTCCTCACTGCATTCATCCATTGTATCACAAAAATGACAAATGAATTTATATGAGATAACTTACGATACTTTTTTTTTTGAAAAAGGAAGATTTTTATTGCATCCCAAAATTAGGACTTATGATACGAAGGAATGAATTTACTCGTAGTAAATAAACTATTGCTGGAGGGGAGAGCCCATTATCCCCACAAAAGTTCCCAGATTAGATCATCTGGTACTTAATTACCAGCCGGTGTCAAGTGCACGAACGACGATATAATGACGTGTCTAATTTGATTCTGGCATCTTGGTTGGACTTGGCAATTAGCATCTGATCTGGTGCAGTTCTTACTATAGTTTGGCAGTGTCCTAATCCGTTCCATCTAACGAGCTACTAATGGACAAAGTATTGGTTCCTTCCTCGTATATTCGATATCCTAACTTTGTAATTGTAATAAGGCGAACTTGCAACTCAGATGCTAGGCCTGTTACGTCTTTCATTGTATTTATAGGAATATAAAACAGTGAAATGTGACTCTGTCTGAAATACGCGTCTCGGTGTGCTCTAAAAAAAAAATGACTCTATCTGCGTGTGCCGATAAAAGTGAGTTTATTTTTTTTCTCTCTCTCGCTGTGTTTGATTAGAGATAAAAGTGAGTTTGTTTTTTTTTTCTCTCTCGCTGTGTTTGATTAGAGTTTGTATACTTATTTGCCTCACGGTTTCACAAATGCAATTCTTCATATGCATACAAGCTACAAGGAGGTGGTAGTAAAAGTTTGGTGGCTTCGAAGAGTGGGCAAGTTACTAACGGCATGCACGGACAGTAGGATAAGTAAGGTTGGTACGATACTAAAAAAATTCATATAGAAAACAATAAAGCCAACTCCCCTTACGGCCTGTTGGTTTAAACTTATCAGCCAAACCAATCAGCCATTCAACAGTATTTTTCTCTCACAAAAAATCAGCAGCAGCCAAAACCAGCCAGCCAGAAACGACCAAGCGAACAGGACGTAAATGCTGTGATTTGCCCTTCCAAAAAAAATTATTTATATTACAGTCAAAGTCATGATTGATGGATGCCTTCAAATCTATTAAAAGTCTTTAAACTTGGGTACTACTAGATCTACAGTACCTCCGCTGCATGCAAGACTCAGATTCCTGTAGATCCACAGTATTTAAATCCAGGCCGTTCAATGCTTGCGTCCGTGCGCATGGTTCCGTCAGATAGCAGCCACGCCGCCAGTTTCTGGAACCAGCCATGCGCCCCAGGCCAGTCACCGCGTCAACTTCATCCTTCCCACCTCCCTCCAATTCCGATGGAACAGAATAGAAAGGTGAGAACGACGGAATCGGCGCTCCG
This sequence comes from Bothriochloa decipiens, assembly GCA_023333625.1. Taxonomy (NCBI): domain Eukaryota; kingdom Viridiplantae; phylum Streptophyta; class Magnoliopsida; order Poales; family Poaceae; genus Bothriochloa; species Bothriochloa decipiens. Next base: position 15,311,464 of record CM041634.1, read on the forward strand.
CTGCGACGTCATCTTCCAATTGCGAATCCTCCCGCGACGGTCACCCAACCTTCACGTCATCGCCGTCGATCACCGAGCCTCCCGCGCAGCTGCCGAGCACCTGCTTCGCAGCCTACGCCTCACGCGTTTCCGACCTCCAGTCGCGGCGCGCCGTCCCCCAACAACAGCGCCACCGGCCGACGGATGCAAATTGTTTTTAGTCCACGGATGGAAACTGTTTGCACACATTTGCCTTCAGTGTTCATAACTTCCTTCCTGGCTAAACATTGCAATTTCTTTGACCACCAGTGAAACCTATATTATACTACAGTTAACTACCCTTCTGGAAACGGATCAATCAAAGATCCATTTGCAACTAATTTTTTACTAATGTTTTTGCCTATGCGTAAACATATTATGTACAGTATGTTTGCTCAACTACATACGCATACTTCATTTTGGGTCCTGTATGAAGACGTACACATGTATTTGTGTCGGCTTATATTCGGGAACAAAAAAGGAACACTCATGCTATTACGCAACAAAAGTTATTTATTCCTGGCGCATTTCTAGCCCACACAACGTGTTCAAATGGAGGGCCAACGTCTGTAAACTCTGTTGTACGACATACCCCTGCGAAGCACGGGATTACCTACTAGTTTAAAAATAAATGGCGTTTTCAGTTGCTCTCATCTTCATCTCACACTGAAACTTAACTTTGGCGTTGAATGGGACATATACTTTGGCCATAGTAAAATAAGAATTTGCAATTTAAGTTCCAATAAACCCATTTGGGAAGCTTCCCATCTTTTACACCCAAGCTATAAAGATGGTGGGACGTGGATAAGTTTACAATGTAGTATAAACATATTGGAGTATGTGGCGATGGGTCTTCTTCACCTTTAGGCCTTGTATGCATATATTCGGTTTGAAATCAAGCTGCATGTGATAGGTGGATTGAGTACAATTTAAGTAAAGTTTTACTTCAATCCACATCAACATATGTGGATTGATGTCAAAATGAATACGTTAAAATAAAAATCTTAATGAAATGCCACCGGCTCTGGGGCGGGCGTACAGCAACCGCCGTCCTCGTCGCCGCCGGCCATGGGGGCCTAGCCCGCGCAGGAGGGCGCCGAGCAGCCACCGTCGGGGTTCCCCATCTTTGGCCTCTTCTGCTCTGTGCCTAACATGGAAGATTGAGCTGTTGTGGCGGCCGGCGTTGAGGACGGGGTCCTCCGCACGCCGCCAGCGAGCGCACCCTCAGAACCACCAACCGGTGCAACCGTCGAGGAAGCGTCGAGGACGACGTCCCCAACATTCCTCTGGTGGCCGGGCAGGCCGGGGCCGACTACTCCATTGTCATCGTGGAGGATGCCCCGGAGGTTGACGATGACGACAACGTGGACGTGGGCGGAGGAGGCCTCGGCCTCGACGCCTTGCTTGTCAACCCGTCTTTCCCCGTCTGGAGCCCATCCTCATCCCTGTCTCCCAATGCGGCACCTTTCCGCCCCGGGAACTACGCACAGGGACGCTCAAAGCAATGGTGGTGGGTGGACGACGACGGCGATGCGTTCGGTGATGAGCAGCCCTTGTCTTACCTGGATGCTGCCCATCGGGCGCCGAGGCCGGCCGCTGCGTGCCGGGGCCGGCCGCTGCGTGCCGGGGCCGGCCGCAAGCTTGCCCGTTCATGGCTCCGGGTCGGGACGGGGCAGCTCGCTGGCAGCGCGGTCCTCAACGAAGACGAAGGCGGCACGATCGGTCACGTCCCCAGCTGGTGAGCGACATCCCTGCTCGGCCAGTGGTGGGTCGTGCCCCTGCACGATGGCGCCTTAGCGAGCGTGTGTGTGACGGATGGTCGGCCGCCAGTGCAGTCCCGGAGCGGCTCCCCGTCCACCAGCGGCTTGGGGCGACATGCCACGCGACCGCTCTGAACGCCGACGGATGGCAGCGCATGCTCCCCCAGCGACCTCCCCAGCTGACACGCCCGCCGCGGCCGTGGCAGCGCCATGGTGAAAGCTCTTGTTTGGTTTTGACTAATTAATGACACACCTAGTTGCTAATGATTTCACTAAGTCAATGTAGAAATATATTAGCAACACATGAGGGGGCTAGGTATGGAAATGACCACATGATCATGATGATGGACATGGTGTACATGGTGGCATGATCTTGCTCCGAGGAATCAAGAAGAGCCCATGGAGATCAAGGCAAAGGTTTGCTTGATAGGGCTTTCCGGTTCAATGATCGAGACATTTAGCGAGTATGATCACATTTAGGATAGATAGTTGTACTATCAAAGGGGAAGTCACGGTTATATCAACATTCAAGTGCCTCCTAGGTCTAATCATTGAGCATATGCATTAGGATCTAGAGCACTAACATAATTGCCTTGGAAAATGGTTTGGAAAATGCTAACACACATACACTGAGATGTATACACTTGGTGTTGGCACATAAGGCAATATGATTGAGTTTGGATTGACTTTGAGCTATCAAAGGAGCGTCAGACGCTGATGTGGTAAGTTTTGGATGCTAGCATGGCGTCCGCCGCGTTTAACGCGCCGAAAGCTGGAGCGCCGGACACGTCGGACGCTGGTCCGGGAGTCCGCCAGCCACTGTTGAGCTAGCCAGAGAAACTTCAACGTGATGGACGCGGAATGTCAGACGTGTCCGGAGAGCCCCAGACGCAACTCAGAGAGGACAGGTTTCCAGGCCGAGCTCTGGACTCTGAGTGTCGAACGCTGGTCGATCGCGTCGGACGCGTCCGAAGCTCCAATGATCGAATTTGGCACTGGGCTGTTTGCATGCGTCGGACACCATGGCGTGTGTCCGGAGGTGGCTGACGAACGCATCAGGAGCTTCACATTGAATTCAGGGCCGCGCCAGTTTTCACATGTCGGACGCGGTGGTGAGCGTCCGGAGACCACCGATGGACGCGTCCGGAGGTGTCGTGCGCGATTGAATTCAAACATAACAGTTAGATTTGCATGTGAGGATATAAATATGAGGTTGGCCGGCCATGAGAGGTTTCTTTTGCCTATTCTAACATCCTAGAGAATTTTTTGAGCTGAAGAGACTTCCTCCACTCATCTCATTGCTTGATATCTTGATTCAAAAGAGAGTGAGATTCAAGTGCATATTGCTCATTGTTGCATCTAGAGGCACTTGATCTCCGAGTTTGCTGTGGATTTCTTGTTACTCTTGGGTGATTCCCGTCATCTTAGATGACTTGGAGCAGTGTCGGTGGTTGAGCTTGAGTTGGTGATTGTTCGAGGCCACACCGATGGATTGTGAGGGGTTCTTGAGCCTTCCCAGCGGGAGATCACAATTGGCTACTCTAGTGGATTGCTTGTGGCTTGGAGGATCCCCATCTTGTGTTGATAGTGCCGCACCTGAGGCTGTGGGGTTGGCTAGGTGACGTCATTTAGCGGGCACATCTCCAAGTGGGTGCATCGCCACAACGAGGACTAGCTTGCTGGGAAGCAAGTGAACCTCGATAAAAAATCATTGTGTCATCTTGATTTTTGAGGATTCATTCTTGTGCTTGTGATTGTTATTGATTGGTTCATCACCTCTACATCGGTGGTATAACAATCCAATCCCCTCTCTTGCACTTACATTCATAGTTATATCTTGTATAGTGCTAGTTGCTAGTTTAGCTCTCTAGTGGTAATTAGTTGTAGTTCCTTGTTCACTAGGAGTAAGTTAGCAACCTAGGCTTGTTGTTGTGCTTAGTGATCATAGCCTATTGCTAGAATTGTGTAGGTTCATCACCTCTACATCGGCGGTATAACAATCCAATCCCCTCTCTTGTACTTACATTCATAGTTATATCTTGTGTGGTGCTAGTTGCTAGTTTAGCTCTCTAGTGGTAATTAGTTGTAGTTACTTTGTTCACTAGGAGTAAGTTAGCAACCTAGGCTTGTTGTTGTGCTTAGTGATCATAGCCTCTTGCTAGAATTGTCTATGTGGCTTGCATAGCTTAGTTGAGCTAGTGTTAGAAGAGCTTCACCATTTTAAGTACTAACCAGTAGTTTTAGTGCCTTGCAAGAAAATTTTATAGGCTATTCATCCGCCTCTAGCTATTAGGATCTTACACATGGATTGTTAACCGGGGGGGCATAGTAGGCCGCGACAGTTCCCGGCACACGCCGATGGCCGCTGCTTCAAGTGCCTGGCGGTGGGACATCGCGTCGCCACCTGCAACCTACCTTGGTGATGCCTCTACTGTCACAACCTGGGCCACATTGCGTAGGATTGCAAGAGGCTGAGGCGCGATGTGGCAACGGGGGTTGCTCGGAGGGGTGGCAGTGGAGACGGTGCCGGACGCGATGCTAGTGGACATCGAGAGTGTGCGGTGACTGTGCCAATGCCGTTGTGCGCGACGGCTGCGATCCTGCGAGTTCCACGCAAGGTGGACGTGGTTGCCGATCGCGCCAGTGACGTCGTCAATAGTGGAAGAGGGAGCAGGGGTCCTCTGGCCGACCGTCCATGGTTTGGCGGCCGCGGGTCGCTCGCCCCATGGCTGGAGCACCTACCACGCCTCCAACTCAGAACTCGCAGCACGGATCAGCGGAGCCTGCCGGTCCATTGTCCGCTTCGATGGATGTCGCCTGGGCCATCATCCTTGAAGGCCCTCTACCACCGCTCGGCAGCACGCGAACCGGTCAGGGTACGGTGACTCCGGCCCCCGCATCACCGTCCCCTCCTGCGACTAACAATGCTCCGCCCTTGTTGCCGGTGATCAGCTGGGTGGCGGAGGCCAATGGCGCGCTAGTCACGTCATCGTGGCCTGCCTCTTTGGCCATCGCGGATTCGCCACCACCAGCGCAACTGGTCACCCTGGACACGGTATCGACGGCGGCGTCTACCGGACCTTCGGAGGTGGTTGCCGCTGCACCCTCAGAAGACACGCCACCATCGTCGCCACGTGTGACCAACAAGGCTGAGGCTGTCTTCCACACATCGGCGGCCAACCTAGCGACGTCTGGCCACCTCAGCGCCAACAACGCCGACCGGGACGTGGAGGACAACAACGGTGGCCGTTGTGCTTCCCCTTCCTTCAGTGGGTGCCTGAAGCGTTTTTTTTGTCGCTTCACTGTTGTTGTCACCACCGTACATCAAGTCTTCCTCGTTAAAGATGCTGCAACAGAGCAGGCGCATCGCAACACAGCTATTGTCCAGGAAACCGGTGGCCAAGCGAGGTGAGTATCTCATCCTGCAGAGGGTTTTTTTTTTTGCTGTATGATACTAATTTTGTTTTAAGCATTTGTGTCATGTAATAACTTTAGTTTGATTCTTCACCTATGGGGAATGAAGCTGAATGTTCTTCCACTATCTTAATTACAATAGAGTACTTAATTACCAGCCGGTGTCAAGTGCACGAACGACAATATAATCACGTGTCTAATTTGATTCTGGCATTTTGGTTGGACTTGGCAATTAGCATCTGATCTAGTGCAGTTCTTACTATAGTTTGGCAGTGTCCTAATCTGTTCCATCTAACGAGCTACTAATGGACAAAGTATTGGTTCCTTCCTCGTATCTTCGATATCCTAACTTTGTAATTGTAATAAGGCGAACTTGCAACTCAGATGCTAGGCCTGTTACATCTTTCATCGTATTTATAGGAATATAAAACCATGAACTGTGACTCTATCTGCGTGTGCCGATAAAAGTGAGTTTTTTTTTCTCTCTCTCTCTGTGTTTGATTAGAGTTTGTATTCTTATTTGCCTCACGGTTTCACTAATGCAATTCTGCATATGCATACAAGGAGATAGTAGTAAAAGTTTGGTGGCTTCGAAGAGTGGGCAAGTTACTAACGGCATGCACGGACAGTAGGATAATTAAGGTTGGTGCGATACTAGAAAAATTCATATAGAAAACAATGAAGCCAACTCCCCTTAATCTTTTACAAAAGTCACCGGCGGCAATGCTGTGATTCGTGATTGCCCTTCCAAGGAAAAATTATTTATATTACGGTCAAAGTCATGATTGATGGATGCCTTCAAATTTAAAAATAAATGGCGTTTTCAGGTTTTGCTCTCATCTTCATCTCACACTGAAACTTAACTTTGGCGTTGAATGGGACATATACTTTGGCCATACTAAAATAAGAATGTATGTAACATCGAAATGCTTTAAAGTGATTTTTATGTTCAAATAACCCATTTGGGAAGCTTTCTATCTTTTACATCCAAGCTATAAAGATTGTGGGATGTGGATAAGTTTTAGTGTACTATAAACATATTGGAGTCTGTGGCAGTGGGTTTTTTTCACCTTTAGGCTTTGTATGCATATATGTGGTTTGACATCAAGCTACATGTGATAGGTGGATTGGTTACGTAAAGTTTCATTCCAATTCACATCAGCATACGTGGATTGATGTCAAACCGAATACGTTAAAATAAAATCTTAATGGAATAAAATCCACATCAAACTAACGCCCTGTTCGCTAAATCATTTTTGACTGATGCTGATTTGTTGTGAGAGAAAAATACTGTTAAATGACTGGATGTCAGCGCTGATACCAACAAACCAACAAGGCGTAAGGTTTTTTTTTTTTGTTGTTGTATGAGACTGATTTTGTTAAAGCATTTGTGTCACGTAATAACTTTAGTTTGATTCTTCACCTATGGGGAATGAAGCTGAATGTTCTTCCACTATCTTAAAATATATTTTTGTTTGCCTTTTCTTCGCAAGGATACAGATCAGGTGAAGAAAAAATACTTATCCCAAAGGGCACAAGACAATCAGCTCAATCCTACTGCAGGAGTATAATTTATACTAACTTCGAGGACCAGTGTTTGCAATTTCCAAGTCACAATTTGGCAACGATGCACTGCACACCAATTCCCATGTCGCAACGATGCACCGCACAGCAATTCCCATGTCGCAGGCTCCCCTATAAATCACTCTTGCAGCCACAGCTAGTGCCACAACACTCGCCTTGTCAGTTGTCACTTCACCGTGCGTCAAGAAGCCACCGATCGAGCTCGTTCGCGCGCGCCATGGCCGCCGCGAACGCAGGCCCCGAGGCCGAGGCGGCTGTTGCCGCCGCCGCCGGCCACCGTTTCGACTTCGACGTCATCGTGGTGGGCGCGGGCATCATGGGCAGCTGCACGGCGCATGCGGCGGCGTCCCGCGGCGCGCGTGTCCTGCTCCTGGAGCGCTTCGACCTGCTGCACCATCTGGGCTCCTCGCACGGCGAGTCCCGCACCATCCGCGACGCCTACCCGAAGCCGCAGTACCCGCCGATGGTGCGCCTCGCGCGCCGCCTCTGGGCGGAGGCCGAGGTCGAGTCGGGCTACACCGTGCTGACCCCGGCGCCGCAGCTCTCCATGGGGCCACGCAGCAACGCCTCGCTGCTCGCCGCCATCGAGAGCGCCGGCGCCAAGGAGGAGGCGGACCTGGCGCGGAGGTGGGGCGGCGCGTTCCGGGTCCCGAAGGACGGGTGGGTGACCGCGGTGAGCGAGCGCGGCGGCGGCGTGCTGAACGCGACCAAGGCGGTGGCCATGTTCCAGGCGCTCGCCGTCAAGAAGGGCGCCGTGGTCAGGGACAAGACGGAGGTCGTCGGCGTCAGGAAGGGAACCGAGAAGGAGGGAGGCGGCGTCGTGGTGACGACGAGCGACGGCGCCGAGTTCCGCGGCGGAAAGTGCGTGGTGACGGTGGGCGCGTGGGCGAGCAAGCTGGTCCGGTCCATCGCCGGCGGCCTGGAGCTCCCCATCCAGCCGCTGCACACGATGGTGCTGTACTGGCGCATCAAGCCCGGCCGCGAGCTGGACCTCGCGGCGGAGTCGGGCTTCCCGACGTTCTCCAGCTACGGCGACACGCACGTGTACGGCACGCCGTCGCTGGAGCTGCCGGGCCTGATCAAGATCAACTACGACGGCGGTCCGCCGTGCGACCCCGACGGCCGCGACTGGGCGCACGGTGGCGGTGCCGTGGCGGAGCGGGTCGCCCGGTGGATCGAGGAGTTCATGCCCGACCACGTGGACACCGCCGGCGGGCCGGTCTCCCGGGTGTCGTGCATGTACTCCATGACGCCGGACAAGGACTTCGTCATCGACTTCCTTGGCGGCGAGTTTGGGAAGGACGTCGTGGTCGGGGCTGGGTTCTCAGGGCACGGGTTCAAGATGGCGCCGGCGGTGGGGAGGATCCTGGCCGATATGGCCATGTATGGCGAGGATAGGACCGCGAAGGAGGCCGGCGTGGAGCTCGGCAGCTTCAGGATCAACCGCTTCGAGGGCAACCCCTTGGGAAACGCCAAGAATTAATGAACTGGAATTCTGGATCAACCAACCTTGATCTAGTCATTTTGAAGAACCCCGGCGGAACAGCCAACAGAGATCACAACGGATGTGCCTCTTTCAAAAAAAAAAATCAGCTTACATTTCAGTTTTTTTCCTTGATGCAATTACTGTACTTGCGCAATATGAAACTACAAAAATGTTTATTTGAGAAAGATACAATAACTCAATAAGTGATATGGAAGACCAAAACAATGCAATTGAGTACAACTATCTCACTCGGTAGAATTTCATGCAAGAACCTTACCCCAGCTTTCTTTTCCCTTGCCGCCACTGCTTCTGATTGCAATTGTCTACATCGTCGCACAATGGGCATGCCTTCACCACAAGGCTATACATAGTCAATTGACACCGAGACTCCAGAAATGGCTGGAGCCTGCAGGTGCAACAACAATGCTGCATACTACATGTTATCCACGCTACCAAGCATCAGCCAGCAGTAGAGTCCAACAAAAGCAAAGGCTTGGTTGCAACTGTTCCTTCCCAAACATGAAACATGTATTCTAGTAGTACAATCCACTGTAATATACAATCCTTCCCCATCAGGGGGCAGGATGTTTCTCTTCCAACATCTAACTTAGAAGTATAATTTAAAGTGTGCATCTTGGCATCAAGGCATGCTCTGCAAGGTATTAGTTCCTACAAAAATTCGCAATTCCCAAATTGGAAAAGGGAGCCGTCCTTTTTGGCAATGCCCTATTTTCTACTATACCTACATATACAGCACGCACATCTCAGCTGGTGTAGCTCCTTAGAAACCCAAGCCCTCCAAACAGGGTTGAACCGCCAGATCTCCTGGGGCTTGGTTCTGCTGAGTTTCTGGGGGTTGGTTCTGCTGAGTTTCGCACACCACTCGGTAACTCAGAGGGTCCTTCCTTCATTGAACTTGCTCTGCTAAAAGCACCCGGTTGATCCTGTGTATGTAAGGAGTTACTAATAACTTATGCTGCAAACTTATATGCAAATCATGGTTTAAGTTTAATAAGAAAATAAATTGCAACTCTTAATTATATTGCTTAATGAAATACAAATTAATACCATCAGATCCCACACAATATCTCTACAAGTGAACACTGTGAACAGATGATACTTGTCCAAGTAGGTGCAGCAGGTGGATAAAGTCAGTTCAATAACAGACAACAGTCAAACAGTAC